>CM019068.1:158840152-159172026 GCA_009667805.1 Leptobrachium leishanense
AGAGGTGCTGGCACGGGGCGTTTCTAAAGGGACGGGCCGTTTCTAGAGTTGTACCTCCGGATGCTGAACACAGCTGTTTTTGATCATTTTTAGTGACGTAGGTGCACCGGGAGTTGCGGTTCGCCATTATGGCAGAACACCGGCAGCAAAACGGTTAACTTTATACACCACTGAAAAGGGGAGGCTCTCACCTTTCCAACAGTGCAAAAAGCATCACTGTAGGGTGAATGGTTGGGGAGATAGAGGGCTCCCCTTCCTTGATTTCAGTGCAGGCGCAGATGACGTCACCACACAGCATGGTGACGTCATCGCACCCGTCTAAAACAGGGGCGGGCTTCTTCCCTGCCAGAACTCCGGGGAGCCAGCGTGGAGGTTAGTATCGGCGGGAGGGAAACCCGTGGGCAGGACGTACATAGTACGTCAGCGGTCGGGAAGGGGTTAAACAAAATAGTGTGTTATACACTACCTTACTCTTACATTTTTACTCTTAACTGATTTATGTTTAATAATGTATTAGAACCAAAAAAAAAAGAAAATCGAACTAGCAGTCCCACAGCTTTTTGTGGAGAGCGGACATGACATCTCTCGGCTACGTCTTCAAGTGATTGACGAAGTACCAAAATTATCAAGCAGTGAGGATAGAGAAAAAATTACTTCAGAAGAAAGAACTGTACTGGATATACCACTTAAATACCCTTGCGCCCCATGGCCTGGATCGAGAGGCAGACTTTGTACCTTTTTTATTCTTGTTTTATAGGGTAACCTTGATCGTCCCATGATGCATTAACCATCTTATTGTGTCTTTTCAGATTAGGTCTCGCGTGGATAGCTTTGTAGCTGTAAGAGTAAGGTAGTGTGTTTACACTATTTTGGCTTTAGAATTATACGCACGATTCCTATGTAAGCTTCTATAATTGTCTTTTTTCCTGGAATGTAACTAATATGTAATGTGTTAATAATTATGATGAATCTAGCAATTAATGGAAGCGATAATGCTGTAACCAGGATTGCAATAAGACATCATTGTTTTTAAATCCTGGTGTTTAATAAATGCAAATTTTCACTAATTGCCAATTGATTATGTGATTGTCAATTTATGACACTATTTAAACAAGGTTTTGTACAATTGTTATTTAGACTTGATAAAGACCAGTTCTGGTTGAAACGTCGTCCATCTTGGTGCTGGAATAAATCCACTTTTGATTTAATACGTGGGTTTTTGGAGTTTCTTATGCTGTTCTGATTTAAATCTTGCAGCACATAAAAGGATTCACATTGGAGGAAAGATCTTTATTTTCCAGGAATGTGGGAAATGTTTCTCTCCAGCCTCATATCTGACAACACCTAAAATGATTTACACAAACTGGGATTATACATGTCAGCAGGGGTGGACTGGCACATGGGCACTGCCCAAGGGCCTGGATGGGAGGGTGGCCCGGATTGGCTCTGCTGCCCCTGCAGGACATGTGTGGAGCGTCATGGGGATTCCCTCCCCAGCGCTCAGGACGCTCCACGCCTGTTCTGTGCTGCAGTTTGCAGAGGGGGAGCGGAGGGAAAGATAGGGCTGTTCTGGGCGTGGTCTAGCCGTCGACGGAGATGGCCGCTTGAGCTCCTGCCACTCGCAACACTGATCGCCTTTCTAAAAGCCTGCCTGGATATGGGTAGGGGCAAGAAGCCGACCCCCAACACTCCGGCAGCCAAGGCACCCGTCGGAAAGTCTGTGGGCACGCTGGATGCCTTCCTTCTTCCTCCGGAACCAGTGGACGGCGTCCGGGCCTGCTCTGACATGGCGGCGGCCGCCATTAACCAGTCATCGCCTTCTAAAGACCCGGAACAGGGGACCCTGCAGAGATTAGAAGCCTTGTTAAACACCCTCCCGACCCTGGAAGATATCAACCGGCTGATTGCATCCGTACAAGAGGCATTTAAAACGGACATTGCGGAGGTAAGGGGCTCGATTTTGGTAGCCTGGAAGCACGGCTCACTAAGATGGAGGCTGGGGCCTGCGCCCACGTGGCAGATACTGATAACTCTATCTCCACCATGAGGCGTCGAGTTGATGACCTGGAAAATCGTTCCAGACGCCATAACATCAGGGTGAGGGGGATCCGAGAGTCCGTAACTAATGTGAAAGCCCGCCTGGTGGCAATTATGGATAGAGCACGCACTCAGCGGGTATGGCGTTTATAAGGATGACGAACTGGAATTATACCATGATAGCCTTACACGCTACTAGCCAGGAGATCGCAACGCCCCATCACCGCACTTTTATGTGAGGCTAATGTGCCGTACCGCTGGCACCACCCATTCTCGCTGCAAGTCCGCATGGACAACCGCCTCTATAGCATTCTGTCTCCACGTGATGTCCTGCAGTTCTTGGAGGCCCTCGGATTTCCACCGACGGAGGTGCTGAATTGGGAGGTCGACCACCCCTACACGCCACCTCCACTAGACCGTGGTATCCCGCAACGACATCCCCGAGTGGCACGTGGACCTCAAGATGCTCCACCGGATCGCTTCCCCGTGGGGACAGCGCTTGTAGCCGGACCGGACGAGGCGGAACTGGAGACATGCCGCTACCAAGAACCTACACAAACTTAGGACTACGGGCGCTGCAATGTCTTTTATTTCTTCTGTCCTCACCCATCCCCACGCCAACATAGACCCCATCCACCTGTGTCCGTCTGATCTCCCACCCTCACTCAAACACCTGGAATGTGACGGCAAGGGTAGCGAGCAAACAACGCGCCTACTCTGGACAGAAAGACAGCTCATCCATCTGTATGTATACTAAAATGGAACGGGACGGGCAGTAACGTTAAGTAACTGACGTCAGGACATGATTTTAAGGGCGGGACAGGGGAGAGGAGAGAAACTTATTTTATTTTGCTTCAATTTTTTTATTTTTTTTTACTCCTAAGTGGGTTATGGGTGGGGGGTGGGAAATGTTTTGTCCGTAATCAGATGGCAGGGGTTGTATTCGGAACGTATCATAATGTGTTCTGTCTGTTGCCTCTTTCCCTCCGCTGCCCCCCCAACTCGCCTCCTTTTCCGTGGCAATCGCTTTTGCTACTGCCCACGACCCCCGACAACCCCCTCTGGTTTTGTTTTGTAATCTTTTTTCTTTTCTTATTTTCTCTTCTCTCTCTGTCTCCCCTTCCTTCCTTTCTCCGGATGGGGGAAAGATCGTTGTGGGAGGAGGCCCTAATATGCGTTGCTACACATGTTCCTGCATCTACGGGGTTTTTGGGGGGCGGGGGGAGGGACACGTTCATACATATGGGTATTGTTTTCGCCTTCTGCCGGAGAACTTGTTATCCTGTACAAATATTATATGCTCTACTATATCCTTAAGGCTACTTCAGCTATGTGGTGCAGTGGCAGCGGCCACTGCTGCTGCCGTTGAGTGTTCTGTTTTACCTATTCTTGTTATATTGTATTATTCATTGCATACACGACTCTACTTTTTCAATCCGTGTGTTGGCAGCTTGACCAGTTTTTTCCCCCACGAGGTTTCGCGCATTTCGACTTCCGAGGGAGTCTGCCGGCCCCCCCTCTACGGGGACTGGTTACTCGTTCCTTGGAACGCGCGTCGCCTCTCCAGTTACCCGTTCCCAATTGTATCATTCTAACCCTTACCCGCTTTTAATCCATCTCTCTTTTCTCTCTTGTCCCCCGCTTTCTCCTCTTCTCCCTCACTCCCCCTCTCCCAATTTTCCTACACCTCCCCAATCCCCCCTTTTTTTTTTTCCTTCTCTCCCCCTCTTTGTCCACTCCCGACACCCAGTCTGATCTGGGTCCGATTATATTGCCTCTGTCATGGTCCCGCCCGGCGGGGGGGGGGGGGTTGCGCCCCGGGAGCTACGCCTCACGTCATACAACGTGAGAGGCCTAAATACCCCTGAAAAAAGGTCTAAACTGGCTAGGGAGCTGCAGTCGATGTGGACGTCGTTTGCCCTGCTACAAGAGACCCACTTCCGCAAGGGGTCGTCTGAGACGTTCCAACACCCGGATTTTCCTCTATGATATTTCGGCAGCTACTCTGAGGGCAAGTCCAGGGGAGTTGCTATTTTAATATCCCGCCATATTCCATTCGAGGTAGAAGATACGATGACCGATCTATCTTTGTGAAAGGACAGATCGCGGGAGCGTATTATACATTTGCCTCAATTTACCTTCCTAACACCGCGCAACATCGTTCTCTACAACGCATATTTAACTCCCTCCGAAGTTTTCAGAAGGGGTGCCTCTACGTAGGAGGTGACCTGAATATACCCCTGGACCCGCGAGTGGATACATCTACTGGTGTCTCTAGTGTACCTCAAAGTTCCGTACGACATATGAGACACACTCTTGATTCCTTGCGTATGGTAGACAGCTGGAGAAGCCTCCATCCTTTAGAGCGAGAATACACATTTTTCTCCCCGGTGCACCTACTCCAGACTTGATTACTTCTTTGTTTCGCACCATTGCTTCTCGGAGGTGGTGGACTCGCGCATGGGGTTCGCACATGGTCGGACCATGCGCCGTTGACCTTGACCATGAAGTCCACGCTTTTTCGCCCCCGCAACGGGTCATGGCGTTTTAACACCTCACTTTTATCAGACCCCCAATTTTGTCGGGAGGTTTCCACGATGATCCAGAACTACTTTACAGAGAACCCTACTCCCGGGATTTCCAGAACAATGGTTTGGGAAGCTCACAAGGCAGTCCTGCGGGGGGTTGTCATTGCTAAGGCGACGGCCCTTAAAAAGTCACGCCAAAGCAACATTTCCGAACTACTATCCCAGCTCCGCCGCTTGGTACTAGACCACGCAACGACTGCCTTGACGACCGTTTACGATCAGATACTTGCCCTGCGGCGAGAGCTACAAACGACTCTGACCGAAGAGACAAAACATATGGTGCTCAAGGCGAAGAGTTTCTTCGCTTTACGGGAAAATACACCGGGACGTCTCTTGGCACGCATTCTTCGGAAACTGAGAACCCTCGCATATATACCCCGGGTTGCAACCTCCCAGAACACTACGACAGCCCACCCGGAGGAAATCCTATGGGTCTTTGGGGACTTTTACCAGGCACATATCACCGTTCTCCCCAAACCGGGACGCGACCCTCTCCTGTGTGACAGCTACCGCCCTATCTCTTTGATAAACGCAGCTGTTAAGCTACTGGCCAAAATACTCGCAAATCGCCCAAATCGCACTTGCCACACTTGGTCGATTCAGACCAGGTAGGCTTCATCCTGGGTCGGATGGCCAGAGACGCTACCACTAGGGAGCTGGATGTCATACGGAGGGCGCACAAGTCCGACACCCCACTACTCCTCCTGTCCACAGATGCGGAAAAAGCATTTGACAAGGTAGACTGCCAATATCTGTTTGGAACGTTAGAAAAGATGAGAATGGGAAGGGGTTTCCTCGCTTGGATTAAGGCTTTATACCGTAACCCGACAGCCAGAATTAGGGTGAATGGGGCATTGTCTCACCAGATCAACATCCGGAGGGGGACCCGTCAGGGATGCCCGCTCTCCCCCCTGCTATTCGCATTGTTGCTGGAACCTCTATTGCAATCCGTACGTGATAATCCAAATATCGTAGGCGTTAAGGGTAGGTCGATGGCACATAAAGTCGCGGCATATACCGACGACCTCCTCTTTTTCGTGACGGAACCCCAGACGTCCATTCTAGCCATACAGCAGGAGTTGACGGACTACGGGGCCAGGGCTGGGCTGACGATTAATGTTTGCAAATCAGAAATGCTTGACGTCTCTTTGACGAAGCCACAGGCGGCTTGGGTGACTAGATCGTGCCACTTTCGGTGGTGTGTAGGATGAATGAAGTACCTGGGCATATGGCTGACCGCAGACCCCTCCAAGCTATATGAATATAACTTCTCGGCACTACTGGCCGACATTAAGTCTGACCTCATGCAATGGCAAACTAACAGGGTTATACAAAGAGATTCGAAAAATCACCGCACGTTCGGTGACTTTTCGTTCTCTTCAATTCGGTTCCTTTTGCCGATTGCATTTCGGTGACCCTGCGGTGTATTCAGCAAGCACCACAGGGTCCCCGAATTGCAGGGAAAAGCTGCCGCAAACCTGACGAAAACTAGCCGAATGCACGCTGAAAACGAGCAAAAACATCTGGATTAACCTTCGAAAAAGCCGAATAGGAGCCGAACAGGAGCCGAATCACACAGAGCCGAAGCAGCTGTGACGTAGAGGAGGCAGTGAATAAATTAGAAAAACCATTTGTATGAATCTGGGAAAAAGAAACGCTGTTTGCAAAGAAACTACTGAGCGAAAATGTCTGAAATTTTCACAGGAGGTCCAGGGAATGATAATAAAGAGGGCTGTTACAAAAAAAATAAGTAAACTGAAAAAAAAATGAAAAAAAAATCGGACTTTTAAAAAAAAAAAAAAAAATATGAAAAATGCTTAAAGTATCCTAAAAAATCTATAAATAAGGAGACTCTTTGCTGCAGAATTTTATAATGAACGGTTTATTAGATATTGAATTAAAACGGGAATATTTTTAACATTGAAGCCTATGGGATTCTCCTGAATAAATTTGCCGAATTAAACCACCGAATGGCAGGGCATTAGGGGAACCTTTCACTGCTGGTTTGTGTTCTCTGAATAGCCGAAGCAGTGCTTTTTCATGGGGATTTCTCTGCCATCGAACAGGCACCGAACAGGCACCGTATGTGCAGGCAATTCGCCAGTATTTGGCGAATTGCTTGCTCTCTGGATAGCCGAATGGCCAGGAAAGGTAACCGAACGCTGATTTTCAGCGTTCGGTTACCTTTCTCAAGCAATTCGGATCTCTTTGGATAACCCTGTAAGTATATCTCATGGTTGGGCAGAGTGAACGTTCTGAAAATGAGTATTTTGCCACGAATACTGTATGTTATGCAGGCTCTGCCTATGGTCCTGCCGCCAAGCATCTTCACCATGTTACATTCGGTCTTCACGACATTCGTATGGCCACGTTCCCGCCCTCGTGTCCGGCTAGACACGCTGAGCCTCTCTAAAAATAGGGG
This sequence comes from Leptobrachium leishanense, assembly GCA_009667805.1. Lineage (NCBI taxonomy): Eukaryota > Metazoa > Chordata > Amphibia > Anura > Megophryidae > Leptobrachium > Leptobrachium leishanense. The sequence continues at coordinate 158,847,200 of CM019068.1, forward strand.
TGGTCTAGCCCTTCCAGACATTCGCTCCTACTTTTATGCATCACACTTGGCACGCATCTTGGACTGGGCAAAACTTGAATCGGACCAGAAGTGGCGCGACCTGGAGGAAGAGGAAGCGGGAAGACCCTTGTGGACGCTTCCCTGCCTCCTTTCAGACTTGAGAGATCTGCACCTAGACCGCGACTCTCCAGTTCATGCAACGCTGTGCATCTGGCACCAGATTAGGGTGCGCTTTGCACTCTCCTCGGCGCCCTCCCCCCTACTCCCACTGGACCACAACCCGGACTTTGTGCCGGAAATAAGGGAGACACTACGACAGCGATTGACACGGGCATTCGAATGACCGCCAGCTCCGTTCTCCTAGATGGAGATTTTGTGACTTTGGCTGGCGCTGTCGGAGATCCACCTCCCACACTCATGGACCGCTTTAATTTCCATCAGGTACAACATTACATGCGAAGGGTTCCAAGGAACACGAACTTGACACGCCCTCTCACACAGTTCGAGACGCTCTGTCACCAGGGTCGGCAAGTGGCTCATACAATCTCCGTGTTTTACCGTCTTATACGAAACGTCGGCCCACTGGTGCCTTCATACATGGGGCGCTGGGAGAGGGAGCTGGGAGAGGTGATCTCGCAGGAACAATGGGATGGGATCCTTACTCTGGTCCATTCTGGGTCTCAGGCCATGGCAATCGTCGAGACGTCATTTAAAATCATGACCTTCTGGTACAGGTCACCGGCCCTCCTTTTCCGGATTGGAGCTATAGACTCCGCGACATGCTGGAGAGAGTGCACACAGCCTGGCACATACTTACATGTCTGGTGGTCCTGCCCACATCTGGCGCCCTACTGGGGAATGGTGAAAGACATTGTCAAAGACAAATGCGACTTTGACTTACCATTTACGCCAAAAGCCTTCCTGCTACTGGTCATCGATCTTCCAATTAAGACACTAAAGAAGTCCCTACTGCTACGCATATTGCTATGTGCGCGACTACTGATACCAGCGCATTGGCGGACGGCGGTGGTACCCACCCGAACTGAGCTGGTGGCACAAGTGAGTGGGTTGCGAGCTGCAGAGGAGACAATGGTGCTGACTGAGGAGGCTAGGGAAAGATTCACACAGACGTGGTTCTACTGGTCGGGTTGAGTGGGGGGCGGGCGTGCGTTGGCTTTGGCCGTGGCTCCTTCCTCCTAGTACTACTGACCGTTTGGCATTATTGGGGCACTGTGCTCACCCTCTTGTGGCCTCGTATCATGTGCCTCCCGGGGCGGGGATGTCTCCTTTCGGCCGGGGCGGGACCCAGCATCATAACCCTCCTATTCCTTTTCCCACACTGACACAGTGTCAAGCGGTGGACGCCCCTGTGTGCTATAATTCTCCCCACCCCCTTTACTTTCAGTGGGGTGTTCCCCCCCCTAATCCGTCCCCCTCCCCCCTTTTTTTCTTTCTTCCCCTCCCTCTTCTCCTTCTCCCTCTTTTTCCTCTTTTCTCTTTTTCCCCCTTCTCCCTTGCTGTCATACTTACTGTCCACTCACTCCCCTTCCCCATCTCTTCACTTCACTTCCTCTCCTTATTATTACCCCTCCTGCCCCCAATATCTTGTCCTCCCCCCTCAGCTTCCCCGCTATCTGATAAAGCTATTTTATTGGCTCTTATGAGTCATGCACCTCTCAAATGTACATAAAGCCCTGGACTGCAACGTCTAACATTGGATAAGCTTTTACACAGATTTTATTATGTTAGTAGATCCACTGCTGAATAATTATATTGTGCCTTCCACACCGAAGATCGGATTGTACGTTACCATTGCATGCTTCTTCATATGTGTATGGATTTTGGACTGCCAAAGAATATTGTTACTGTGTACATGTCTTATTAAAATGTTTTATTTTTCAATAAGAAAAAAAAAAAAATAGGGCTGTTCCTCCTCCGTCTTCCCCGCAGCAGCAGCATCCTGTCAGCTGACGCAGCATCCTGTCAGCTGACGCAGCATCCTGTCAGCTGACGCAAAAAACTGGCCTTTAATATGCAGAAATTTGCCAATTTTGTACTCACTCTTGGTGGAGCCTCCAGGCTCTTGGAGTATTCGCCTATGAGTTATTTAGGGAAAAACTCAACCCTCTCCACAACGATACAGGAACAGCAGGATGGATTAAAAAAGGATTTTATTAAAACAATGTTAAACCAGGACGCGTTTCTGTCACAATCGTTATAACAAGGAAGTAGAGATATTCCAGGATGAAGCGCACACATGCATATGTGCAGAAGAAAGCCCCGTGCGCTCCAAGGTGAAACTCGGCTCTATACAAATGTGGTGTTTTAGAACTCTAAGAACACAAATTAAGTGGTTCTTCACATGTGAACACTATCTGGACTAATGAGAAGACTATATAAACAGCAGGGGATGGGGATATTCATTCATATGTATTGTTCCAGCTGATGAAGTCGGTTCACACCGACGAAACGCATCCTGGTTTAACATTGTTTTAATAAAATCCTTTTTTAATCCATCCTGCTGTTCCTGTATCGTTGTGGAGAGGGTTTTTTGAGTTTTTCCCTAAATAACTCATAGGCGAATACTCCAAGAGCCTGGAGGCTCCACCAAGAGTGAGTACAAAATTGGCAAATTTCTGCATATTAAGGCCAGTTTTTTGCAGTATTACACTAGGCTCGATTTGGGTCTGTTGTTTTCTCTCACCCACTTATGCAAGAGATTGGGAAAACAGTTATCTATCTGGCTCCTGTGAATACCAGAAGAAATCCAACCAACTAAAGATTGGATAAAGCCCAGTGGATTTGGCCTGGCTATTCCCATATATGATATGTGGAGATGAAGACACTACTATAACAAGAATTTAAGTGTATGTGGTATTTACCCAAAAATCTTGAGTGCGCCGTACCCTTATCTTGTATTGTGATTTTTTTGACTTTGTCAAAACTGTTTTTTTGGGGAAACCACCATTGGGGTACTTGGCGACTGACATCGCAAGGTGTGAAGGGGACATTCTGGTGTGGCGCTCCACTGATCCTGGTTGTATCACGTGGTAAAGAGCCTGTGTAGAATCCACTGGTAGTTGCGCTCGGGTGTAAATGGGATACACCAATCCCCTTTGGGTCAGGCAAAAGAATCCTTCTCTCTCCAGTGAACAAGAACAAGTATTTATTAAAAAATGGATAAAATATTACAAAGTAATTGTAATGTCTGGGCTGGACAGACAAGGGAGACCCCAAAGAGTAATCAGAAAGCTAGCCGAGGTCACAGGATGCCAGATATGAGCCAGACTCACCCCCCCCCCCCCCACCAAGTAAGCAACGACATGGGAGTGTTAGTGTGTCTCATTTGGAGGAGGAGAGGGTGTATGAGGGAGAGAAGTCTGTCTTGGGAGGAGGGTTCAGGGGCATCTGTCTGGGGGGGAGGGGTGTCTATTTGTGAAGATCAGTGTACATGGTCAGTGTGTGTGGAAAAAGGTGGAGTATAAGGAGGTGTGGCGCTGAAAGCGTGGCCAGGGGCCCTACAAATCTTTCTAGCCTGTGGCTCTCTAAGTGCTAGGGGCGTCTCTGTGAGTAAATCAAAGCGTCTCTAATGCCGAGCCTTATCAGTCATTTTATGTGAGCGGTGCGTGAATTCCGCAGCCAGAGACCTGTATGTGCAGCTCATTAGCACGGGGTTGCTGGGGTCACTCTGGGCCAAAACAGGGTGACTTTTCAATAGTTATGGTTAGCACTTAGGGCTGGGTTTGCTTGTTTTAGGGTTAAGGTTACATCTTTGCTTCATTTTTAGGCACAGAGTCTGCCCCTTCTTTTGATGAAAGTAGTCAATGGACGTATGAATTCTCTTGAGCAGCTTAACTCGTTCAGACCCCGTTTCCACCATAATGAATATCCCATTTCTTGGTTTTAACCATTAAAGTTTCAGCAGTTCTCTCCAATGCATTGTCTAGTAACCGTCAAGACTCGATCGGGTGAATCAGAGCTGAATCGAGAGAAAGTCGGGCGTCGAAGATGACGGCCATAATACTCAGCTACATCAGAGAAACGAGAAAGTATAATTTACACATGTTAGTATGGATTTGATCTCATTTCAGGCATCAATTTTATGAGCTGAATGTGATTTTGACATGTTGACATTAACCCCTTCACTACCAAGGGATTTTCCAAAAACACAATGTCAGGAACCAGTGACGTTTTGGAAAACCATGTTTAATTATACAGTAAGAAATATTTGGGAATATTCCCAGTGTATTCCACACTGCAATAACCAATTGGGAGGCAGATGTCGCCATCTCCTGGCCAAATGGAGTTACTGCAGCTCCTGGCTGTGTGTATTATCACCTGGGAAGGTGTATTTGACACTTTTCTAGTGGAATTTTCCAAGTTTTGGCACCTCGGGCATCACACCCAGGGGGCTGACACCTTAGGGTCGTGTTCTGGAGTCCAAGTACAAGCAAATTAAACAAATAACATTTCTAATTCTCCAGCCTCCACCCCCCCCCCCCGTGATGGGACCTGTAGACATGTGAAATCTGGCCCTGTGAATAGTGTGTCAATTGCAACAATTCACCTTCATTTGACGCCAGGCACAAGCTGTATCGAAACATCTCATTGCAGCAGACAGACGCTGTCCATATGGGGAGGGGAATCTGTAAGGAGAACCTTACTGTGCTCGCCAGAGGTAGCCTGACTGCCATTAGCTACCGAGATGAGATCCTCAGATCCCTTGTGAGACCATATGCTGGTGTGGTTGGCCCTGGGTTCCTCCTAATGCAAGACAATGCTAGACCTCATGTGGCTGGAGTGTGTCAGCAGTTCCTGCAAGACGAAGGCATTGATGCTATAGACTGGCCCGCCTGTTCCCCAGACCTGAATCCAATTGAGCACATCTGGGACATCATGTCTCGCTCCATCCACCAACACCACGTTGCACCACAGACTGTCCAGGAGTTGGGGGATGCTTTAGTCCAGGTGTGGGAGGAGATCCCTCAGGAGACCATCCGCCACCTCATCAGGAGCATGCCCAGGCATTGTAGGGAGGTCATACAAGCATGTGGAGGCCACACACAATACTGAGCCTCATTTTGACTTGTTTGAAGGACATTACATCAAAGTTGGATCAGCCTGTAGTGTTGTTTTCCACTTTAATTTTGAGTGTAACTCCAAATCCAGACTTCCATGGGTTGCTCAATTTGATTTCCATTGATGTTTGTGTGATTTTGTTGTCAGCACATTCAACTATGTCTCTTAGGAGCTGCCTTTACTTTGAAACGTTTCCCACATTCAGGACTGCAAAGGGTGTTAAATAATAACCATAAACAAACAAAATCAATATTCCTATTATAATTACCAAATATGGAATCCCAAAAAGTCTATTTTCTTTCTCATATATCAAAATAAAGTAAGACGCTGATCCGCAGAGATTCTCCATAAAATCAAACACAAGTCTGTGTTAGTATTAAGAGCAATCTCGCTTTCTTTTGTTCTCACCAGACCATTATTAGAATCCAAACAAACTTCTAGCCAATCAGCATACAGATATATTTCCACGTCAGAATTTGACCATCACAGCTACCAAAGAAACACTGATTACCATATATGGTTCAGAGATGGGTTTTCTATATCAGACGTCACATAGATTTTGCAGGCATTTCTAGTTTGCCTGGAAAGATATCTATTTTAATCTACAGGATATCTATTTTAATCAACATCCCCGGCCTGCCTCGAGGAAACGAAGCTGAACAGACATTGTATTGGGACAAGAAGGGGGGAGGGGGAACCACAGCCCTGCATTAGAGCAAGCTTTTATAAATCATAATTGAATTCTAGGATATTTATATATTCATACAGAAAATTAAAATCTAACAATTCTTTCCTTTGATCACATATCACCTATGATCATCTAAAAGGTTTAACCAAAACTCAGACAATTAAAGTAATTATACCTGGGGCCACAGTGTCATCGCCTAATACCTCTAGATCATTCTAGATGCTCAGAGGGAAAGAAAAAAAAATCTGGTAATTACTCCTAAAATACCTCAATACCTTTTATAATGTATGAAAGAGATTCCTCAAGGAGGCCCTTTATAAACATAAAATACACTTATCTATCTAGATTCACTCTTCCAGTGAACCACACTTGGAGCCTGGGCCAAATACCTAATCTAGACATTAAATAACTATTTATTCCCATGTCCCAAAATATACTTCACCGAACAAGAAAAATATAACTTGAATTTAAAAGTTCATTTATCTAATAATCAACATGAGTCAGATCTATATCTGTGTGTTTTCTTATGTTCAGCTTCACTCCACAAAACACATACACACCTGCATTCACGCACACTCAAGAAATACATTCTCATTTTTCCAAATCAAATCCTTTCTCACACTTATTTTTTTTTTTCTTTAACCCTTTCGCTGCTGAAGCTTTTCCCGCCCCTGTGCTGAGGTCATTTTTACCGGTTTTGCTCATCATGTTTAAACGTGTTTTGAAGGCTTATTTTAGTATATGACCCAGACATATTATATATCGTTCTTTCCGTCAGACTCGGTAGATTCATAATATGTCATTATTATATGTATACGTTATGTCATGTCTGTATATTATAACAAAAAATGCAATAAAATATGTATTTTCAATAATTTACAATGTGTAAAGTGTTTTTTTTCACATTTTAACATGCGAGCAATTGCGGTTATATTTTGTATGGGGTGCGTTTGTTAAAAAAATTAGAGATGGGGTCTCGTTACATTTTTTTTGGGGAAAATTACACTATTTTTAACAAACGCACCGCATACAAAAATCGTTAGTGCAGCATCATTGTTCACATTATAATTGAAATGGGAACAATATTGCTGCATTAACAAACCAAAAAAAATAAAAAAAAGTGTTTATTTTTTTTTTTATAATTTTTTTATTTTTCATTTTTTTTTTTTTTTTTACAACATTTTTCACTTTCATGTTTGGTATCGTTGGAACGGCCATGCTCTGGCCGATCCAACCATACCAAAATTTTACCCCTAGCTGCCACGGATCGGGAGATAGGGAGTTCATTGGAACTCCCTATCTCCACCGTTGGTGGCAGTTAAGGGTTAAGTCCAGCACTGGCGTCATCGTGCTACGCACGATGACGCCAGTCCTCAGGGGGAGTTCCCGGAGGCTTGGCCGACATCCAAGATGTCGGCCAGCTCCGGGAAAGGATCGCGAACCGGCGCTTTTCAGCGCCGATTCGCGATTCAGCTCCCCAGGGGTTAATGCCAGGCATCATTTGGAAGGGCAGGCTGTGCCCTTCCAAATGATGCCTGGGTTAACCCCCGCAGAGCCGCCGATCGGGAGGAGAGAGGTCCGAAGGACCTCCCCCCTCCCTTTCAGGCGCCTCCTCCGCACATGCGGGGGGGGAGCCTGAATTAGGTGTCATCGCGCTGCCGCAATGACACCTAATTCCGGCGGCTGTGGTCCCGGATGCCGGGCTGACATCGAGGATGTCAGCCCGCACCGGGGGGGCCAGCGATCGGCGGAAAACCGGCCGAACGCTGACCCCAATGGGAGGACGCGCTCAGCGCGTCCTCCGCATACCAGCGGGAATGCTGAGGACGCGCGTGAGCGCGTCCTCAGCATCCAAGTGGTTAATTCCCTAGATATCTCATAATCTAATACCGTAGTCCAAAGTGTGAGATCAAGGTTTGGTATTTTTCAACATCCCAGCTTGAGACGCATAATCATTGAAGGTCATCAGAGCTCCCACATAGGGACTCCTGAACTAGCTGTCTCTTTGCGCTGGTTGCGCATCACCTGTGACCTTTGACCTTGACACAAAATGTCCATGATTCGTTCCATATGCAGTCATTGTGACTTGGTGACTTCAGATTTCTTGTGATGATGATGTGACACGGTTTTAGCAAAAATAAAGAAATAAAATAAATAAATAAAATATGGTATACCCACTGATCATACACATCCTTTCATTCATTGTCACTCTCAAGTGCACGAAAACAATAAAAATTTTGTTAATTACACAAGAAGAGACACAGATAATACATTTAAAAATTTCCCCGCAAAGCCTATGGGCCTCACGCAACAAAAAAAAGAAAACCATACTACTTCTGACTCATTGCATTAAAGAAAAATATATATACGCAACTTTGGCTCAAAAGGGAAATAGCTGAAGTGCATACTCCACCCATTTTATTATCAAAAAATAATTTATTGATATCTTAACCATTCTTGTTTGGTGTTTATAAAACACACCAATCCTAATAAAATCAAAAAAATAAAAACAACTTATTTTACTGAATTAAAACTTTTCTACAATCATTTAGGTATATGAAAAATTGGAGTGTGACAAACAGACAATATTAAAGAAAAATCAAACCTCCAGATATCCCAGACGACTCCCTTGGATGTCTTGACAGCGTAATGAGATATATATATGGAAAAGATGGGAATCTATAGAGGTGAAAAACAACAACTCATAGCGCAACCAGATATGAATTTTAACGAGAGATGCCCCTAATAGGATAGCACTCACAAGATGGATATTCTTTATAACTTATCGTCTCAATGAAGATTCTGCCCCGCATCTGTCACTCTTGGAATTTGGATCTGGGAATCCTTGCCGCCACAGGAACCACCAAACCACCATCCAGAGTATACACAGAAAATTTATTTGGGGTGTACAAAATAAAACCTAAAATAACATAAAACAAGGATCCAACGCGTTTTGTTTAATGAGCGCACTTCCTCAGGGATAAAAACGATAAATACAAACAATATATTACTGTTCTTCAGGTTGTCTCTTTTATATTCTCCCCAAAAAATGCCGGTTTTTCATCTTCCAGTCACTCCTCCTGGTGTGCGTTCCACCTGTGGAACGCATCGGAAGTGACATATCGCCTCTTTTTTCTTTCACGTCACCGGAAATTATGTGTCGCCATTCCTTGTGGTAATTTCGAAAGCGAAACTAATCTGCTTCGGCAGGACAAGTCTGGTATTGGTGGACCTTGACAGTCTTCAATGTAGCTTGTGTTTTTGAAGTAGGAATACGCATCACATCGTATCCGATATACTTGGCGATATAATTATGGGGAATTAATAAGAGAAATGGAATAAAACAAAACAATAGAGCAACAATAAAAAAGTGCTTTCTCAAATAAGACACAGCATATAACAATTAATATAACAATTAAAGGCCGTTCTTGATATCCAAATCCACATTTAAACCACCCTGTCTTCACATGCCCAGTTTATATAGCCACTCCATTTCTTTTCTGGCTAGAAATCTGGAATGGTCACCACCTCTCCGGTCATTTCTAACTAAGTCAATACCCAGCCATTTAAGTTTTTCTGTGGTGAATTCCGGACAGTTGTTACAATGTACCGGCACACTGTGGTTCAATACTTTTCTTCTAATGTTCCCTAGATGTTCCAATATTCGTACCTTAATCTCTCTTTTAGTTTTACCCACAAGGGCACTCTAGTAGGTAAATCGCTCCTGTGCTGTTACAATTAATAAATGATTTAATAGAAAATTCTTTCGCTAATATGTTGCTCTTAAAGTTAACTATTTTCTTATCTTGATACTGACAAGCTTTACACCTACCACATTTGTGGAAACCCTTTGGTTTATCTATTTGGAGAAATCCACTATTATTCTCTTTCCTTTTGGGGAGGAAGCTAGGGGCTAGGTGATTTTTTTTAAATTTTGTGCTTTTCTAAATATAACCATAGGTGACCTTGGGATGTCCTGTGCCAAGATAGGGTCTGCTTTCAAAATATACCAGTGCTTCTTCTTTGTTTTTCAACTTTTTCGATGTTAACCAATTTCTTCTATCTTTTTGTTTTATTTCTACCAAATCTCGTTCTAGGTTCTTTTTCTTATATCCTTTCTGATGGTATCGCTCGAGAACCTTATTACTTTGTATGTGAAAAACTTCTTGTTCGGAACAATTTCTTCTAAGTCTAATCAACTGGCTCTTTGGTACATTCTCTAACCACTTAGCTGCATGCAAGCTATCTCTACTTATTACTGTATTTGTATCTGTCTTTTTAAAGAATGTTTTCGTTTCTATTTTCTCATTCTTAACATAAATTGTAAGATCAAGAAAGTCTGTACTCAAAATACTGATGTTAAAGGTGAATCTTAAATTAAAACTATTATTATTTAATGAGTCAATAAACTCTCTTAACGAACTCTCATCTCCTTTCACAAAATTAAAATTAATAAATTCATTATTATATGTATACGTTATGTCATGTCTGTATATTATAACAAAAAATGCAATAAAATATGTATTTTCAATAATTTACAACGTGTAAAGTGTTTTTTTCCACATTTTAACATGCGAGCAATTGCGGTTATATTTTGTATGGGGTGCGCTTGTTAAAAAAATTAGAGATGGGGTCTCGTTACATTTTTTTTTGGGGAAAATTACACTATTTTTAACAAACGCACCGCATACAAAAATCGTTAGTGCAGCATCATTGTTCACATTATAATTGAAATGGGAACAATATTGCTGCATTAACAAACCAAAAAAAAAAAAAAAAAGTGTTTATTTTTTTTTTGTATTTTTTTTTATTTTTATTTTTCATTTTTTTTTTTTTTTTTTACAAAATTTTTCACTTTCATGTTTGGTATCGTTGGAACGGCCATGCTTTGGCTGATCCAACCATACCAAAATTTAACCCCTAGCTGCCACGGATCGGGAGATAGGGAGTTCATTGGAACTCCCTATCTCCACCGTTGGTGGCAGTCAAGGGTTAAGTCCAGGACTGGCGTCATCGTGCTTAGCCTTACTTGTGAAGGGTGGGTTGACAGTCACAGTTGGTGTGAGGGCATATTTCCTCTGGATCTTGGCGTTGGCAGAAGCCGATACTTCTAGAATCCCTGTTTCCGCCAATCCAGGTTTGTAGATACCCTCTGCGTCTGTGGTGTCGTTCCCAGCCAGTTCTCCTCCTGGCTACGAATATCCCCTGGCTCAGTCCAGTCTGGGACCTTGTAATTATTGTACTCCACAGGGTCAAAATCTTCCTGTTCCAGCACAGTTCCCTCTTGTCGCACACCTCATTCCACACGGTCTGGAATAGATCCATACTGGGGTTTGGTTCAAATTTCCTGAGGCATCTCAGTCTTTACCTCCTCGCAAACCTCCATCTTCTTCTTCTGCCACACCATCTGGATATCGAATCCGGTGACGGTTTGGATGTCCTTAGACTGTAGGAAGCATCCCACACGCTGCCACCACTGTAACAGATCTCTGTGCCCGGACAGGGTCACATCTGCCAAATGCTGCTTCCACGCTGGACACCCAGTTTCTCCTCGTGACTCTCACACCTTTATACGAGATATAAACCTCAATCGTCTATATTTCTCAGTTCTCCTAAATTCTTTTATTGTACGTGTTTTTCTTTAAAAAATAATACTACCCAGCTTAGATAAAAATATATATTTATTACGTATACAAAAAGGTCGACCATGAAAAAAGTTTATTTAAGCTTATTTTAGTATATGACCCAAACATATTATATATCGTGCTTTCCGTCAGACTCAGCAGATTCATAATATGTCATTATTATATGTATACGTCATGTCCTGTCTGTATATTATAACAAAAAATGCAATAAAATATAAATTTTCAATAATTTACAATGTGTAAAGTGTTTTTTTTTCACATTTTAACATGCGAGCAATTGCGGTTATATTTTCTATGGGCTGCGCTTGTTAAAAAAATTAGAAATGGGGTCTCGTTACATTTTTTTTTGGGGAAAATTACGTGATTTTTAACAAACGCACCGCATACAAAAATCGTTAGTGCAGCATCATTGTTCACATTATAATTGAAATGGGAACAATATTGCTGCATTAACAAACCAAAAAAAGAAAAAAAAAATTTGTTTTTAAATATATTTTTATTTTTAATTACTTGAAAGACACTGTTCAGGTGTTAGAAGAGCTAGAGAAGATTAATTGGGAAAAAGATTTTATAATGGCCACAGTGGATGTTACATCATTATATACCTCAATCCCACATGATAAAGGGGTGAAAGAGGTCACTGAGTGCCTCTTGGAGGATGGGGGTTTACCCCCTCTACAAATTTCCTTTTTGTCTAAAGCCATGTCATTTGTACTTCAACATAACTATTTTCTGTTTAATGATAAATATTAATTACAGACTTGTGGTACGCCATGGTGACGAGGTTTGCCCCGGGCTATGCCAACCTATACATGCATAGGTGGGAACAAAGTCATGTGTGGTCTGGCTGCCTCGTCCTCTGGCGGCGTTATATTGACGATATATTTTAATTTTGTGAAAGGAGATGAGAGTTCGTTAAGAGAGTTTATTGACTCATTAAATAATAATAGTTTTAATTTAAGATTCACCTTTAACATCAGTATTTTGAGTACAGACTTTCTTGATCTTACAATTTATGTTAAGAATGAGAAAATAGAAACGAAAACGTTCTTTAAAAAGACAGATACAAATACAGTAATAAGTAGAGATAGCTCGCATGCAGCTAAGTGGTTAGAGAATGTACCAATGAGCCAGCTGATTAGACTTAGAAGAAATTGTTCCGAACAAGAAATTTTTCACATACAAAGTAATAAGGTTCTCGAGCGATACCATCAGAAAGGATATAAGAAAAAGAAACTAGAACGAGATTTGGTAGAAATAAAACAAAAAGATAGAAGAAATTGGTTAACATCGAAAAAGTTGAAAAACAAAGAAGAAGGACTTAAAGAGGAAGCAAGATTTAAATATGCTTTTATTACCCAATATAACCCTCATGCCAATAAAATGAAGCAAATTTTAAAAAAGCACTGGTATATTTTGAAAGCAGACCCTATCTTGGCACAGGACATCCCAAGGTCACCTATGGTTATATTTAGAAAAGCAAAAAATTAAAAAAATCACCTAGCCCCTAGCTTCCTCCCCAAAAGGAAAGAGAATAATAGTGGATTTCTCCAAATAGATAAACCAAAGGGTTTCCACAAATGTGGTAGGTGTAAAGCTTGTCAGTATCAAGATAAGAAAATAGTTAACTTTAAGAGCAACATATTAGCGAAAGAATTTTCTATTAAATAATTTATTAATTGTAACAGCACAGGAGCGATTTACCTACTAGAGTGCCCTTGTGGGTAAAACTAAAAGAGAGATTAAGGTACGAATATTGGAACATCTAGGGAACATTAGAAGAAAAGTATTGAACCACAGTGTGCCGGTACATTGTAACAACTGTCCGGAATTCACCACAGAAAAACTTAAATGGCTGGGTATTGACTTAATTAGGAATGACCGGAGAGGTGGTGACCATTCCAGATTTCTAGCCAGAAAAGAAATGGAGTGGCTATATAAACTGGGCATGTGAAGACAGGGTGGTTTAAATGTGGATTTGGATATCAAGAACGGCCTTTAATTGTTATATTAATTGTTATATGCTGTGTCTTATTTGAGAAAGCACTTTTTTATTGTTGCTCTATTGTATTGTTTTATTTTATTAATTAATTAATGTCTCTTATTAATTCCCCATAATTATATCGCCAAGTATATCGGATACGATGTGATGCGTATTCCTACTTCAAAAACACAAGCTACATTGAAGACTGTCAAGGTCCGCCAATACCAGACTTGTCCTGCCGAAGCAGATCAGTTTCGCTTTCGAGATTACCACAAGGAATGGCGACACATCATTTCCGGTGACGTGAACGAAAAAAGAGGCGATACGTCACTTCCGATGCGTTCCACAGGTAGAACGCACGCCAGGAGGAATGACTGGAAGATGAAAAACCGGCGGTTTTTTTTGGGAGAATATAAAAGAGACAACCTGAAGAACAGTAATATATTGTTTGTATTTATCATTTTTATCCCTGAGGAAGTGCTCTCATTGCACGAAACGCGTTGGATCCTTGTTTTATGTTTTATATTGTACACCCCAAATAAATTTTCTGTGTATACTCTGGATGGTGGTTTGGTGATTCCTGTGGCGGCAAGGATTCCCAGATCCAAATTCCAAGAGCGACAGATGCGGGGCAGAATCTTCGTTGAGACGATAAGTTATAAAGAATATCCATCTTGTGAGTGCTATCCTATTAGGGGCATCTCTCGTTAAACTTCATATCTGGTTGCGCTATGAGTTGTTGTTTTTCACCTCTATAGATTCCCGTCTTTTCCATATATATATCTCACTATCATTTAGACCTGAATTAAACTATATTCCATTCAACACTAAATATGTCAAGAAACGTCTTTATGCAAATGCATTAAACTATATGTTCCTAAATACATTAATTAACTCTAATTTTAATTGGATGTGATCTCCAATAATCCTAAATGTGTCAGGGAATTTGAACAATATTGATTGTAACCAAACAACAAAATAATAAAACATACAGAATAATTATCACTTAGAAAACACAATGATAATCCATCGACATATAAAAATACATTATTTTTCTTGTCTTCTGTCTTATTGGTTCAAAACAACTGTATTGTGAAACTGACTTGTTTTAAGTTTTATTTCCAAATCAATGATCTTCTTTAATCGCATAAGTAATTTTTTTTTTTGAGAAAGGATTTTACCAGGAAGGATACATTGAGATTTCTCTCGTTTTCAAGTATGTCCTGGGTGGCGAGTATGTACCGTTAGGTGTCTTGCCCAAGGACACTTACTGGAGCGGTTGCTTGCTGGGATCGAACCCATGTCTCCACAGGCTCTCTCCATGCAGAGCAGTGATGTTACCTCTACTCCACCCAGCCAGTTGTTGAGTTGTTGATAAAATTTCTTCTTCCTTCATTAATTTAAAATTAAATCAACTCCTTTTGTTAGAATGTTTTATTGCCTGGTGTCTGATAATTCCTTTCTTGTTATCTGGTGGATGTAACATTGTAATGTGTGTTTGAGTAAATTTCAATAGCTATATCGATATTGGTATCAAATAATCTTCCATCTAGCTTGATCAGCATAAGCTGCAATATGCGTAGGTAATTGTCACCTGTCAAAAATTTTAAAACTTACAAGGTTAAAACTTGTAATGTTCAGCAATAAATAGTTTAATGAAATCATGAATCCATGATGAAAGTTCAGCAAATTTTGAATACAAAAGGAAATAGAAAGGGAAGGAAAAAGAAGAGAAGGGGGTTGGGAGGAGGAGAAAGACAAGATGGAGGGGCCTTTTCTTTTGCAACGGTCATCATTGTCTCACATTCTCCAGTATATTCAAATAAAAAAAAACACATAACACAAAATATGATAAACTGGGAAAGAAAAAAAAACGTGTAGAAGGGCATGTTAAAGATAATTATCAAATATTTATGTGCACAAATCCCCAATCAGCAATATGATGTAATTAACCAAATGTTTTCTGAAAAGAAAAATAGTACTCAGGATACTAAACTACAACCTTCCATCTCCCTTTGTCAACAAAAAACCTTCTATCCCCACTCATCACCTGAATACCAAATAAATCTGGCTACTTTCCTTTTTTTTATTATTTCTTCTACTTCTTCTAATGTACTTTAACATTCCTTTGTACAGCGCTACAGAACCTGTAGGCGCTTTCCACACCATTCACGTAAACCTTAAGCCTTCAATATCATTCTATCCTTTTAGATTGTAAGCTCTTAGATAGGACCTTTTTGCCTACTGTATTCCGATGAACCTATATATATATTCCATTGTACAGGTTACAGAACTTGTAAATGACTTCAGTCACTCATTTTGGCAATTATTCAATAGGGGATTCAAATATTATTATGATTATATATTTAATAGAGATTACACAGGCATGCACGTCCCTTATGCAAAACATATAACTTATATTAAGGTGTGGTCAATCCTTTGTGCTGGACTCAAAGACCAGAGAAAAAATAACCGACCACGCCTCTTTTGGGAAAATTTATAACGTATATTAAAGCCCGTGGCAGATGGATGACGCCCAGCACCTTGATACACAAAATAGTTTTTTTAGATCATACATCAACTTGTATCATCCCTTCACACTAAGTCCAGCTCCAACAATTCCTTTGTCTGTTCCTCGTCTGCTCCGCACGCACGCCAAATGCGCTTAGACCGCACCCAAGCAAGACCATAACTCATTGCCTTGTTCTCAAGCACAACTGCCTCAATAAAATCCAGGAATTATCCCAGCCAACTAATACGCTATATAGTGACCAAAATACACCCTTAGAATCACATGGAAATACCCAACTCCAACCACAGCTCCTACAAACCACTAACAAAGTGCCAGAACCTAACCACCACTAATATATATAAAATGGCATTAGACATGTGTCATTATCAATATCTATTTGTTATATACTGTCTAATTATCCCTAATAGATACTCACAGCATATAAACAAAATCCCATTATAGCATCCTAACAGAACAACAAAAATAACTACATATTCCATTATCCAATTTACATTCCCAAAAAGAAACTCACATTTGGTTTAGATCAAGAAGAGAGATAAGGGGAATAATTGAACAGAGCGAGAAAAGGAAAAAAAATAATCCAAAAAAAAATCACAAGCCTGAATTAAGGGAGGGCTGTTTCTTTTACAGCTGCTTAGGTGGAGAAACTGACACACGGCATTCAACTTTTAATTATACTGGCAAAGCGACATATTCCAAAGGAAATCAGTCCCTATACACACAAACACAGACAGCTGTACAGTGTAATAAAATACAAAACATAATATCTGGGGTAAAAACGATCATTGCATTTAAATTATGTAGAAAATATCAGCAATAAAATTTAAAAAAAATATATAAGTAGTTAGCAAAAATAATACAGAAACCAGACAGCGCGCGAGCAACAGCAACGCAAAAAAAAAAGGAAAAATAATGTCTCTTAATGGGAGATAAAACCATCTTGTTATATGAGAAGAAACCAGATCTAAATCAATTGAAATAAAATACTCACAATTACAAGCAGGTATGGACTAATAAAAACTCCAAAACACAACGGAGCTACAATACGGACAGACAGACAGACCGTTATACACACTCAACTAGAAGCGTCTCTTTTTTTTTTTAAACGGCTTTAAACGGGCAAGTTAAACACGTAATTCTCTCTGCGGGGAAATCAAACGATTGGCCTTTACTACAATAAACACAAAATAACAAAAACAAACCAAGACAAAGAGTGTCCATCCTTGCAACAAATAACACAAAAAAGGCTCTCAGCCAGAGCAACCAGAAAGGCATCAAGATTCTTGATCTGAACAAGCAAATGTAAAGCAATAAATCACTCAAACATCTGAATGGCAGATCCCACTTCTGACACCAACTGTTAAATAATAACCATAAACAAACAAAATCAATATTCCTATTATTACCATATATGGAATCCCAAAAAGTCTGTAATTTCTTCCTCATATATCAAAATAAAGTAAAACGCTGCTCTACGCTGATCAGCGGAGATTCTTCATAAAAATCAAACACAAGTCTGTGTTAGTATTAAGAGAAATCTGGCTTTCTTTTTCTTCTCACCAGACCTTTATTAGAATCCAAACAAAATTATAGCCAATCAGCATACAGATATATTTTCACGTCAGAATTTGACCATTACAGCTACCAAAGAAACACTCCAAGAAAACATTCTCCTCAATTCTCCTGAACGATCCCATGAAATTAGCTTAAATATACATATAAAAGAGAAACACCTCATGGTGTATAGGAGCGCATATAAAATTAATCCGTACCAGAAATAAAGAACAGTAACAATTCTTATTTTTTCATTATAGTCCCAAATCTGTTGCTTTAAAACATCAGTCTCTGAAAAAACAGAAAAGAGGCCACATTGCGCAGCATTTGATTACACCAGAAAAAATTATGAGAAATAAAAAATAGAGGTTCCACTCACAAACAAGGAGTCTGCAAGACTCTAGATGTATGCCTTTAAGCCTCTTCAGGGGGGTCCTCCCTTCAACGGAAAAGAAGACTTTGATTGTGTCAAGCCTGGATGTATACTTCAGACCGGAGGGTGTGTTATGATCTCAAAAGCAGAGCGAGTTTATAGGACACAAAGGACAAAGGGGATGGAGCAGAGTGTGCCCATTCCTCTGTGTTGAGTTTGCTCCATCCCCTTTGTCCTTTGTGTCCTGAGCCCTGTGAGGCGGCAGATCCACCTGGTGAATCCAGAGAGGAGATCCAGGCTGAGGGTCCTGGGAGTGAGCGGCTTCTTGTTCCCACACACCTTTCCTCGCTTCTTTGATGTGGTTCTTCATCTCTCGCATCTGTGAAGAGAAGAATTATACAAGAAAGTGGTAACAAGCACTGGAGTGCGTTGTAGCCAGGGGCAAATTGTAACAATCTTTATTTACCAGCTCGCCTTTGATCCGTGGCTAATCCGCGCGCTGTGGGGGATGCTCTGTGTTTGAATGTGATGCAAAGTTTATTGTTGGCGGATAGTGGATCGGACATGGCTTGCTGACGGGATTCAGTGCCCAGTGAAAAGAAGAGGTGGGACCCCCTCATACAAGAGGTCCTAGGCGCCTGTACAGAGCCACCATAATTGGAGGCTCCCAAACACGTGAGTGTATTTTTCCTTGACCTCTTTTCCTGAATATCATACAGAATTATACTATGTTCTCTCTCTGCTTTTGAGATCATAACACACCCTCCGGTCTGAAGTATACATCCAGGCTTGACGCAATCAAAGTCTTCTTTTCCGTTGAAGGGAGGAGCCCCCCTGAAGAGGCTTAAAGGCATACATCTAGAGTCTTGCAGACTCCTTGTTTGTGAGTGGAACCTCTATTTTTTATTTCTCATTTTTTCTGGTGTAATCAAATGCTGCGCAATGAGGCCTCTTTTCTGTTTTTTCAGAGACTGATGTTTTAAAGCAACAGATTTGGGACTATAATGAAAAAATAAGAATTGTTACTGTTCTTTATTTCTGGTACGGATTAATTTTATATGCGCTCCTATACACCATGAGGTGTTGCTCTTTTATGCCCTATCTTTGAAGTGAAGGATACACTTTTTTAGTGAGCTGCTTTAAGGTATACCATCTTCTGTACTAATTTTTATAGCGCCTTTTCACACTAAACCCTTTGGGTTTCTCTTCATTTAAATATACATATCTCTACCAATTTATCTCCTGTATGAATGCTCTCACGTATATCATGTAATGTAATCATATATTGCTCTAAAACATCTTCCCCCAATCAGATCATTCAAACAGCTTCCCTTCCATATAAACTATATTGTGTACAGAAACACTCTACTTTGTTCAGAGAATGGTTTTAAAAGGAACGGCTACACTCCTCTGTGAATCCTCTCATGGACTGAAAGAGAGTGCTTTCTTCTAAAACATTTCCCACATTCAGAAAATGCAAACGGCCTCTCTCCTGTATGAATTCTTTCATGTACAGTAAGCTCCCGCTTTGATTTAAAACATTTCTCACATTCAGAACAAGCAAACAGCATCTCTCCTGTATGAACTCTCTCGTGTGAAGTAAGTCCATCCTTTCTTCGAAAACATTTCCCACATTCAGAACATGCATACGGTTTCTCTCCTTTATGAATTCTCACAAGTACAATAAGCTTACCTTTTGCTCTAAAACATTCCCCACATACAGAACAACAAAATGGCTTCTCTCCTGTAGGAATTCTCACATGTGCAGAAAGAATTTGCTGTTTGCGAAAACATTTCTCACATTCAGAACATGCATATGGTTTCTCTCCTGTATGAATTCTCTCGTGTACAGTAAGCTCACCCTTCCATCTAAAACATTTCACACATTCAGAACATGCAAATGCCTTCTCTCCTGTATGAATGCTCTCATGTTGAGTAAGATTACCTTTTGTTTTAAAACACTTCCCACATTATGAACAAGCAAATGGCTTATCTCCTACGTAAACTCTCCTGTGTTTACCAATACTTGCATTTGTGCTTAAACATTTCTCACTTTCAGGGCACAGAAATGTCCCAGATGGCAACCCTTGATTCTCTTGTTCCTTTGGATTCCCCGAGAAGTGCAAAGCTTCATCTTTGATCATTATTTCTTCCTGCTTTGCTGACAGAGGCTTCATGATGTTTCCTTTGATCAACGGCACTAGTTCTTCAAAAGCAATTCCTGAAGACATTTTAGGAATTTTTCTGTACTCGTGGGGGGAGGGGATACAATAATTTACTCTGACACCAAACCAAATGCAGACATGTCAAAACTCTCTTTATGCTAGCATGGGTTGCCAGGGATTTCTTTAGGATTAAAACTAAACATTTCTTGAAGCCAGAGTCCCTCCCCCATACTAAAAGGTACAAATAGTCCTGCAGACCTATACAAATAAGATTTTAACCTACACTAGAGAGGTTGCACAGATTTAGAAGATAGTATAAAGATGGAGGAAAATAAATTCAGGATATATTTATTAAGCAATAACATCTAATCTGACAATCCATATATATTAAATGTAAATCAGATAACGCTGCACAAAATACCTTGGTTATCAATGATAAATTCCACAGGGACAAAATACTTTTCTACCAACAGGAGCAAATGAATGTGTCTTTAAATCTGCAAAATATAAAACAACAACACACAGAGGGTTATACACAGGTGCTTTTAATTTCGCCAACGATTCAGCGCATTCACTATTCACCATGATAACCGTACTTTGTAGAGAATGGAGT
Source organism: Leptobrachium leishanense (assembly GCA_009667805.1). Lineage (NCBI taxonomy): Eukaryota > Metazoa > Chordata > Amphibia > Anura > Megophryidae > Leptobrachium > Leptobrachium leishanense. The sequence goes on from CM019068.1 coordinate 158,867,834, forward strand.
CGCCAAAGCAGTTATTGGACATTAGCCAAAAGTGCCGTATTAACCCCGGCAAATGTCACTGAACTGGGGGGGGGGGGGAATTAACCAAAAGGAAGTTTCATATTTTCCTAATATGTCTAAATAATAAGAAAGGTCATGTAAAAAAAAAAAAAAAAGGTATTTATATATATAAACCTTTTATTTTTTTTAAAAATAAATGGTCTTTTAATCCTTTCACTACGGATGGCATATCGGGGACATCCTGGGGATTATCTATCTCTTCCCAGGGCTCGATTAATATAGGGGCTGATGGAGCAGCAGCTCTAGGCCCATGCCCCAGAATAGTCTCAGAGAAAGGATAACTATCAGATCTAATTCGAAGAAAGGTGAAACTCAGGAGAATGACTGAAGTAAAAATTCTAGGTCAAAATAGCCAAACCAGAAACAATCTCCCATTTATCTCACTTTCCAAATCGGCTACTTGTTCTAGATTGTTATCACCTTTGTCTGAATAACCCTGCTAGTCTGCATTTGACGGATATTTGGACCCATGTATCTCCAACTACATAGCAGCTACAGGGTCATGTGAGGTATCACTGTAAAGGCCAGAGCATGGCCTTTCCAATGAAATCAAACATGTCCAGGTTTTATAAAACAATAAAATAATATATTTTTATCTTTCTAACACGGAATTGTTACATCAAAAACATAAACTGCCGTACTGCAGCGAAGAGCACTGGGGGGGGGGGGCTTTGGAACCCTGCGCCACTATTCTTTACACCTCAAGGTCAAGTGAGAAGTCATTGGACAGGTCAGAGTCTGGCCTTTGCATTAATACCAAACATGACCATGTAAAATCTGGGGAAAAAAAAACACTTTATTTTTGTTCCAAAGCAAAGTCATTGTCCATTTGTCACATATAAAATGAGCAACACCGCTGCCATTACTCACCTTTTAATTTCCCACTCTGGGAGCAAGGTCAGTGTTTTATACATAGTCATATTAGTCATAAAAACACCATCCTCCAAAACACAAGGGAAATATTAATTTTTTGGTTAAAATTGTAGGTTTTCTCAGAAAAATGCAGTAACAGGTTCCCATTTCACTTTTTTTTTTAACAAGAATTCCATATAGAATATATAACCACAAAGGTTTGGATGATAAAGTGGGGGGAAAATATTTTACACGCTTTAAATGATTGAAATATGAATGAAAAATTAAAATCTCACACAGTATCTGCCTAGTTAGATATACCCGTAAATGCACTATAAGATAACCTAAAATATGTTCTCATTTCACCAAATTCCAAAAAAGACAACCAAAATATTCAGCTCCATGCACATAGAGATCTTAATTCGGCCCTGTCTCTTCCTAATGTTGAATATATAAAGCAGAAAAAGGAAGCAAGATTTTCAATCTACAAAAGGGCCCAGCGGCTTTGATAAGTACTCATACGGTTATCCCCTTAACAAAATTGGTATTAGGACACGGAGGTCTCTATGAATGCAAAGGATTTAAAACATAACTTTTACTAGAAATCAGAAACCACACTAGGGTGGTAACACAAACATAACAAAAGTTGAGGAACTCTGTATGTTTAGATCCAGCCTAAGTGAATAGATAGTATCTAGCAAATATAGGAGGAAAACGGGCCTTCGAGGGTCCGTGATGTACAGGACAGACAGAAAAAAATTCACTGGCTGTCTATAATGAGTAAGACGTCTCAATGTACTAACAAAAAACTTTTTCCTTTTCATTGGGAGATTTTATCTACAGATATAAGGGATTGCCATGGGCACGGCTAGTGTCCCTTATGCCAACTTATTTCTGGGCCTCTGGGAAAAGTTCTACATATTCAATGATCGCATGTCAGAAGTCACATTAAAACTACGTCTTTGGTGTCAATATATCGACGATATCATTATCATCTGGGATGGTGAGGCCAAAGCTGTTGAGAATTTCTGTGAACAATTGAACATAAACGATCTTAAGCTTAGATTTACTTATGAAATTCAAGACACATCATTGAACTTCTTGGAGCTTACCATCAGTTACAAAATGGTCATATTTCCACCACAGTGTTCAGGATACCTACTGCCACCAATAGTCTCTAACATTGGAGCAGCTACCACCCTAAACCATTGAAAAGCAGGCATTCCAATCGGGCAGTACTTGAGACTACGACGTAACTGCTCCGATCATTGTAAATTCATTGCACAAGCAGCTATACTTAGGACATTAAATAACTCCTCTTTTAATATATGAAGACATATGGCAACTTTGTGGAATGATTACTGTCAAACGGATATGTAAAGACAAGAGGAGTTATTTAATGGCTAATCTAGCCGGTAATGTGTTGCCTTATTGCCAGCATACACTTATGATAAGGGTGCCACCTAGCGGACAGTTTTTTTCACTAAGAAATTATCAGTAGGTGCTGTTTACTTTGCCTAATACTGTATGGTTCCTAGATAACAGACATACTATCCATGATCGCTCTTTAATGTCTGATTTTTTGCTTAGATTACCAAATAAAGGGCCATATTACAAAGTTGGTGCTAATTTAACCAGAGCTGTTGTAAACGTAACTGCTCCATTGGCTATAATGGTTCTGGTAAGTTTACAACAGCTCTGGTAAAGTTAGCACCAGCTTTGTAATATAGCCCAAAGTTTTTTATTTTAGAAATATGCTATAATGATGGTATTGAGCTAATCACAAATTTATTTGTTACTAGCAACTCTTTTGTTGTGGACTCCAGTCCGGGTCCACGAAGCTCTAATGTTTGTGTTACCACCCCTAGTGTGGTTTATTTCTATTCATGATTTCTAAGAAAAATTACATTTTAACTAGTGATGCACCGATACCGATACTAGTATTGGTATCGGGGCTGATATTACCGTTTGCACGAGTACTTGTAACTCATGCAAACGGCCCGATACATCCCGCCGATACCGGAAGCCGGCGCTGGGCCGGCTTGCCGATATCCACGGGGCTGGGGAAGCTGGCCGCGTGCATGAAAAGCACTCGGCCAGCGTTCCCCTCCGGCGTGCCGCATACTGACCCATCCTGAAAGTCCGGTCGCTTGGCAGTGATGCGTTCCCGCGGCCACTGGGTGCTCCTGTGACGCTGCCTCTCGGCTGGAGGCAGCGTCACAGATGCGCCCGGCGGCCACGTGATCGCATCACTGCCAAGCGACCGGACCTTCAGGATGGGTGAGTATCGCAGTGCGCCGGAGGGGAACGCTGGCCGCGTGCTTTTCATGCACACGGCCAGCTTCCCCAGCGTTCGAGCTGGGGGCAAATCCATGTGAGCTGGGGGCAAGTGCATGAGAGCTGGGGGCAAATCTATGAGAGCTGGGGGCAAATCTATGAGAGCTGGGGGCAAATCCATGTGAGCTGGGGGCAAGCTATATGTGAGCTGGGGATATTCTGTATATATATATATCTCGGGGGAAATATACATGTGAGCTGGGGGCATTTTTATATGAGGTCTGTTCTTATTGGAAAGCGTCACATGACATTAAATAAAAGTATCGTACTCGGTATCGGTGAGTACTTTTAAAAAGTATCGGTACTTGTACTCGGTCTTAAAATTAGGGATGCACCGATACCACTTTAACTCTTCTACATTCATAGAGACGTCAATTTCCCAATACCATTTTTGTTACATCCTGGGGATTGCACGCTACACTCCAGGTACAATGACGTCATTGTGCCAGCTCACGATGATGCCCGCTTCAGGTGCACCCCGGCAGAGTGCTTGAAGGGGAGGGGGGTCCTTTGGACCCCTCTCTCCTCCGATCGGTAAGGCCCAGTAAAAAAGAGGCATCGCTGGAAAGGTCACAGTCTGACCTTTCCAGTGATGCCTTTCTTAACTCTTTACTTGCCAATCCTGCGATCTGGTACACTTTCACTGTATGAAAGTCATAGGAGAAAGTGCAGGATAGAACGATGTGAAAAAAAGAGTTGAGCCCAATTTGCCAGTGTGTTTAATAAAATGCACTAGTCCAGGGGTGGGCAAACCACGGCCCGCGGGCCACATGCGGCCCACCACCGAGTTTTTTGCGGCCTGCCAACCAGCGGCGTTCTTCTACTCCCGAGGTGAGCAGACGCTGACATGCATCTTGGCCGCTCGCCTGGGATGGGAACCACCTGACCAGGTCTCATGAGAACACGGCTGGTCAGGTGCTTCCCATTCCCGGCGAGCGGCAAAGCTGCATGTCAGCAGCCGCTTGCCTCGGGAGTAGAAGAACCCTGGCGGACGCGGAGCCTGGGGCCACAGAGGAGGTGAGAGCTGGGGGCAATATATATCCATATGAGCTGGGGGGCAATATATACCCATAATAAATGACCAGTAAAAAGTCCAAAAAGGACCAGGACAATTTGCTATATTGTTATTAATATTCTTAAGAAAAAAATTCAAATTTTTGACCAATGTTAAGCAAAGAGTTAAATAAAATGGCAATGTTTGGTGAGGTGTTTTCTCTTGAAAATTGAGCCCTAGCAACTGATTCTCTGCACACTCTTTCGCATTGGGGGGGTGTTATTGATAATGGCTTTAACGGCCAGGAATCATAAGAATGCAATATTGTTTATATGCAGCCCCCCCCCCGGTAACAATAACATTTTCAATGTGGCCCTACGTAGAAAATGTTTGCCCACCCCTGCTCTAGTCGTAAAAATGTTGGGGAATGTTATACATTATTTTGACGGTGTAAGGATAGTGGCGCTGTGGAGAGAAGTGAAGGAGAGATAATGTGAGCGGAAAGATCACACGCTTCCACGATTCGAGGTGGAATTCGGACAAAACTACGCATGCGCAAGGTGGTGCCTGGAGCATGAGAACTTCCTTGTTTCAAACGCAAACTGGAGAAGAGAGAGTGTAGATCCCGACTGACGGACGATGCTAGGATTGAGGATATAGAGAAAGGATTTTGCACAGACTTGGGAATGAGGCTTGCAACGCACGCCAGAATAAAAACAGCGGAGTAATTAACCCTAAACGAAAGGGTATAAAAAAAGGGCAAGTAGGAGGAGTCATCTTGATGCCAGCTGAGGAAGTCACGAGAAGCGAAACACGTCCTGGTCAATCGATTTTATAGATGTTAATATAATTTTAGTGTTTTTATTTGATGTAATTTTATTGAAGATTTATTCACTGAGGACCCGGCTGCTATCGTGTGAAGAGGTTTTCACTTGGGTTTACCACAACAAAAACCCATGAGTGCCAATACAGAGCCTGGAAGGCTCATTTTATAGTAAGTGGCATCTGCTCTTCACAACTGCGAGAGTGAGAGGTGAAGAACCGCATCAAGGAAGCGAGGAAAGGTATGTGGGGACCTGAGAAGACGAACCAAGATCAATAGCCACCTGCCCGAGAACCTAGAGCCGGTGAAAGGTCTGAAATTCGTGACTGCATTTTATCTTCAGGACATTTTTGGTATCTCGATATGTTACACTATGCCGGATATCATCGATTCTTTCACATGTGCTGAGGATTCCAGATCATATTCGGAAAAGACTTTAATTTGAAGCAAAGTTGTGATTTCCCGCTAGAAAATATCAATATTTCTGCTATATCCATTGTATTTGATTACGGGGCGGCTTTTGCCGAGAACCAACAGGAGCGAAACCTGAAACATTAACCCTCGGGACACCAAGCAAAAACCCAGGCGGCCTGACCAAGAAAAATAGGGAGAGTTAGTAACTATGTGATTTAACCCTTTACTCCCTGCCAGAAAGCTCCATATCAGTGATTGTGGCCCTGCAGGGGGTGATTGTCCCACAGGGGCTTCTTATAGACTAAGCGCGGCCTTATTCCCATGGCTGGGAGACATTTCATTGCTGAATTCACACACATCATTATACAGCGGATACAGCTTATAATCAGCAATATATGCATTTACTTACAAGAAGCCGCTCACTCCCAGGACCCTCAGCCTGGATCTCCTCTCTGGATTCACCAGCTGGATCTGCCGCCTCACAGGGCTCAGGACAAAGGGGATGGAGCTACAGGGGTTAAAGGAGAGGCAGGAGTTACATGTATTAAGAAAACAATAAAAACACAAAATGTGAAAATAAAGTAAAGTAAAGCTGCACTGACACAAGGCAAATTCAACACAGGGGGATGGGCGCGCTCTGATGACATCACAGCTCATGTGACTGCCTGCAGGGCTCACGTTGTGCTGGGGGAGGGGAACGCCGGACACTGAGCTATGAGCTGCCTGGATCCAGAGGCGCGTTCAATACCTCAGCCGCTGCAAGTGCTAAGTTAGCAACTTGCCATTGAACGCCGTTCAGCCACTCAGCACTACTAACGTAGCACTTGCAGCGACTCTAGGAGATGCTGCGAGTAGCTGAGTGTGACGTAGTAAAGATGGCCGCCGCCATGAAGCAAGTAAAATTCAGTACGGTAATGTTAATTTTGAGATTTTTGTTCACCAAAGCACAAAATCTTTATTTATTATTTACCCCATGCACATAGACATATATTAAAGTTCAATTCTATATTTTTTTCAGAAGTAAACATAACGTTTATTCAATAAAAACTATCATTTGTGGTGTGTGCGTACAAAACGGACTGCTTTTACTTATTTCAAAGATGGCCTCAGTCTCAGTTTCTGCTAATAAAACTACGGATATTGCAGAAACTACAGAAATCGCCATTTTGTTTTGCAATTCGCATCCAAAGCCTTCAGAGTCACTGCTGCAGCAAACTGAATTGCTGCACTGCATCAATTCAGCAGCTGCTGAGGTATTGAACTGACCTCTGCGCTGAGGGTAGAGGATAATCTGCTGCAGAGTTCAAAACACACAAGACAATCTCTTGCATCATGTGAGCCCTGCAGCCAGTCACATGAGCTGTGATGATGTCATCAAAGCGCGCCCATCTCTCTGTGCTGCTGCAGGAGATGGTGTTTGTAAGAAGCTGAGGATGTGTCCAGCCCTGACCCCTTACTACGGGCTCCATGAAGCTGCTCACACCCCCATGTGACTGGAGAGGACACACACAGGAGTAGTACAGACAGGGCTGGTGGCCTGGGAGAGGAGGCTCAGGTATGTGCGGGCGCCATGTCCCTCATGCTGGTTATTGCATGGAAAGCTGTCTATTATTCGCATATTCTGTGTCATTGGAAACAGCAGAGCCCTTGTGAGTGTATAGGATGGAGATGCTGATCTTTCTGTCATTGCTTCCCCTTTATATGATCAGTGTATAATTACACGCCGCGTCATCTCCTCCACTCTCGCTCCTGACATATGAAATGAGTGGTCAGGGCAGATAAATACATGGGTTTTTAGACCTGTAGGCGCGATGGATAGGGGATACGGTATTGGGGTTAAAGATACGCTGCCCTTGGGACGTGTTTGACCCTCAAAAGAACACAAGGGATAATGTAATGGAAAGAGTTCCCCATGGCGCGTATGATGTATATTGATTGACTGGGATTAATATTATCTGTAGATTGTTTTATGTTCATATTATTGAGTTATAGATATAATGCACAACCATTAACATAAGGAGATCCCTGAATTCCATTGAAAAATGCAGAGGATATAAACTTCTTACAAAATTCCTATACATCACTTTTAAATACATGAGACCCGACTGGATTATTCAAATTGGTGTAGCCCCTAGCCCGGCTCTGAGGAACGTTGTGCTTTTAGGGTATTTTTCTGGCAACCCTCTGCCCATAGCGGAATTTCTTTACTCCGAACCGGTTCTTTGGAGGTGGTTAAAAGGAAACGCAGAAAAAAAACCACTGGTGCAAAGAAAACAATAAATTTTTTATTTCTGAGACGCATTTCGCCGTATTCACGGCTTCATCAGTCCACACTGATCCTGTCGGGTCTCCTGCATTTTAAAAGTGATGTATAGGAATTTTGATATGCGCTGAACATCGAGGCATTTTCGTTGAATACTAAATACGAGACGGTATTGATTTTTTACTCCTTGTAAGTAGTTTATATCCTCTGCATTTTTCTATGGAATTCAGGGATCTCCTTATGTTATGTTGTTGATAGTTGTGCATTAGATCTATAATACGAACATAAGACAGATATCATACGCGCCTAGGGGCACAAATTGACTGAGCCATGTGTGATGAAATCACTCCAAGTGTATAACACATGGTCATATGTAATCACATGATCTGGGTTCATAGACTGACAACCAGTTACTCGTAGGACTACACATCCAGTGTCACCCCATCCCTGACCAGACGCAAAACTAAAAGCCAGGGACATCTATAGGGTCTATGATTGTAAGGTTAGAGAGAAGGGGGGGCAAAGGTGGATTTTTATTTATTTATTATCATTATGTCTTGTAAGTCACAATGTGAGAGAGGGAGATAAGGATAAAAAGTGAGCAGAATATTCCTCTGTAATTTCAGACACGTTGCGCTTCCTCTAATTCTTCCTCCACAAGATCCGGGCGTCCAGGAAACCTGTGATAATGAATCCAGACACAGCCAGGGATCCGCTGAGCCAGAGGATCCTGGATCTAACTCTGGAGATGATCTTTCTGCTGACTGGAGAGGTAAGAGATTCCATGAGATCGCCATATTCCTGCTGATATTAAATCCCCCTGGAGCTGTGTGACCCAGGAGACATTTCAGAGGCAGATCAGTAGTAGATTCATGTTAATGCCTGTCATGTGTAAATAAAGGTTCCAGCTCACCATACAGCACACTATGGAGATAACACACTGATACATACACAAAAGCATGGGGGCCCAGGGGGCGACATGTTTATACCTCTCTATATTGGGGTCACTCTCAATGTTTAGGGTCATATGGTGGTGAAGATCCCTGAGATGATCAGTGATAGCAGCCGTCACCAAATATCAGAAGGACACGGCAGGAGCCAAAGCTTCAATATGGAGCCTCCACCTCCCTCAGGAATCCATGAGCAAAACCATGAGAAGATCCTGGAGCTGAGCAATCAGATCATCCGTCTGCTGACTGGAGAGGTGAGGCTGCTGGGAATGGGACATTATACGCGAACACCAAGGCATGTGTCTGGATGGTGACTGTGTCATTGTGTGTGTCAGGTTCCTATACGCTGTGAGGATGTCACTGTCTATCTCTCCATGGAGGAGTGGGAGTATGTGGAGCGACACAAGGAGCTCTATGAGGACGTCATGATGGAGGATCACCAGCCTGTTATTACACTGGGTAAGAGATGCTTTAATTCTCATAATGTTTGTGTCCAATCCCAGAGCAACGTGTCCCAATAATCCACTGAAATGTTGGCTGTGCCGTGTAATAGACGTGTTCCTGAATGAACGTCTCACGTGTTAATGTGATTTTCCTCCAATAGATCAATCTGTATCGGGGAATTTCACGCTGGTTTCTTTATGGGATATTGGATGTGAAAATGGAAGTGAAATTCTAAGCAATAATGTGGAAAAGGATCTGAACAAGACGAGAAAAGGACGAGCTGAATCTGCAACATCCACAGAGCGAGAATCTCTGGCGTCTGAAGAAAGACACGTCCCAGAGAAAGAGATTTATCCAATCACAGAACCCCCAGAATATTCACCCCCTGATATTAAGGAGGAACCGGCCTCATGTGACGAAGGAAATCTCACAGACAGCGACATGTATGAACCCCCAGAACATACACAGACACAATATACCTCTACTTATACAGGGGCAGAATCCGAGTCACATGGAGAAGGAGATATCTCCCATCCTGACATTTCTCCCCTCCCAGAACATACACAGACTGAATATCCATCTACTGACATTAAGGAGGAATCACCCACATATGGAGAAGGAAATCTCACAGACAGCGACATGTATGAACCCCCAGAACATACACAGACTGAATGCTCAGCTGATAATAATGGAGAATATGTAAAATCCAATCCAAACCCAGTGGAAATAAACCATAGCGAGTCCTTAATAGAATCCAGAAAGCCAGATCACAGGATATATTATACAGATCCCCTTACTCACAATTCAGTTTATAAAGGACATTCAGCGCCTTCTTCTGAAATGGGGAAAGTCTCATGTTCTGAGTCGGACCCTTTAATACATGAAACTAATTGCAGAGAAAAATCCTTTTCTATTCTGTTTTCTGGAGAGAATTCCTCTGCTGAGTCAGACCTTAAACACCAACATGTTCGCATCGAAGGACAACCATTCTCAGGTCCTGAATTTGGGAAAGATTCTGTAGACCGTATTAATTTTAAAAAGCATCAGAAGAAGCACAGAAAAGAAAATTCATTTAAATGCCCTGAATGTGGGAAATGTTTCTCTCGGGTCTCTCATCTTGAAACACACAAAATGATTCACACAGGAGAAAAACCATACAAATGTTCTGAATGCGGGAAATGTTTTGTCAATCGATCCGATCTTGTAAGACATACAACTATTCACACAGGAGAAAAACCCTTTAAATGTCCTGAATGTGGGAAATGTTTTGCCCATCCTTCACAACTTGCAACACATGAAAGGATTCACACAGGAGAAAAACCATTTAAATGCCCCGAATGTGGAAAAGGTTTCTCTCAGGCCTCATCTTTTGCAATACATTATAGGATTCACACTGGAGAAAAACCATTTAATTGCCCTGAATGTGGGAAATATTTTAACGATCCCTCAACTCTTGCACGACACAAACGAATTCACACAGGAGAAAAACCATTTGCTTGCTCTGAATGTGGGAAATGTTTTACTGATGCTTCACAATTTGCACGACATAAAAGGCTTCACACAGGAGAAAAAACATTTAAATGTCCTGAATGTGGCAAATGTTTTAACGATCCCTCAACTCTTGCACGACACAAACGAATTCACACAGGAGAAAAAACATTTGCTTGCCCTGAATGTGGGAAATGTTTTACTGATGCTTCACAATTTGCACGACATAAAAGGCTTCATACAGGAGAAAAAACATTTAAATGTCCTGAATGTGAGAATTGTTTTTCACAAGCTTCACAACTTGCAACACATAAAAGGATTCACTCAGGAGAAACGCCATATAAATGCCCTTGATGTGGGAAATATTTTAACCGTGCCTCACATCTCTCAAGACATAGATTGATTCACACAGCAAAAAAAATATTTAAATGAACTGAATGTGGGAAATGTTTCTCTCAGGCCTCACATCTTGCAGCACATAAAAGGATTCACAGAGAAGAAAAACATTTTAATGCTCTGAATGTGGGAATTTTTTTCCTGATTTAAATCTTGCAGCACATAAAAGGATTCACCGAGGAGGAAAGACATTTATTTTCCAGGAATGTGGGAAATGTTTCTCTCGGACCTCATATCTGGCAACACATAAAATGATTTACACAAATTGAGATTATACATGTCAAGTGGTAAAACAATGACCATCACTCAACGACCTCTGACGCATCCAGCGAGCTGTCAGTGCCGCATACAGGACCTAAGATCACTGGCCCCTCCCACCTCTTATTCCCACCCATTTACCCCCTTTGAACAATTGGCGACACAGGGAAAAATACCTGTACACTGTCTCATTATTATGTAACGCACTTTAATCCGACACACAGACCCCATCCTCCTTCTAAAGCGAGCGGGAGTAAGACCACCACATCTCAGTGACCAAGGAAAACTGGGACATAATATTCTTGCTAGATCACAGCTGCTCCACAGCATCGAAATATCCACTAAATCCCTACAAATTGCTGACAAGACGGTACAGGACCCCAGATAGATTGTGACACCTCTGTGCCAGGGAGGCGAGATCCTGCAGGACGTGCACAAAGGGCAGATGACATACATGTTTGGTGATCTTGCTGTCCTTTTGTTCCCTTTTATGAGGCTATAAATCAGCTAATTGAAGCCACTCTTGAGTTCTGTCCGATGCACCAAACCCCCATAATCCTTTCTGTGTATAAAATAAAGATTAAAACATTGTTATTCCATTATTTAATGGGTTTAAAGTGATCATTCCTTTGTTTTTGGTGGAAGCTAGAACACCCCCCTTCTGATCACGGAGGTTGAAAACATTTTAATGTAGAGGCACTCATGGCAATCAGTGACAGAGGGTGACACAGGAAGTTACAGGCACCGCTGCTACTTCTGGCCCATTGACACCTTACCTGCGCACAGCAGAGTTGCACGCTTGGCCTCTGCCCCGTCTCTCTCCCACTGCCTGCATGCGTCTTCCTCTCATACTCTTACCCTCCAGTCCACACATGTCTTACTGTTCCTCTCACCAGGTCTCGCTTTTGTCCTCTTCCTCTGATTCAGGGATCTCAAACTCTGGCCCCACCAAGTGTTTCCCAACTACAGCTCCCATGATTCTCTGACCATTTATTGCATTGAAAGAATTCTGGGAATTGTAGTCAGTAAACACCTGTGGGTGCAGAGTTTGATAATCCCGCTCTGATAGAATGCAGATCCCCTGTGTGTATTATTCCTTTATTACTGGCTGTGATTCTGCTTGTTTTACTAAAGGATGAGATGACCTTGTGAATGTGAGCAAAAGCAATGACCCCCCCTCCCACTAATCCCAACCTGTCCCCCCTCCCCCTCACTCGTAAGATTATGTACGACACTCCTCTATGTAAGTCTATATTCTATGCGCAGGGCCAGTGCTAGACTATTTTGCACCCTAGGCAAGACCAGCTACTTGCGCCCCCTCCCAAAAAAAACCACTGCACATTACTGTGGAGCTCTGTGATACCCTCATAAACACCTTACATTACTGCCCCCAGCTCACATGGGTATGTATTGCCCCAGCACACATGGGTATATATTGCCCCAGCACACATGGGTATATATTGCCCCCAGCACACATGGGAATTGCCCCAGCACACATGGGATTTGCCCCAGCACACATGGATATATATTGCTCCCAGCACACATGGGTATATATTGCCCCAGCACACATTGATATATATTGCCCCCAGCACATCATGGGTATATATTGCCCCCCAGCTCACATCATGGATATATATTGCCCAGGCCAGCTCACATGGATAAATATTGCCCAGACCAGCTCACAGCATGGATATACATTGCCCAGGCCAGCTCACATGGATAAATATTGCCCAGACCAGCTCACAGCATGTCATGCTTACTCGTAATACGGGTCTTTTGGAGTACAGTATGCGGTTCGCGGTACAGGAGGAGTATAGAAAAGGGATGGTCGAAATCAGGCAAGTGGTCGGTCCAGGCGGAGTACGTTCATAAACGAGAGTGGGAAGCCAAGTGTCGGAAACCAGGAGATCAATAAGGTCAATGCGAGGTACAAGGGGGTATTCGGAAGACGTGGTCAAATTGGAGGCAAAGGTTCGTTAGTAGTAGCTATGGGATCAGGAGAGAATATCAGGAAGCTTAGATATCAACAGGGAGTTGACGACTGAGCACTTTCTCCTTGGCCCTTGGGGTTTTTATGAGGTATGGGTAACGAGCTCAGCCCCTCCTATGAGTGGGACTCCTCCCCTGCCCCTCCTGTGCGCTGGGTCTCCCCAGGTCCTGTCTGGAACCCGCGAAGGCCACACCCCCACAGGCGGGCTAGAGGGCGCCACCCCCGCAGACGCCCAGGAGATCCAAGGATCCTCCCACGCATGCACGGCGGGAGACCGCACCCACCGCCGCCCGCAAGCGATGCTGAACCACGCGGGAGGCCGACAGGGAAAGGATGGAGGCAGCGGGGGAGCCCAAACGCCCTACCGAGAGGGCATCACGACCAGCGGTATGGGACCTCCCAGTACCCGACTTCCCCCACCGTGGGAGATGCCGACGGTCGCCATGACGCCACGGCCGCGCTATGGAGGTGAGGCATGACACAACCCCCACCACAAGGCGAGCCCTCTGGGAGAGCAAAGGACCAGGCTTGGTCAGATGGGAGCGATGAAATCGAAGAAGAAGACGAGAAGCATGTATATTCTGAGCAGGTTCCCAGGATCGTTCCTCCGGGCCATATCCCTTCCAATGGATCAGATACTGGAGTTGTCGACGTTGATAGCGGGAATCCAGGACGCAGTGAACTTCGAACTCGGGATCACCATCCACTTGGAGAGGAGGAGGGGTTATGGTGAGTTGGGAAGGAGCGGAGGGTGCAGTCCAGGGTTTTAATAAAGAAACGTGGAATACTGGATGAAGACGTAGACTATCCGGTAATTGGAGATGGATTGCAGTGGGAGATACTATGGCTGAAATGGGAAAAGGACCTATAAATGTAGGTCCTAGTTTTTTGGCGGGACAAGTAAGACGGAGGTTCTTTGTGGAGAGCCATGCTTTATGACCAACACTATACGTGGGAGAGGATCTTCGTTTTCTATCAGCATAAGTTTTATACGTGTCTTGTGCTTGTTGTAGTAGACGTTGGGCCTGTTGATGTCCTTCACGTAATCGTTCCAGTCATTCTTGGACGTTTGGGACATTTCCTATCTCAGGTAGATCAGGAAGAAGTGCAGGACGATACCCGTAGTTCAGGAAGAAAGGAGACTCACGTAACGACTGTGTTCCTGAATTATAAGCGAAATCAGCTGCGGGTAATAAGTCGATCCAATCATCTTGTAAGTGGCAGGTGTAACACCGTAGATATTGTTCCACGATTTGATTTACCTTCTCGGTCTGTCCGTTTGTGGATGGTAGGCAGAGGACAGTTTAACTTTTATCTGTAAAGAGAGACAAAACATCCTCCAGAAACGTGGTGTGAATTGGGAACCTCGGTCAGACAGGATTGAGGTAGGGATTCCATGGAGGCGGAAAACCTCCTTGTGGAATAAATGTGCAGTTTCTTTTGCGGTAGTTAATCCTTTTGTGGGGATAAAGTGGGCCATTTTTGTTAGACGATCTACCACGACCATGATTGTCGTACGTCCTTGGGAAGGAGGTAGGTCAACAATAAAGTCTACTGTTAGGTCTTTCCACGGCCGATCAGGAATCGGAAGAGGTTGGAGGAGGAGACCCATCGTCTTTTGTGGGCACTTTTTGCTACGATTACAGACTGGACAAGCTTGTACATACTTGATAGCGGACTTGTTCATGGTTGGCCAGTAGAAATGACGTTGAAGTAGGTTTTGAGTTTTCTTAATTCCTCCATGACCGGCTTGAGGAGAATCGTGACACAAGGCGAGAACCTCTGGCCGTGCCTCCTCCAGAACAACTATTCTATCCCTGTACAGGAGAAGACCATCAGAAGTTGGAGGGTTGTCTGTCGGGGAAGTGAGCTGTTTGATCTTTGTCATGGTACTGGAATAGGTAGCCAAAAATTGACCGGAAGAGAGAATTGATTCTGGTTCCGTAGGAATGGATTCCTTGGAGTTCGATAAGCGGGACAAGGCGTCTGCCTTACCATTTTTTGCACCT
The DNA here is from genome assembly GCA_009667805.1 of Leptobrachium leishanense. NCBI lineage: Eukaryota > Metazoa > Chordata > Amphibia > Anura > Megophryidae > Leptobrachium > Leptobrachium leishanense. The sequence continues at coordinate 158,883,112 of CM019068.1, forward strand.
GGTCGATAGGTAATGCCACGGAACGGACATGAGAGCTCTTTTCAGCGAGCCACAGGACTAAAGACTGAACCCTTTTTAAAGACCATTTTTCCTGTTTTCGTTTTGGTTTTGCTTGTGAGCCTATGGACCTCTTATTTTATTGCTAGATGTGGTTTTATTGGTGTAATGTAATAAAAATGTACCCTGTATGATGTGACTGTAAAAGTATGAAAGAAACCGTTTGTATGTGTTTTTCCCCGTCGCCATTTTGCTCATCCCAGCATGGTTTCACAGAACAAAGGATCTCATGCCCCAAGATGGAGGATGCAGCGGGCCAGAGGATTGGAGGCTTTTCCAAAACCTCATCTGCCTTATCCCCTGGACAATGGGGGAGCCTGAAAGGGCAAGATAGAGGATACAACAAACCAGCTGATTGGAGGCTTTTCCAAGACCTCATCTGCCTAATCCCTGGACAATGGGAAGGCTGAAAGGGACCTGATAGGGAACAGGAGGCTGGGAAAGGAGCCAATCAGTGCTGGTTGTGTGGATGGGGGAGTTGGTAATCTGTTTGTGTGAAGTTGTATAAATGACCCAGTTGAAACCCATAAAATTCAGTTCACTGTGAAGCACGTCTGGTGTCTTCATTTCAGAGCTACAATCACTATTGCAGGAGACACTCAGCGGTCTCCTGCATCACCACTCAACCCAGGAATGGGATCCCCAAGGCAACACCGCACCATCTCTCCAGACGCCGGACCAACGCCATTTCATCTTCCAGGCCGCTCGAGACGCCAAGTGCCGTGCCACTCGGTAGTCGGGCCGGACGCCATCAAAGGGGGGGGTCAGATAGAGCAGGACTGCAGGCGGACTTCCATCCCGTCACATTGGTGGCAAGCGGTGAGGATAGGCTCTCTGAACCCCCAGAAAAAGCACTCAGCATGGCAGGGTACGCCAACTACAAAAAAGACACCCTGCGGGGCATCCTGGAGAGCCGAGGAGGCACCCCGGGCTCAAAAAGTAAAGTCGCCCTGATCGAGGAACTGCAGGAAATGGACCAGGGAGCCGTGGGCACGCCAACCTTACCACCCACCCAGGCATTGGTCCCAGAAGATCCCTTCCAAAGGAAAGTGCGGCAGCGGCTAGCCCTCTTCGGAGCCGCCCCGTCAGAAGCCGCTATACACAACGCCATCCAGGAGATCCGGCAGGAAGAGGAGCAAGAGAAGGACCGTCAGCACGAGCTGCGGATGGCGGTGCTCCGAGCAAAAAGGACTGAATACCCTGCTCCTGAACCCTACCCCGTAGAACCCTGGTTCGAGGTTAACCGCTCGACTGGCGCTTCATCCAGGGAATCTACACCCCCAGCGATACTTCTTTTTGGACTTACAGCTCGCCTGGAGTTTTAATTGAGGAAACTGCACATCTCAGCGAGCCTTGGATGGAGGCTTACAGCCCGCCTGGAGCTGCATCCGAGGATGCCACACCCCCCATCGAGTGGCGGTGCCACTGTTCCAGCACCCTCGCAGACACGAGGGCTGAATTCCCGAGAAGGCTACAGGAGGGCCTGGATCGGTATCATGGATCTACAGTTGAGCCCTCTGGGCCCGAGTGGCGGGACGAGATCCGCCAAGAACTCTGGTACGAGGCACTGTACCATGAAAGGGACTACCATGGTGTCAATGTTCCCTCCGACGCTGCCATCTACCAAGTGCAGTACAATGCCAGAGCAGCATTCCTGAAAGGCCGACCCCCAGAGGAGTGGGAGGCAGAGCTCCAATACCTGGTTCAGCAAGAGATCGCACTGGACGCCGCTTACCGGGCGTCCCAGTGGTTAATAGGCCCCCTGCTACCCCGCACCATCGACGGCGCCTCCACTGCAGGCCTCCACTACGGCGGCACAGGGCTGCTATACGAAAGGATGGCCAATGACCCCGGTTTTGGAGAAGAGTCGGAGTGGCGGTTGGAGGAGATACTGGAACGCCGGGAAGAGGAACTCTCATACGAGAGCAATGACTTCGAGATAGAGGAACTGGAGTTCCTGGTAGAGCGCGAATGGGAGCTTGAGAAGGCCTACAGAAGGTTGTTGGACGACGCTCCGCAGTCAGGCCTAAGCCCCATGACCTGGGACTGTCTGGCCGACGAAGCAGACAGTCCAAGTGACACGGAAGTATTGGAGCCCGAGATGCTCCCATGGGTCCCCGTCGGGACCACAGTAGACGAGCCGGCCAGGTCGGAAGAAGCACGGCAGGTGCCAAGCGACCAGAATGGGCCGCGTAAAGGGTCCGAGTGGCCCAGAGAGGAAGTTATCCTCCCGCCCCCGCAAGATGACACTGTGCCAGTGTCCGCTTACCCAGCAGAAGAGCTGGCAACGGGGCAGAGTGCCGCTGGCCTCTGCCCATCCTCCACCATCTGCCCCGAGGAGCAGAAGGGGGATACCCTCGAGCTGCTTATCCCGCAGCCGCTTACCCCATCCAACCCCCTGGACTTTGTTCCTGTACCCACCTCCCCAGCAGAAGAGCTGGCAACGGGGCAGAGTGCCGCTGGCCTCTGCCCACCCTCCATCGTCTGCCCTGAGGAGCAGGAGGATTTACCCGAGCTGCTTATCCCGCAGCCGTTGACCCCATCCGACCCCCTGGACTTTGTTCCCACACCCGCTTACCCAGCAGAAGAGCTGGCAACGGGGCAGAGTGCCGCTGGCCTCTGCCCAACCTCCCTCGTCTATCCCGAGGAGCAGAAGGAGGATTTCCCCGAGCTGCTTACCCCGCAGCCGTTGACCCCATCCAACCGCCTGGACATCGTTCCTGCACCCGCTTCCCCAGCAGAAGAGCTGGCAACCGAACAGAGTGCCGCTGGCCTCTGCCCACCCTCCGTCGTCTGCCCTGAGGAGCAGAAGGAGGATTTACCCGAGCTGCTTATCCCGCAGCCGTTGACCCCATCCGACCCCCTGGACTTTGTTCCCACACCCACTTACCCAGCAGAAGAGCTGGCAACGGGGCAGAGTGCCGCTGGCCTCTGCCCACCCTCCCTCGTCTGTCCCGAGGAGCAGAAGGAGGATTTCCCCGAGCTGCTTACCCCGCAGCCGTTGACCCCATCCAACCGCCTGGACATCGTTCCTGCACCCGCTTCCCCAGCAGAAGAGCTGGCAACCGAACAGAGTGCCGCTGGCCTCTGCCCACCCTCCATCGTCTGCCCTGAGGAGCAGAAGGAGGATTTACCCGAGCTGCTTATCCCGCAGCCGTTGACCCCATCCGACCCCCTGGACTTTGTTCCCACACCCGCTTACCCAGCAGAAGAGCTGGCAACCGGACAGAGTGCCGCCTGCCTCGGGGAACAGAAAGAGGATACACCCGGGCTGCTTATTCCGCAGCCACTGACCCCACCAGAGATGGAGGACGCCATTCTCCTGCCCGGGGACCCTTCCTTGGCCTTGAACCCCCCAGCCGACGCGCTGGCAATGGTGCAGAGCCTGTTTCAACTCTGCCCATCTCCACACCCCTTTGGCCTGGAGGCCCCATGCAGCCACTGTTTTTTCCAACGACTGACCAGGGCACTCGGGGCGCGTGCATTTAGCACCCGTTTTTCCCAGGTGCGCGATACCTCCGGAGGTGGTACAGGCGGTACCCCTCCCCGACCACAGGACCCTTATTCCGGAGGGGATACCCCCAAAGACTTGTACCCACAACACGCCAGGCACTGCCGCAAGGACAAATGGAGAAGCCTGGTGGCTCGCCTCCTTCCCACAGACTATGGGCCACAAAGACTGCTCCGACTTCCCCGAGTCGACCCGTGTGGGTCCAACCGTGTCCGTCAGACTCTAGAAGGGGGGAGAAATGTCACAGAACGGACATGAGAGCTCTTTTCAGCGAGCCACAGGACTAAAGACTGAACCCTTTTTAAAGACCATTTTTCCTGTTTTGGTTTTGCGTGTGAGCCTATGGACCTCTTATTTTATTGCTAGATGTGGTTTTATTGGTGTAATGTAATAAAAAATGTACCCTGTATGATGTGACTGTAAAAGTATGAAAGAAACCATTTGCATGTGTTTTTCCCCATCGCCATTTTGCTCGTCCCAGCATGGTTTCACAGAACAAAGGATCTCATGCCCCAAGATGGAGGATGCAGCGGGCCAGAGGATTGGAGGCTTTTCCAAGACCTCATCTGCCTAATCCCTGGACAATGGGAAGGCTGAAAGGGACCTGATAGGGAACAGGAGGCTGGGAAAGGAGCCAATCAGTGCTGGTTGTGTGGGTGGGGGAGTTGGTAATCTGTTTGTGTGAAGTTGTATAAATGACCCTGTTGAAACCCATAAAATTCAGTTCACTGTTTTAAAGCATACAGCCACGTCTGGTGTCTTCATTTCAGAGCTACAATCACTATTGCAGGAGACACTCAGCGGTCTCCTGCATCACCACTCAACCCAGGAACGGGATCCCCAAGGCAACACCGCACCATCTCTCCAGACGCCGGACCAATGCCATTTCATCCTCCAGGCCGCTCGAGACGCCGAGTGCCGTGCCACTCGGTAGTCGGGCCAGACGCCATCAAAGGGGGGGGGGTTCAGATAGAGCAGGACCGCAGGCGGACTTCCATCCCGTCACAGGTAATATGTAATTGGAAGCGAGAAAAGAAAAGAGCCCAGCGAGCTTGACGGGGTTTGACTCGTTTTGCTGTACGAAGATACTCTAAGTTTCTATGGTCGGGAAATACGATAATGGGACATATAGTACCTTCCAAAAGGTGACGCCATTCCTCCAGGGCCTTTTTAATGGCTAACATCTCTCGGTCACCTATCTCATAATTGCATTCGGCAGGAGTAAGCCGTTTTGAGAAGTATGCGATAGAATGGAGTTCTTGGTCGGTGACGTGTCTCTGAGAGAGAACAGCACCCGTAGCTTTGTCTGAAGCGTCTACTTCCAGGTAGTACGGCAGAGTAGGATTGGGTAACCTAAGGTTGGGAGCTGTGGTAAACTGTTTTTGCAGGGTGTGAAAGGCTTGGGATGCAGATTCCGACCACTTAAATGGTACTTTGGTTCTGGTTAGGTTTGTGAGAGGTTCAACGAGTCTTGAAAATGAGCGTATAAACTTCCTGTAGAAATTAGCAAACCCTATAAATCTCTGTACCTCCTTGCGGGAGGTGGGAATCGGCCAAGACGTAATGGCAGTTATCTTTTCAGGGTCCATTTCAATTTTGCCAGGGGAAAGGATATATCCCAGGAATGCTATTCGATTGGTTTCAAATACGCATTTTTCTTTTTTAGCATATAAGTGGTGTTTTCGTAGTCTGGAAAAGACCTCTATCATGTGTCGTCTGTGGTCTTGGAGGGTGTCTGAGTAGATCAATATGTCGTCAAGGTACACCACTACACATATGTCAAGGAGGTCTCTGAACACATCATTTACAAAATTCTGAAAAGTCGCTGGGGCGTTGCATAATCCGTAAGGCATGACGAGATATTCATAATGTCCATAGCGGGTGTTGAAAGCGGTTTTCCATTCGTCTCCTTGACGAATACGCAGGAGGTTGTAGGCGCCCCTCAAATCAAGTTTTGTAAATATGTTGGCTGTTTTTAACCATTCCATAAACTCCGGGATTAATGGAAGTGGGTATCTGTTTTTTATTGTGATGGCGTTGAGATCTCTATAATCGACACAGGGTCGTAGTCCTCCGTCCTTTTTTCCCACAAAGAAGATCCCGGCTCCCGCAGGGGAGGTAGATGAACGGATAAATCCTTTCTGTATATTTTCCTGTATGTACTCCTTTAGGGTTTTAAGCTCTGGTTCGGACAGGGGGTATATTCTTCCATAGAGGATGACAGCTCCTGGAAGCAGGGCGATCGGGCAATCATACACCCTGTGAGGAGGGAGATCGTCTGCTTTTTTCTCGTTAAACACGTCCTGGTATTCGGTATAAACTGGTGGATGGACAACTTGTTTTTTCTCCATGTGTAGATCTAGGATAGAATTAATGGTTTTAACGTGCGGTCTCAAACATTGTTGCAGACAATGCGGGGATATAAACAATACGGTCTCTTTTTCCCAACGTATAAGAGGATCGTGTACACGTAACCATGGTAACCCGAGTATTATTCGGAACACTGGTGAGGATACAAGGTCAAAAGAAATGGTCTTGAGGTGGTCGTGACAAATATACAGTCGGATAGGAATGGTCTCAAGGGTAACCAACCCTGACTTTAATGATGAACCATCAATCAGCTTTACGTGAACAGGGTGTTTTTTATTGATTATAGGTACATACAAACTAGTGGCGAGTGATAAGTCCATGAAATTTCCGCTTGCTCCGGAATCTATCATGGCAGTTAGTGGGAGGCATTGTTCATTCAGCTGTAGGAAGATAGGGATAGACAGGTGAGGAGCAATCAGTAATGGATTATGCTTGGAGACAGGGTCGGAAGGCGTATTTGTTTTCTTACCTCCACGTTCGGCCTTCTCGGGGCAATTACGGATCACGTGGCCAGCCTGACCACAATAGAGACAAAGGCGATTTGTTCTGCGTCGTGCCATCTCTTCTGGTGGGAGGCGCCTGTCGATAGCTCCTATCTGCATTGGTTCCTCCTGTGCGTTGCGTGGTGCGTAGGGAACCAACGCTCTGGTGACATCGTGAAGGGCAGGTTGTGGAGCGCGACATGGTTGTACGGGGGGATACAGGTTTCTTTCTTGTCTCCTCTCGCGGAGTCTTCTATCAATTGATATAGATACTTGCATCAGCATTTCTAGCGTAGATGGAACGCCGATCTGGGCAATTTCATCCTTTACTTGGTCTGATAACCCGCTGCAGAACTGGGTGATGAGAGCTGCTTCGTTCCATGCAGTATCCAAGGCATATTGTTTAAACTCCATAACATAGTCCTATACAGGTCGGCGACCTTGCTTGAGGGCTTTGATTTCACGTTGTGCTGTATCTTGACGGAAAGGATCATCATATATTGCATCCAGGGCGGACAGAAGGGTCTCCCAGGTATTGAGGAGTGGGCTTTGGGTCCTCAACAGTTGGTGGGCCCAAGATTGGGGTTCACCAGATAATAACGATATGACCGTTTGTACCTTGACGTGTTCGTTACAGAAAGTACGTGGTTTTAGTGAAAACATCACTTGGCAACTGGTCACAAATGATCTGTAGGTACAACGATCTCCCATGAATCTTTCTGGTAGGAGAACAGGGGGTTCAGGTGCTCTGGTAGCTGAGGCACCTTCGGTGTGTACTTGGGCCTGTAGTGTAGCATGGCTTACTTGTAACTGCTGCACTGATTGGGTGATGGCCGTTACTTGTTCGGTGAGGGTTCGTATAGCAGAAGCCACTACCGCGGACTCTGGGTCCTGGCTCAGTCGTTCTGTCATGCTTACTCGTAATACAGGTCTTTTGGAGTCCAGTATGCGGTTCGCGGTACAGGAGGAGTATAGAAAAGGGATGGTCGAAATCAGGCAAGTGGTCGGTCCAGGCGGAGTACGTTCATAAACAAGAGTGGGAAGCCAAGTGTCGGAAACCAGGAGATCAATAAGGTCAATGCGAGGTACAAGGGGGTATTCGGAAGACGTGGTCAAATTGGAGGCAAAGGTTCATTAGTAGTAGCTATGGGATCAGGAGAGAATATCAGGAAGCTTAGATATCAACAGGGAGTTGAGGACTGAGCACTTTCTCCTTGGCCCTTGGGGTTTTTATGAGGTATGGGTAACGAGCTCAGCCCCTCCTGTGAGTGGGACTCCTCCCCTGCCCCTCCTGTGCGCCGGGTCTCCCCAGGTCCTGTCCGGAACCCGCGAATGCCACGCCCCGCAGGCAGGCTAGAGGCGCCACCCCCCAGACGCCCAGGAGATCCAAGGATCCTCCCACGCGTGCACGGTGGGAGACCGCACCCACCGCCGCCCGCAAGCGATGCTGAACCACGTGGGAGGCCGACAGGGAAAGGATGGAGGCAGCGGGGGAGCCCAAACGCCGCACTGAGAGGGCATCGCGACCAGCGGTATGGGACCTCCCAGTACCCGACTTCCCCACCGTGGGAGACGCCGACAGTCGCCATGATGCCACGATCGCGCTATGGAGGGGAGGCATGACACAGCATGGATATATATTGCCCAGGCCAGCTCACATCATGGGTATTGATTGCCCCAGCTCACATCATGGATATATATTGCCCAGGCCAGCTCACATCATGGGTATATATTGCCCCAGCTCACATCATGGATATATATTGCCAATTTGCCCCCAGCTAACATGGATATTGTTGTGCGGCGCCCCTATACCTGTTCGAATTGGGAGTACGGTCCACCACACACATAGACACATAAGACCAGGAGGACTCCAGGAGCTGAGGAGACAGAGCAGCTTCCTTCGCATTCTTTTTCTCAGACGACACGACTCCGCCTCGACTCCGCCTCCTTCCAGCACCTGACGTGAGGGTGCGCATGCTGCCGATAGCCCCAACACGTGCCAGCGGCGCCGCGTCAGCTGCTGGCGTGCTGCGGAGGCGGAGCCTGGGTGCGTGTACCACTACCGAACGAGCGTGCATGTCGCGGCCCGCCAGTAAATTGTGGCGCCCCGCGGACACAATTTTGTTTTCTAAAGTGGTTGGGCCCGGCTGCACCCTAGGCAGGCACGGCGGCCGCCTAGCTCGCCTAGCGGCAGCACCGGCCCTGTCTGTGTGCAATAAAACCTTAATAAGTAGAAATGATTCACACAAGATAAAGGCCGTGTCAGTGTTTTATGGGAAATGTTTTACTTTAAGGACTTTTCTTGTTGATCATGTGACGACTCCGAGGTGAAAAACGCCTAATGCCCTGAATGTGTAAACGTCTCATCCAGTGCTACGACCATCCCTTGCATCAATCGGGTTATTCTCTAAGCGCCATTGGATCAAACAATGGTGAAAATCACGGTGGCTGCATCTACAGTGACCATCTGCAATCCAGGGGGGTCATCTTCTGGCAGGTGGAATTTGGACACACTATGGTGAACATCGCTCCCAGCACTGTGCTTAAAGGGAATAGCCGTAGTCTGCGCCAATGCAAAGGCTGGGAGTTGTAGGAAGGGTTAAATTACTTACCTGACCCACTGAGCTCCTCGGCAGCTGCGAACCAGGGACACGTGGTCAGGGGTGGCAGGTGAGGTAGAGCTGCATGCGGAGTCACCTTCTCGCGTTCCCCTGTCGGCTCCGTCCGTCCTCTACACTGTCCAGAATCTGATGTTCTTCCATGTAAAATCACTGGAAGCTTGATGTGATCCTCGGATTTCTGGAAAACCAGGAACAAACCTCCTGCCGGTCGCACCTTCATGGAAATCTGCGGAGATTGTTGCTTTTGTTTTGCACAGGGCCATCAGGTTTTTTCTTTTTTTTTCTTCACATTTAAAGTGTCCAGACCCAGGTTATCTAAACATTAAACTTTTCACCGATCCCCTTTTCCATATCCATCACCCCACCCCATTACCCTGTGTATCCCGACACAATCTCTGACACGCACTCACGTTGGCTTTTTCTTGTGTTTCCCCATGTGTCAATGTGAAGCATTTTGCTTTATTGAACATTGACCTTGTACAGTGGAAGCTTCTCGCTCTCTTCTGTGAACGTCACAGGAGCACATAGACAGGACAGCGCATTGTGAGGATTATACGATTATTTTCATTGGAACCCATTATAAATAAAAGGGACATTCGATTCATCCTGACCGCTTTATAGTTTAAAATGGCCAGGATGTGTAGAGTCTCCTCTGTACCCCCCCCCCCTCTCCCCTGATCTGGAGAAAATGCAAGGTGAAGCGGAAGAGTTTCCTCCACCCCCCATCAAGCGTCAGCAGCAGCCAGGATTTTTTAATTTCCCGGCTGCCAGTCACCAGATTAGTCACTACTAATGTCAGCATGCAGAAACTAACGTCAACTTTTGTGAGACCAGCTGTTGTAGCGAGCGGTCTCAGGGAGGCAGCCAATGGATCGGATCTGCGCACAAACACGCAGCCCCGATCCATCGTACTGCACAGATGCTACGGAGCTTGATTGTATAAAGTGCGCGAGTTCTGAAGTAGTGAGCAATTTGGTAGTTCATTCCTCGGCTATGCAAGTTGTGTAAGAGCGAAAATGGCATTAGATGGCTTCAGGGACTTCCGGGTTCGGGAGTCGCTGAGCGGAAGAGGAGGAGCATCGTGAGTAGAGATGTGCATTAGTTTCAGAAAAATTCCGAGTTTGGAACGAAATTTGATAATTCGTATTCGGAAGTACTTCCGAATAACGAATCAATACGATACGAATTCGAAACGGTATATAACGAATTTGTTTCGTTTTACACTGTGTCATCATCATAAAAGAAAAATTTGAATAACTGATATCAACTAATGAATTTGAAATGAACTATCAAATTGATATCAACTATTGAATTGATCTTAACTTAAAATGCAAGTAATAGCAAGCAAAGGACTTTATGAAACAAATTAATTTTGTTTCACTGTTTAATTTGACTCAAATACTAAATCTGTGACACAGCTTAATATTTAACCCTAGCTTTTCTTTAAACAGCAAAATTTGATCAATTGGGGTTTTATCTAGCGATTCAAAATTCGAATTTATATCAACTATCGAATTGATATATGAAATTCGAATCGATTTGAAATTTCAAATCGAGTCGAAATTTCAAATATACGAAACGAAATACGAAACGAAATTAGTTACCAAAATTCCAAAAACTAAATGATTTAAAAATGTAACGAAACTGAACTAAACAAATTTTTCAGCCATGCACATCCCTAATCGTGAGGCGAGGGGCTAAAGGTGAGTAAAATCACCCGAAAGAAAAAAGATTTGTAGCATACCAAGAGGAGTCGGATATGCCAAATATTTTGGTATAACCAGGATCCAAGATGATTTCAGATTTCTCCCTGGATTGAGCAGTTTTTACCCACATATTAAATATTATAACCCTATTTTGTTTTTGCAGGAAGTTATCCAGTCATTGTTTAAAAGTCTGTACAGACTCTGACCCAACCACCTCAACAGGCAGAGAATTCCACAGCTTTATTCTCACCGTAAAATAACCCTTCCTAAGCTTTAGGCTGAATCTCCTTTCGGAGTAGATCTTCTCAAAAGTACAGATGCAGTATGAACTGTAAGGAGGAAACACAAAAAGGAGGGACCAAAATTGCGCAGTATGTCAGTACTCAGAATGAAAGTAATGCGTATTGGTGGTAAACTCACATTCTGTGGAGCCTACAACCGGCTCTTAGGAATAAGGCGGGCTGGGACTTTATTTCAGGTGCCCATAAGACCTCCAAATGACTTCTCCAGAAATCTCCAAAGACGGGAACACAAACCAAAGACCAGGACGCGTTTCGCCTATAAAGGCTTCCTCAGCTGGTAATCTGATAGCGACTTCTACCTGTGGACATATTGGGTGTCTACCCCACTGTCTTATTTGGACTTTGGTCTTTTTAAGCGCTGTGTTGTATTTCTGTTCATTCAATTGCCACTCGGGTATTTAGAGAAACCCCCATACACAGCATTCAGCGAGTGGGATAGACACTTTTCCGGTGGGCGCTTCACCTCTCCCCCTTTTTTTCTGAATCTCCTTTCGTCCAGTCCAAATGGGTGACCTCGTGTCCTGTGTATAGTTCTGTTAAAGAATGTTTGGTTTATAATAGCCCCACATATATATAAAAATATCAGACCCCCCTAAAGCTTTATATATATTTATAAAGTAATCAGATCTCCCCTAAAGGTGCTGTTTTTCTAATCTACACAGGTTTAAGCTTGTTGGCCTTTCCTAACTTAACCCTTCCATCCCCGCATTAATTTATTTGCCACCACTGCACTTTTTCTAGCGCCATAATATCTTTTTTTAAAACATATGCCCAAAATCACATGGCATATTCAAAGGTGCGTTGTACCCAATGATTTATAAAAGACAAAATTATTTCATCACAAGAGTGAATTCACCTTTTAACCTCCATATCGTTCCGATTCTGACATATTTTATATGTCAGAATCAGAACAATTAATCTTGCCCCCTAGCAGTATCAGAGTGTGGTTCGGGGTTAAATGCGTTGCAGAAAGCGTTAACCCCAAGCCACGCTCGGGTTGCCGCTGGATACAGCACCTTTCCCTGCACTCCCTCGCTGTCCCCATTCTCCAGCGATCGCGACATCCTATTTCCTGGTTCCCTTCTCGTGAAAAGGGAACCAGGAAGCAAAACGCCAATATCGCACGGAGGAGAATGCGATCGCGGAGGTCAGCGAGGGAGCGCGGGATAGGTATGTATACAGCCCTTTCGGCAATGAAAGTTAACCCCGAGCCACACTCAAGAACACTGTCAGGGGGGGGGGGTTAATGCCGATACCTTGCTGGCCTTGGCGGCTGCTGTTTGACATTGGGCATTGTGTTACTTAGGTTGGAGTCTATGATTATACCAAAATCCTTCTCCTGCTGGCTCCGGCCTTAGCCAGGGGGCGCAAAATACTGGGATTCGTCGACCACCCACAGTGCCTGGCGCTTAAAGGGAAAGGAGCACTGGTGATCAAGCCAGACACTTTGTGTAGGCTAGGCTCTGCAGTATCTGCCCCGTCCCAGACACCTCCACCTCCCTGAAACTGCTCTGCTCAACTCTTCCGGCTTCCACACCTGGCTCCTCCTCCTCCTGCTGCCCCTCAGCCTCCCGTCGGAGCTGCTCGCCTCTCACTGCTGCATGCGCGGGGCTGCTGAGGAGGAGACACTGCACAGAATTCAGCAGCAGATGAGGGAGGACCCAGGAATCAGGGCCAGCAGAGTGTAAGTAACGCCCCGGCACCTGCCTGTCATGATGTGTGAGGGGATCTGGGTTACTGTACCTTGCAAAGCTTTTTCCTCGCTTTCTCTTCACGGTCACACCTCACATTCTTTACTTTAACCCTCTCTAAATGTACACACAGCTTAAACTCATGTCCAACCACACACAGACACCACTCACAGGCAGCCCAGGCATCACTCACAGACACCACTCACAGGCAGCCCAGGCATCACTCACAGGCAGCCCAGGAATCACTCTCTGAGGGACAGGAGATGTCTGTCTTGGGATGAGGGTTCAGGGGTGTCTATCTGGGGAGAGGGGTGTCTATTTGTAAAGATCAGTTTGGGGGGGTCAGTGTGTGAAAAAAGATGGAGTATAAATTGGTGCGGCACATAATTTTCTTGCCTATGGCACCATAAGTGGTAGAGGCATCTCTGTGCGTAAATCGAGGTTCGGGATTCAACGTTTTGTCATCGTATGTGAGCGGCGCGGGAACCCCACAGGCAGAGACCTGTATGTGCAGCTCATTAGCACGGGGTTGCTGGGGTCACTCTGGGCCGAAACGGGGCAGCTTTTCAGTAGTTCTGGTTAGCACTTAGGGTTGGGTTTGCTTGTTTTAGGGTTAAGGTTACATTTTTGCTTCATTTTTAGGCACAGAGTCTGCCTCTTCTTTTGATGACAGTAGTCAATGGACGTATGAATTCTCTCGAGCAGCTTAACCCCTTCAGTCCCCCTTTCCACATCACATTTCTTGGTTTTAACCATTGAAGGTTCAGTATTTCTCTCCCATACATTGTCTAGTAACCGTCAAGGCTTGAACACTAATTATCTAGAGCTAGCCCCCCCTCACTGGGCACCTGTAGGCATGCACCTACTTTGCCTAATAGGAAATCTGGCCCTGTGCCTAGTGTGTAAAAATGCAACATTCACCTTCACTTGGCGCCGGGCACAAGTCGTGTCAAAACATCTCATCACAGACAGACGCTGTCCATATGAAGCAGGGAATCTGTAAGAAGAACCTCCTAGCTCAGAGTGGGGGCTCAGGCTTTACCAGCCATAGAAAATGATTGATCTTGTTTTGTGTGGTCTACGAATCAGAAATAATTTGTATTTTATTTCCGACAATAGCATAAATTTACACTCGTATATCATCTTTATTACACTTTTATATTTATTTATTTTATTTATTTATAAAGGATTTTACCAGGAAGGATACATTGAGATTTCTCTCATTTTCAAGTATGTCCTGGGTTCGAGAACATTGAGTGGTTACAGAAATACAAAATAGTAAAATGCAAGATATTAACACAAGACCAAATACACAGATTAACAGAAAAATAAATATGGAGGAAATAAAGTCATTATGTTACATGTTTACAGGTGCATTCCTTATTGAGGTATGTTAATATGGAGCTCTTAAGGGACTTTAGACTGGGGGAAGATTTGACGGTGTCTGGGAGGTTATTCCATATTTGCGGTGCTCTGTAGGAAAATGAGGATCGAGCCATTTTCTTTTTGTATTGCGGTATTGCAAGTAAGGTGCTGGTCCTGGATCTGAGGTTATAGGATGAGGGAACTGCCGGGGGAAGCAGCATATTCAGGTAGGGTGGTAGCTTCCCAGAAAAGCTCTTAAACACCAGGTTGGAAAGGTGATGGGTGCGTCTAGAGTCCAGTGATGGCCAGTTTAGTTCTTTTAACATGTCACAATGGTGTGTCATGTAGTTACATTGTAGCACAAAGCGAGAGAATGAGTTATACAATGTAGTAAGTTTCTGGAGGTGTGTTTGTGGGGCGGCTGCATACACTACATCTCCGTATTCAATGGCTGGCATAAGCATTTGTTGTACAATCTGCTTTCTTACCGCGGGGCTCAGGCAGGATTGGTTTCTGTACAGGGCACCTAGTTTGGGGTAGAGTTTAGATGAGAGTTTTTCGATGTGGGGGCCAAAAGATAGATTTGGGTCTAACCACATACCTAGGTATTTGAGAGAAGTGACTGTGGTCAGCGTGCCATTTGATTTTGTCCCAACACATAGATGGGGTGTTTGCAATTTGTGTAGTTTAGGTGCGGTTCAAAAGAGCATTGTAACAGTTTTGTCAGTATTTTAGAAAAAGTTTGTTATTTGCGATCCACTTTTCTACCCCTGTGAATTGTTCTTGCAGCACTGCCTCCAGCTGTGGGAGATTTGGTTTGCTGGTATAGATTACAGTGTCGTCTGTGTACATGTGTACAGTTGAAGCTTTGCAGACATTGGGCAGATCATTTATGAATATTGTGAATAGCAGGGGGCCAAGTATCGAGCCTTGGGGTACACCGCACGTGACTGGGAGGGGAAGGGAAGTGCTGTCAGAAATGGACACAAATTGAGACCTATCAGACACATATGATTGGAACCAGGTTAACGTACTATCACCAATACCAGAGTTTTTAAGTTTTTGTAATAGGATGCCATGGTCAACTGTGTCAAAAGCCTTGGCAAAGTCAAGGAAGATGGCTCCAGTTAGATTTCCTTGTTCCATGCCAGCTTGGATATCATTAACTTGACTTACAAACTTTTAAAAGGGCAGTTGTAGTTGAATGGTTTGGACGAAAGCCTGATTGATCTGGGGTTAAATAGTTCTGATACTGATAATAATCACGTAATTGAGTGTAGACACATTTTTCCAGAATTTTTGACATTACAGGGAGCAGTGATATTGGGCGGTAGTTGGATACCAAAGTATTGTCTCCACTTTTATGGATAGGTACCACCCTTGCAGTCTTCCAGAGTTTGGGTATGTATCCAGTCGCCATTGATTCATTAATCAGGGTTGCGACAGGTTTTGCAATTGCTGGTGCACTGATTTTCAGCAGCATTGCTGGGATTTGATCAGGTCCAGACTGGTATTTCATTTTTTGGTTACGGAGAAGTTTAGTGATGGCACTGACAGGCACTGGCCTAAAACTGTATTTCTCTGGGTTACGGGGTCTTTGCACTGTTGGTGGGTCCTGACCTGTGTGCGGCCTTTCTGATTGCGTGTCATTTCCTAGCTTAGCAATGAGGGTGGTGGCGCATCCAACAAAATAATTATTAAAAGCATTTGCTACATCTAGGGGGTGTTGTACAGTTTGGTTGTTTACTTTTAAAGCAGCTGGTTGGGAGTGCCTGGGGGGTGCTTGTATGTTACTTATTGTCAGGATAATCTCAGGAAAGTGTCCTTGATGATAGTAAGTATGAGAGGAACCACTATATAGTAGTCTCGCCTGTACGATGCGAGTATCAGAGTCAGGAGGAATGATATATAACGCTACCTGTCTGCTGGTACCAGTGGCGTCAGGTTTGTAGTAAATCAGGTGGTATGGTTCTTCTGAAGATTGTACCAGATGTCTTAGATGTATCATATATATATATAGTAACCTGTTGGAGTAGTCGATGTGGATAGCGTAGGTTATTAGGCAGGCAGAGTTCTGTGCAGCGTCGGTATAAACAAGCAATACGGTCGTAGGCAGGTAGAGTTCTGTGCATAAGTCGTATCCAAGCAAGGGTCGTAGGCCAAGGGAGTCAATCGTATGTAAAGGATCAGGAAATGAAGAGGGTAGTTAGCTCAGCGTATAAACAAATTATTAGAGCAATGACTTACCCTGCTGATGTCATCTTTATAGGGTGTCTCATTAGGTAGCCGGGTACAGCGCTGATGTCATCCGTCTGCGCCGGCACCTTTCTAAGCCCATAAGGCCCATCGGAATCATGCGCATGCGCAGGAGGTCTGATCCGGTGGCGAAGGAAGTTCCAGCCTGTGCGCCGACATGCGGTAGCGCTAACGCCTCGGTATGCCACACAGTCACCCCCCGGGGACCCGCAGGAGGCGCTGCCATAGGGCTTGTACAGCTGGTAAGGGTGGAATCCTGACACTTATGATTTTCCAAAAATTTCTGGGGTTTGATATGTTATTGTTTAAATTTTCTTTGAAGTATTGGGCTTTAGCCATTTTTGTTTCTTTTGTGCATTCATTCCGGCATTTTCGGTATTCACAGTGATCGTTCATGGATCCAGTACTCTTGAACTTTGACCACAGGGAGTCTCTAAACTGGTACATATGCGTGAGGTCAGCTGTAACCCAGGGGAGATGGGCCCCTTTTACTCGCACTTTACACAGCGGGGCATGGGAATTCCAGACTTACAGGAGCTCAGACTGAAAGTATTCAACTGCACAGTCTAGGTCTGGGATTAGGTTTAGTCTGTACCAGGGGAGCTGTATGAGATCACTTAGGAAGGATTCAAGAATAAATTTCTTGAAAGACCTGGTGGTTATTACCTTTGGGGGAGATTTCAAGGCCTTTATTTTGCGCACGCAGTACACTAGACAATGGTCACTAAAGCTATTAGAATACAGGAGGCAGGCGTTCTTGCTATCAGGAGATGAGGAGAGAATCCAGTCCAGCAAGGTATGGTTAGGGCTTTTCATATTAATGCGAGTGGGGGAGGAGATTAATTGAGTTAGCTGCAAAGTTTTAAACGGTGAGCAGTGTTTATTGTTTTTAGGATTTAGCCAATCTGTATTAAAATCGCCATGAACCAGCAGTTCACTTTTTTGGTTTTGGGTAAGTAGGTTATTAAGGATTTGAGATATGTCAGAGAGGGAGTGCACTGGAGAGCTCGGTGGACGATAGAACCCAGCAACAATGATTGATTTAGTGAATGGGATCTCAATTATACCAGAGAGGAAATCAAAGGTGACAGGAGAGCTAGAAGACTGTAAGGGGTGAACTTTAAGGACTCCTCAACATAAATAACAATTCCCCCTCCTCTCTTTGCTCTGTCTTTTCTATAACATGAATACCCCTGTATTGATATGGCAGAGTCTGGTACTTTTGGGGTTAACCATGACTCAGTGAGCACAATGACTTTGGGTTTGTAATAGCAACACCAAGCCTGAAGCTCATCCAATTTAGGGAGTAAACTTCGGATGTTACAGTGCACAAATGAGAGGCCTTTTTTTAGTGGGGAGACTAAAGGTTGTGTCACCTATAGGACCAGGGTTAGATTCCACATCGTTTGCCAGGGAAAGTAGCAGAATGAATAGAAATTTGGACAGAGTTTTCTTTTGGTGATACTGTAATTGCACAGTATTAAATCTCTGTGTGGGGGTAGGAGGGCTGGACTTTAGTACTCTCCACCAGCACTCAGCTGACAGGTTAGAAGAACCAAGTAGGCTGGGGTGTATAGGGACTTGATTTCCATCCTGGGTCAATTGGAAAGGTGTATAGAGGGCGAGGGTAGTCCAGGAGAAGCCAGAATGAGTTGCTGCCTAAGTCTGATGGGTGAGGAAGCGATGTAAGAATGCTTGCTGAGGAAAAAATAAATAAAAAAATAAAACAAACAAAAATAAAAAAAAAGGACACATAAGATCAGAGGGGGTTTGGGGTGCAATAAAATTCGTAAACTCAGTGGTTCAGACCGGGGGGGGGGAATAGATAAGAACAAATGGTTCTAAGGTAAATTGAGCAGTGGCAAATGTGCCTAGCTACACATAAACTGAATACATAGAGAAAAATATGCATACATATATACAGAGTAGCAATTAGGTCTACCAGCATAGGACTGAATACATATGGAGAAACACACACACTTAATACATGTATCTTATAAGTATATACAAAAACTATAATATACACACACACATACACTTAATACATATATCCTATAAATATATACAAAAAATAATATATATATATATAAACACACATACGCTGACAAATTACAGTGCAGTCATATTAAGCATTCAAAAGCATAGGAGGCTAAGTATGGGTGATAGAAATTAGTCTGAGAAATCACCTTGCTGGGAAAAATTACTTAGGCTAGGGTCAAACGAAAGCATTTTTACACGCGAACGTAAGAAAGTGCGTCTGAACGCATTGATGTATTTTTTCACGGAATATGCGAAAACGGTCATACGATGTGCATTTTCGTGCGTGATGTTTTACGAATCCAAACCAGGAAACTTTTTGCGTCTGGACGTTATGTTGGCCGGACACGAGCAGGGTCTGACGTCTCCAAATCACACACACACACCGCTAGCGGGCGCAGCGCACTCTGTACGTCAGTACTAGCGGTTCTGCGTTCTCGAAAAAATGCGTTCATTTTCCACTTGCGTTGCGCGGCCGGACTTTCGTGCGACCGTACTTCGTATATTGGCTGTCATTGCCCGTCATTTGCTGCTAGTGCGGCCGTGATTAAGTGCGCCAGAACGCACGTTAAAAATGCGCTGGTCTGACCCCAGCCTTAGTGGAACGATGGAGGCCTGTGTTCTTCAAGTCCAGGAGAAGCCAGAATGAGTTTCTGCCTATGTCTGATGGGTGAGGAAGCGATGTAAGAATGCTTGCTTGCTGGGAAAAATTACTTAGTGGAACGATGGAGGCCTGTGTTCTTCAAGTCTAATAAAGGGTAGGAAATAGATTTATGTTTAAATGACATGTTGTAGCAGTGACGTTTCCTGATAAATCTGACAAATCCATTAAAGCAGCTCTCTCGGATATCACTTTTATTACAAGGCAACTATACATAAAAAGCAATAAATCGCTATACAGAGATGTGTAGAATTCTGAGATTAAACAAGGTCGACCACTTAAAGGGCCACTACCCCAAAAAATGCAATGTCCTTATTGTGTTTATTTGATGTTACTGATATCTTACATGTGCTTTGTTTTTCTCTTGTATGTTTAGTTAAGAAAATATTTTCCTCTATATGTGTCACTGGGTGCATCCATTGTGTGATATTTTCCTCTATATGTGTCACTGGGTGCATCCATTGTGTGATATTTTCCTCTATATGTGTCACTGGGTGCATCCATTGTGTGATATTTTCCTCTGTCACTGGGTGCATCCATTGTGTGATATTTTCCTCTATAGGTGTCACTGGGTGCATCCATTGTGTGATATTTTCCTCTGTCACTGGGTGCATCATAGTTACATAGTCTGAAAAAAGACATGCGTCCATCGGGTTCAGCCTCTCACACAACACCTAGTGCTGTTGATCCAAAAGAAGGCAAAAAACCCAGTCTGAAGCGCTCGCCAATATTATTATTATTATTATTATTATTTATTTATAAAGCGCCAGCATATTCCGCAGCGCTGTACAATAAGCACAGTACAGACAGGGTTACAATACATTGAACACATTTGACAAACAGTACAGGAGGAGATGAGGGCCTATTCCCGTAGGAACTCACAATCTAGGAGGGTTGGGGTTGGAACAGGAGGAGAGGACTGTAAGGTGAGAGTGATGGTTGCGTCAGTGAGTTGGGTGGTAGGCTTCCCTAAATAGGAATGTTTTAAGGGAGCGTTTGAAGGAAGAGAAGTTAGGGGAAAGTCTGACAGCACGAGGGAGAGCGTTCCAGAGAGTGGGGCTGCGCGTGAGAAATCCTGCAGTCTATCATACATCATATATCACACACTGGGAAAAAATTCCTTCTTGACCCCAGAATGGCAGTCAGATTTCTCCTTGGATCAAGAAGCTTTTACCCACATATTAAATATCATAACCCTTAATATTCTGTGTCTGCAGGAAGTCATCCAGTCGCTTTTTAAAAGTCTGGACAGTGTCTGACCCAACTACCTCAACAGGCAGAGAATTCCACAGCTTTATTGTTCTCACTGTAAAATAACCCTTCCTATGCTTTAGGCTGAATTTCCTTTCGTCCAGTGTAAATGGGTGACCTCGTGTCCTGTGTATAGTCCTGTTAATGAATAGGTTTCCAGACAATGGTTGATAATGGCCCCGTATATATTTATATATAGTTATCGGATCCCCTCTAAGGCGCCGTTTCTCTAAACTAAACAGGTTTAAGCTTGTTAGTCTTTTCTCATAACTTTAGTTGCCCGTCTCTGCACTTTTTCTAGCGCTATAATATCCTTCCTTAAGACAGGTGCCCAAAATCACACGACATAGTCAAGGTGCGTCTTACCATTGATTTATACAGAGGCAAAATTATGTTTTCATCCCGACAGTGAACTCCCCTTTTAATGCATGCCAATACTCATGGTGTGATATTTTCCTCTATTAGGTGTCACTGGGCGCATCCATTGTGTGATTTTGTGTTGTAAACTTCCCCCCCCAATATCTTTCCATCACTTGCCCCTCACTGTGTGGCTTTGTTCATAGAATGGAGTGAATGGGTCAGTCACCAACTCACATCATTGTGTTGTGTAGGATGTATTCAAAGGACATCACCAGGGGGAGATTAGAAGTCTTTTAAGATCCCTGTCTCATATCATTCAGCTGGAAGCTCTTAATACACCCCCTGCTGCCTTATCTAAACATTCCCTTTTCCACTTCATTAACTGTTAAACACTGTTTGGGATCAAGCACAGTCGCAAAGTAAAACTCACCATAAGGTTTTGATAAATGTTTCCTCATGGAAAAAAATCCACAAAATGGAAACGGGAAATAATGTTATTTTCCCTTTTACATGGAATTAAAACAAAGAATAAAAAACAGTAACATGTTTTATAAGGGATTTATTTGTAATGTACGAGTAATCTAGTTACAGTTTATGCAAGTGGTCGTGCGCCTTTAAAGGGACACTATCAGGTCTAGTCACTAAAAGGTGAAACTCAGGAGAAGTGGCAGGAAAAGAGAACAACTACAGAAAAGGGGTCCCCTTAGGCGCAGCGATCAGATGGTTTTCTGCTGAGAAATGTATATATGTCTGAGTATGTATATACTTAATATCGTGTTACACAAGAAGATGGAATATATTCCACTACGTGCGTATGATTGGATCGAAATAGATTTACTGTATGGAAAGAATTCAATGAAGACATAATGTTATACAGGGTTACAGTAGCAGTGTCTTATACGGTGTTACAGGATCAGTGTCGTTATACGGTGTCGTATATACCTGTATAAATATGCTATAGTATAGAGCTCCAAGAGACCCGTGGCGTTGCTCAGCAAAGTCATTTCAGTGCAGGTAGGAGGTTGCCGATAACAGGTCTATTGTAGCAACTGGATGGCGCAGCAGAGTGAATAAAAGAGGAACATTGTGCAGTACACGGTGGCACTGGCTCCTATCTTCAAGTTTCAGAGGATTTAGCGCTTGTGGGGTCTTTATAGGTGGCCCCCAACCTCCTTTGGCCGTTGCATTGTCTCCAAATCGAATTCTTGTGGTGACAAAGGGAAGATTAAAATCACTTCGAAGAGAGACAAGGAGAGATGGTGCAGACATATCTTTCCGAATGCGCCCTGGCTGCTTTTTCGGGCAGAGGAATCTGCTCAGCTTCACAGAAGAATATGGGGAAAAGAGGAATGGAAGGAGGTGGGAGAAAGGGAGGGGGTGCTCCATGCAGTCTGACCACGTTAAAAAGCTGAAGTGGTCAGGGTGTATAGAGCGTCCCCTATAAGTAAAGGAAGCTCCCATGTTAGGGTTAATGCGTTTTCTCTCTCTGTTGGAACGTCCATAATCGTGAACATAAAGGTAATGACACTATAGACCTGAATAAATTTATATTTCAGTCTGTAGAAACAATTCAGGATGAAAGGGGTTAGGTTTCAGAACAAAGGATAAACTTAACCCACTTTCATGGTAGCTCCAGGTGAGTTATTGTGTCGATACACAGGGTTGATTTAGCGGTAACTGATTTTGCGCGTCGTTTGTTTTCTGGGCGAGTTCATTCAAGTTTAAACCGCATTGACGTTCTGCAAAGGCATCTCCCACATTCAGCACATACTGATCATGTATGACCTCACATGAAGATAATGTCCACCATTGGGTCTGAAACATTTCACGCTCTCAGGACACACAAACTGCTTATCAGCTGTGTGTATTCTTGTGTCTCTTAGGAGCTGCCTTTGTTTTAAAAGGTTTCCCCACATTCAGGACATGCAAAGGGTTTCTCTCCTGATCGATACCATGAAATGAGCTTAAATATACATATCTCTACCAATTTATCTCCTGTATGAATGCTCTCATGTATAACATGTAATGTAATCATCTATTGCTCTAAAACATCTTCCCCCAATCATATCATTTAAACAGCCGCTCTCCCATATAAACTGTATTGTGTACAGAAACACTTTGTTTATCCGGAGACCACTGTAACGTTGGGGGCTTCCAGCCTCTCCAGTGTGCTTGAAGGCAGCATGTCTGATGCTGCTCGCTGACCAACACCCGGTTTAAATAGAGACAGGCAGGGAGGTGGCTGCATGAGGCGCGGCTTGAGAAGGGGGGCGCGGTCTGGTGAAGGTCTTTAAAAACCCACAGTTCCTTCTAAGCAGTGCCAGATCGTGGTTATCCATACCTGAGCTCCCTGTACCTGAATTCTCTCGTGATTTAACCTGTTATTGACCTCTGCTTGTTTTCTGACCATTCTGCCTTCCGTTGCCCTAGACTATTTTCCTTGTACTACGCTACTGCACTGATATCGACCCGGCTATTCCATTTTACTATTCTATTCTCTGTATTCCTGACTCTGGCTCGTCTGACTACCCCCATGTTGCTGACCTGGTTTTGTATTACGACATTGTCTTTGATTACCCCTTTCTGTCTAGCTAGTATACTTATACCTGGCCAATTTTTAAGGACCAGACAGTTAGGGATTGTTCTACGGCTACTCTGTTGGTAGCTTTTTGGCTCTGTGGAGTGTTGGGTTTTAAGGGCTGCGTGGTGGGATCCGGGAACCGTGACAACCAGTTTTAAAAGGAACGGCTACACTCCTGTGTGAATCCTCTCATGGACTGTAAGAGTGTCCTTTCTTCTAAAACATTTCCCACATTTAGAACATGCAAACGGCCTCTCTCCTGTATGAAATCTGTCATGTACAGTAAGCTCACGCTTTGATTTAAAACATTTTCCACATTCAGAACATACAAATGGCTTCTCTCCTGTATGAACTCTCTCATGTGAAGTAAGCTCATCCTTTCTTCTAAAACATTTTCCACATTCAGAACACACAAACGGCTTCTCTCCTTTATGAATTCTCACATGTACAGTAAGCTTACCTTGTGCTCTAAAACATTCCCCACATACAGAGCAAGAAAATGGCTTCTCTCCTGTATGAATTCTCACATGTGCAGAAAGAATGTGCTGTTCGCGAAAACATTTGCCACATTCAGAACATGCATACGGCTTCTCTCCTGTATGAATTCTTTCATGTACAGTACGCTCACTCTTTTTTCTAAAACATCTCCCACATTCAGAACATGCATACGGCTTCTCTCCTGTATGAATTCTTTCATGTACAGTAAGCTCACTCTTTTTTCTAAAACATCTCCCACATTCAGAACATGCATACGGTTTCTCTCCTGTATGGATTCTCTCATGTACAATAAGATCACCCTTTGACTTAAAAAGTTTCCCACATTCAGAACATGCAAAAGGCTTCTCTCCTGTATGAATTCTCTCATGTGCAGTAAGCTTACCCTTTGTTCTAAAACATTTCTCACATTCAGTACATGCAAACGGCCTCTCTCCTGTATGAATTTTCTCATGTTCAGTAAGCGTATCCTTTCTTCTAAAACATTTCTTACATTCAGAACATGCATACGGCTTCTCTTCTGTATGAATTCTTTCATGTATAGCAAGCACATTCTTTGATGTAAAACATTTGCCACATTCGGAACATGCAAACAGCTCTGCTCTTGTATGAGTTCTCTCATGTACAGTAAGCTTACCCTTTGTTTCAAAACATTTCTCACATTCAGAACATGCAAATGGCTTCTGTCCTGTATGAATTCTCTCATGTACAGTAAGATTACCCTTTGTTCTAAAACATTTCTCACATTCAGAACATGCAAACGGTGTCTCTCCTGTATGAACTCTCTCATGTTTAGTGAGCTCACCCTTCCATCTAAAACATTTCTCACATTCAGAACATGCAAATGGCTTCTCTCCTGTATGAATTCTCTCATGTACAGCAAGAAAACTTTTGCTTCTAAAACATTTCCCACATTCAGCACAAGCAAACGGCTTCTCTCCTGTATGAAATCTCTCATGTTTAGTAAGCTCACTCTTCCATCTAAAACATTTCTCACATTCAGAACATGCAAATGCCTTCTCTCCTGTATGAATTCTCTCATGTTGAGAACGACTACCTTTTGTTTTAAAACACTTCCCACATTCTGAACATGCAAATGGCTTCTCTCCTACCTGAACTATCTTGTGTTTACCAAGACTTGCATTTGTGCTTAAACATGTCTCTCTTTCAGGGCACAGAAATGTCCCAGATGACAGCCCTGGATTCTCTGGTTCTTTTGGA
The DNA here is from genome assembly GCA_009667805.1 of Leptobrachium leishanense. Taxonomy (NCBI): domain Eukaryota; kingdom Metazoa; phylum Chordata; class Amphibia; order Anura; family Megophryidae; genus Leptobrachium; species Leptobrachium leishanense. The sequence goes on from CM019068.1 coordinate 158,908,079, forward strand.
TTCCACGAGGAGTGCAAAGCTTCATCTTTGCTCATTATTTCTACTTGTTTCGCTGACAGAGGCTTCATGATGTTTTCTTCAATCAATGGCACTGGTTCTTCAAAAGCAATTCCTGAAGACATTTTAGGACTTTCTGTACTCCTGGGGGGAGAGGATACAATAAATTACTCTGTCACCAAACCGAATGCAGCCATGTCAAAACTCCCTTTATGCTGGCATGGGTTGCCAGGGATTTCTTTAGGATTAAAACTAAACATTTCTTGAAGTCCGAGTCCCCCCATACTAAAAAGGTACAAATAGTATTGCAGACATGCACAAATAAGATTTTAACCTACACTAGGGGAATTTTCTGTCTGGAGAGGTTGTGCAGAATTTGCAGATAGTATAAAGATGGATGGGGAAAAAAAAATCTGTATATATTTAATGTGCAATAACACCTGATCTGACAATCCATATCTATTAAATGTAAATCAGAGAGCGCTGCACAAGATACCTTTTTTTTGGTTATCAATGATAAATTCCACAGGAACAAAATACTTTTCTATCAACAAGAGCAAATGAATGTCTCTTTAAATCTGCAAAATATAAAACAACAAAACACAGAGGGTTATACACAGGTGCTTTTAATTTTGCCGACAATTCATTGCATTCACTATTCACTGAATGGTAACCGTATTTTACAGAGAATGGAGTCGCCAAAGCAGTTATCAGACATTGGTGAAAAGTGCCGAATTGGCCTCGTCAAATGTCACTGAACTGGGAAAGAAAAAAAATTATATTAACCAAAAGGAAGTTTCATATTCTCCTGATAAGAGCTTAAACCAATAAAAATGTAAAAATATTAAGAAAGGTCTGTAAAAAAAAAAAAAAAGGTATTTCGATATAAAAAACTTTTTTTAAATAATATATGGTCTTTAACCCTTTCAATGCGGATGACATGTCAGGGACATCCTGGGGATTATCTAAGTATAGATTGCATCTCTTCCTAATGTTGAATATATAAATCAGAAAAAAGAAGAGAGGTCTGCAATCTACAAGGGGCCCAGCGGCCTTGATAAGGGGGTAACCCTATGAGTAGATAACAAAATGGTATTAGGACACTGGGGTCTCTATGAATGCAAAGGAATTAAAATGTAACTTTTACTAGAAATCATGAATAGAAATAAGAAACCACACTAGGCATGGCAACACAAACATAACAAACATGTAGAGGAACTCTGGATGTTTAGATCCAGCTTAAGTGAATAGAGAGTATCTAGCAAATATAGGTGGAAAACAGGCCTTCGAGGGTCCGTGATGTATAGGGCAGAGAGAATTTTTTTTCCTGGCTATCTATAATTAGCAAGACATCTTAATGTACTAAACCAAAAACTTTTTCCTCTTCAATGGGAGATTTTATCTGCAAATACGGGGGATCACCATGGGCACGGCTATTGCCCCTTCTTATGCCAATTTATTTTGGGGCCTCTGGGAAAAGTTCTACGTATTCAATGATTGCATGCCAGAATTCACATTAAAGCTACATCTTTGGCACCGATATCATTATCTGGGATGGCGAGGCCAAAAGCTTTTGAGAATTTCTGTGAATGGTTGATCAGGAGATACGGGGTTCCAAAGGATCCCCCTAGCTCCACTTGGCAGCTAGGTGGTTAACTGGCCAACTGACATCATCACACATTGTCAGGACCCCTGTATGGAGCCCTCCAGCACCCCAAGTAAAGCCCGCCGCAAATGCAAGAAAGGCAAACCTGGTGTTGCGTTGTCCTGAGTGCAGGGCAGCACTTTCTTGTACCAACTTTCTTCACAGCACTGCAGGCCTAACAGGTGCCTCTAATCACCAGACTGTTTTCCTACTTAAGGGTGGAGCACCCAGAAGGCAATGCTTCTGCATAGTTTCACTAAGCCAGCAAACCCAGTGGATTGTGATCCTGATACCTCTGCTATTCAAAGACTATCTGGTGAAACCCCTGCCTCCAGTATCCTGTTCCCCGTGTTCATCCTCTGCCCTCCAGAGACTGCTTACAAGACCCCAACATCCTGGTTTCCCGTTGATCATCTGTCTCCTGATTCCTCAGCAAACAAGATTCCCTTCAGCCCTTTTCCTGTCCTGTCTCGTATCCCCAGTAAGTCTCCTACGTGTGTCTCCTTGTATCGTGTTTCCTGTATCCCTTTGTATCCCCACCAACATTGCATATCCCTTTGTTCCTCATTTAAGTTCTGCCCTTCACCCTGCATAATTTGGACTTCTTATTTTATCTGAATCCTGCAATAAACCCCTGTTTTCCCCTCACCTGGTTTCCGTTGTGTCACTGCATCATGGGTTCAGAACCTTGCCTGCCACGCTGGTTCCTGCCACACACTTTTCAATAACAATATCAGTTGGTGGGGGGTGACCCGGAGGCTTGGCTGACATTCAAGATGTCAGCCACTTCTGGGTGCGAATCGCGATCTGGCATTTAAGGGTTTTAAGAGAGGCACTGCTGAAAAAGGCAGTGCCACTCTTTTTTTCCTATGTGGAGCTGTTTGGGAGCTCCAAAGGAGCCGCTCTCCCCTTTCACATTCCCCACTGCAGGTGGCAAAGGGTGCCTGGCGATGACGTCATTGCGATGGCGGGGCCCCATTAACACATGGGGCAGGCTTCAAGCATGCCAGACTGTCATGGGAGCCCGGCTAGAGAGGGGAGTAGAGGGAGGGAGGGGGATAAAGGACCATGATGTACAGAATACCTCCTTGGTCCTTAAGGGGAATTTTCCACAGGACATTCTATATACATCAGTGGTCCTTAAGGGGTTAAAAGACATGAAACCAAATACAGATCAAGGGCTGATAAGGCAGATTGCAAACTTTGATATTGCCAATTCTAAAATCCATAATATTCTGGAAACATACTGGCCCATCCTTCGATCAGACCCAGACCTAGCTCAAGTCATAATCCCATAGGCCTCCTTCACATCAAGTTGGGGAGTGTTCGGCGGGGTTAATCCAGATGTTTTTGCCGGTGTCAGTGAGCATTCTCCTGGGTTTTGCGGTGAGTTTGCGGCGACTTTTCCCTGCACTACGACGGCCCTGTGGTGCTTGCTGAATACACCGCAGGGTCGCCGAAATGGGATTGCCAAATCGCACCGAATTGAAGAAAATGAAAAGTCACCGAACGTGCAGTGACTTTTCGATTCTCTTTGAATAACCCTGATAAGGTCTGTTCGCTATTCCAAAGAATAACATTCCAGTCCTCCTGTTCCTTTTTCATTCTACATTCCTTTTCATTTATCAGTGAGTGGCAGCTCTGTGAACTTTGAGGACTGCGATGTGCAGTGTATTGCCGCTCACATAACTTATTTATATGGGCACTGTCTATTCGATACTCTATAATAAACGCATGGGATTATCACAAAGCATAGGACTGTGAGGCTGGAGTGACTAGTATGAGCATGACACGGTCACATATATTTTGAGGGCATACTATGTGTGTGTAACAGTATCTCAAATTGAGTGCTGACCACCTTAGACTGTATAATCCCTTTGCTGTCCGGCATCCTCCTGCGCATGCGCAAACCCGGGAGAACCCCACTCTAGTGCACATCAGCACATTATAGGGGATAGGCAGGCACTATGTTGACACACCAGGGTTTTCCCCAAGCCACGGTGCGACCTCCCCACATAAGTAAACAAGCGCCTAGAGACGCAACCCCTTCACATGAAAGAACCTTGGTTTAGCGCGCAGGCACACAATCACATTATGGGTGATAGGCGGGCATTATGATTGCCCTCTACCTTGGCATCATCTCCCATATACCCATACAAGCACGAGACGTAATCTTCCTAAAAGAGATTACTTTTTTTTTCTCTCTTGTCCCTTTAAACTCAAGGTGATTATTACGGTTAAACACTATGTGTCCTTTTGCTTCTCTACCCCTTTGTTTTTGAGGCTTTATCCTGACATCGATCTGAAGAAGACCAACCAAATACTGAAATATCCCTGAACATCTCCATACCGCACCTTGACCACAAGGCGGCAGTATAGGACAAGAAAGAGATTTTTTATATCTTTTTACATCCTGCTCACCACATAGACCACCAGGTGGCAGTAAAGATCTGACTCCTTTTTCGGCATTATTACAGAAGACTGTATTATAGACAGTTCTCTCTGACCACAAGGTGGCAACATAAGACTGTTGATACATTACTTTCTTGACGCGTAGACTCTATAGGACATCAATCCTATCTCAATATATAACACTGTATTCACATTGTCTGAACATTGCATATGTCGTTTGTACTTGATCTAGTCCATATATGCCAATTAGTATATATCTTTAAGTACACTCACAGGATTTAAATCCCATATGTGCAGCGCCCATCCAAGGTATACCCCATTTCATTCTCCATTGCATCCAGGTAGATACTAGGCACTACCTCCATACCTCAGGAAGGCAGCAGCACACAAACTACACGAACACAAAGGGACAAGCGCCATCTGTAGTTTTTGCCCCCAATTTTCTTCATTGAATTGTTTTATGTCTGTCGTATACATCACGGACCCTCGAAGGTCCGTTCTCCTCCTGTATTTGCTAGATTCTATATATCTATTAAGACATACCTATCCCATTAGGCATTATCTGGTAAGGCTGGATCTAAACATACACTGGGTTATTCAGAGAGAGGTGAAAAGCAGGAGAATGACTGGAGAAGAGAAAATTCTAGGTCAAAATAGCCGTTTTCGAAAGTGAGATAAATGGGAGAATTTTTCTGGTCTGGCTATTTTGACATAGAATTTTCCATTCTCCAGTCATTCTCCTGCTTTTCACCTCTCTCTGAATAACGCTGACAGAGTTCCTCTACATCTTTGTTATGTTTGTGTTGCCACACCAGTGTGGTTTCTTACTTATTTATATTCATGATTTCTAGGAAAAAAGTTACATTTTAAACTTTTCGCATTCAAAGAGACCCCAGTGTCCCAATATCATTTTTGTTACATCCTGGGGATTGCACACTATGCTCCAGGTACACTGACGTCATTGTGCCGGCTCACGATGTTGTCAGTTTCAGGTGGCCCCCCGGCAGAGTGCTTGAACAGGAGGTACTTTGGAACCCTCTCTCCTCTGATCGGTAAGGCCCAGGAAAAAAAGGTGTTGCTGGAAAGGTCACAGTCTGACCTTTCCAGTGATGAATTTCTTAATCCTTTACTTGCCAGTCCTGTGATCTGGTGCCGATTGGCCAATCGGCACAGGATAACAGACTCCTCCCGGAGGTGGCTAACATCTTTGATGTCAGGCCAGTCTCCGGCCTCCCCACGTCCGCTGACGTCAACCCACTTGGGCGCGATAACATCAGTAAGGTAATTAATCCCTAGCTGACCAGGGATTTCCCTATGGAAATCCCTACGGTGAGAAGTGAAAAATCTATGTCAACCCATCACCAGATGACGAGGCATATGTGAGGACGCGGGGAAGCACGAAGAGAGGTTGAGAGACAATGGCGTACAGCTAACTCGGACCGCACACTCGACTGTCTGATTTATTTATTTTGAGAGGAAATAGCACTGGAGGCTCACTGGAACCAGATGCTGCTTTATGACCAAACAGCTAAGCCTCCCGATTTCCCAAGTGGAGGGAGAGAGATGGAGATCCTCGGACACGGGAATGCTTTGAAAAGCCGGGCAATATGAGGTTCCTATGTTATGCAAGTTGCTGAACCTGAGCTGAAGAGCGCAAGGAAGAAAAGGGGAGTATAATCACCTAAAAAAATAAATGGAAGTAGAAAAAAAAATATTGAGTAGAGGCTGTCAGCAGGATCTGCTGAATTATTTAAGTGCAAAAAAAAAAATGGAACTCTATTCGTCAATAGTAAATCCCTTTAATTATCTTTTTCTAAGGCAGTGACATGGTCCACTTTTACGTATGAAATGAAGAATGCCACTGCCATTGCTCCCTTTCTCAGTTCCCATGCCAGGAGCAAGTACAGCGGTTTAAACATAGTCATATAATTTATGAAATGCACTAACCCAGAATACAAAATAAAAATTTAATTTATAAAATTTTGGTTAAAATTGGGTATTTTCTTAATGCAGGAACAGGTTTTCCATTTCTCATATATTTTACAAACAGAGCTTCAAAGAGTATATAACCACAAAGGATTGATTGAGAAAAAGTGGGAAAATAATGTTACACGCTGCAAATCAAGGGTCTCGGCTGTCCAGATGTTTAGGAACTACATTTCCCATGACGACTCACTGGTCACAGCCAGTATGAAACAGCTTCTAATAGAGGCAGGGTGATACATTCCTAACCATTTAATGGAGTCCAAGGGATTAAACCCTAATTTCACATTGAGAACAAATCAACAGTTGGTCATCTCGTCGCCTACGTTAACCAGCCAATACCCCATATGGTCAATAAAACATCACTTTTATTGGAATATCTTCAGAAAATTGTAAACGGTTGTGACTTCTCAACAATAATAACAAAAAATATAAACGTGACCAAAACAATATCCAAAAACCCTATTACGGGGAACAAAGGATTGTGTGTACTCCAAAAGAAATAATAATAAAAAGATGTCAAGTAAAAAATAGATCAGGTCTCAATGCACCTTCCTCTGTAATATTGGAACGTTTTAAACCTGCTTCACTCTCTGAAAGTCATAGGAGAAAGTGCATGATCGACCGATTGGAAAAAAAGAACGAGTTGAGCCCAATTTGCCGGTGTGTTAATAAAATGCTCTAGTCGGGGAATGTTGTACATTATTTTGATGGTGTAAGGATGTTGGCGCTGTGGAGCGAAGTGAAGGGGAGATGATGTGAGCGGAAAGATCACACGCTTCCGCGATTCAAGGTGAAATGCGGACCAAACGGCGCATGCGCAAGGTGGCGCCTGGAGGATGAGAACCTCCGTGTTTCAAAGGTGAACCGAAGAAGAGAGAGTGTAGATCCAGACTGATGGACGATGCTAGGATGGAAGACATACAGGGTTATTCAAAGAGAATCGAAGAGCCACTGCACGTTCGGTGACTTTTCGTTCTCTTCAATTCGGTACGATTTGCCGATCCCATTTCGGCGACCCTGCGGTGTATTCAGCAAGTACCACAGGGCCGCCGTAATGCAGGGAAAAGGACCGCAAAGCCTCACTGAAAAACTCACTGCAAAACGAGGGCTGACGCACACGGAAACCCGCAAAAACATCTGGATTAACCCGCCGAAGACGCCGGAAAAACCCGAGCAGGAGCCGATCACACGCAGCGCAGCCGCCGGAGGTGAAAAAAAAAAAACAAAAAAAAAACAGTCCGCTTGAATGTTTGAAAAGTGAAATGCTGTTTGCAAACAAACTACTGAGCGAAAATGTCTGACATTTACATATGAGATCCAATGAATGATAATAAATAGGACTGTTCCAGAAAATACGTTTGAAAAAATAAGTAATCGGAAAAATGTTTGGCCAAAAAAATACCTAAAAATGCTTAAAATATCACAAAAAAAAATCTAAAAGTAAAGAGACTTTTTACTGCAGAATATCCTAATGAACGGTTTATTAGATGTTGAATTAAAACGGGAATATTTTTACCATTGAAGCCTATGGGATTCGCCTGAATAAACCTGCCGAATTAAACCACCGAATGGCAGGGCATTTCGGGAACCTTTCACTGCTGGTTTGTGTTCTCTGAATAGACGAAGCATTGCTTCTCTATGGGGATTCACTGCCCCCGAACAGGCACCGAATGTGCAGGCAATTCGCCAGGATTTAGCGAACTGCCTGCTCTCTGAAAAGCCGAATGGCCAGGAAAGGTAACCGTACGCTGAATTTCAGTGTTCGGTTACCTTTCTCCAGCAATTCAGAGCTTTTTGAATAACCCTGATAGAGAGAGGAGTTTGCACCTACTTGGGAATGAGGCTTGCAATGCTCGTCAGAAAACAAACAGCAGAGAATTAACCCGAATTGAAAGGGTATAAAAAAGAAAGTAGGAGGAGTCATCTTGATGCCAGCTGAGGAAGCCACGAGAGATGAAACGCGTCCTGGTCAATTGATTTTATAGATATTAATATAATTTTATTGTTTTAATTTGATGTAATTTAATTGATGATTTAACACGGAGGACCCGGCTGCTATCGTGTGAAGAGGTTTTCACTTGTGTTTACCACAACAAAAACCCATGAGTGCCAATACAGAGCCTGGAAGGCACATTTTATAGGAAGATTAACAGCCACCTGCCCGAGATCCTAGAGTCGGTGTGAAGTGGAAATAGGCTGGAAGACGGCCGCCATTGTACACAGGCGGCCATCTTGTTCAGAATATTGGTTCACTTGTATATAACTAGACAGGTTTGTAGCTGAAACTAGAATGAGGTATACGTAGAAATTTAGGAATGCGTTTAGATTAGCAGAAAAGCAATTAAAGCTTTATGAAAGATCTCTGCTGTTCCTGGCACGGAGGAGAAAAGCGAAGTAGATCCTCCAAGGTCGTTGGGGCCCGCAGAAAGACAAAGGAGTAGAGATCAGGCCAGGTGCCATCTGTAACAAGGGATTGTAGGCGCAAGGGAGGAGGGCGCAGCCCGGAACAGTAAGAGCAATTAATTATGATTTACTGAAACTAACACAAAGTTTGCCAATTTACAGCCAATTAATGGAATGTTTTTTTATTAGCCAAAGGGAGGTATTAACCCACGTGGGGTGGAATAAAGTGTCATTGGGAGGTGGGCTAACTGGGATGTACCTAATTACGTATTTTTGGGTATAAGATCCCTTGCACGGGTGAAAGGGGGGGCTCACTCTTTGCGATTCAATCCTGTGTGGGCACTTGTGTGACGACACAATAAAGTTTGCCTTTCCTGAAGAGACTCGTGTTCTGACAATCCTTACTTGTGCCCGGTCCGGCGCCGTCTTGAAAGTGAATCTGTTTTTGTCCGCCTACAGGTGGAGGGTCTGAAAGTCATGACTGCATTTTATCTTCAGATGATTTTTGGTATCTCGATATGTTACACTATGCCGGATATCATCGATTCTGTCACATGTGCTGAGGATTCAAGATCATATTCGGAAAAGACTTTACTTCATATGAAAGTTGTGATTTCCCGCTAGAAAATATCATTATTTCTGCTATATCCATTGTATTTGATTACGGGGCGACGTTTCCCGAGAACCAACAGGAGCGAAACCTGAAACATTAACCCTCGGGACACCAAGCAAAAACCCAGGCAGCCCGACCAAGAAAATCAGGGAGAGTTAGAAACTATGTGTTTTAACCCTTCGCTCACTGCCAGGGCACAAATAACCCATTCCCTGCCAGAAAGCTCCATATCAGTGATTGTGGCCCTGCAGGGGGTGATTGTCCCACAGGGGCTTCTTATAGACTAAGCATGGTCTTATTCCCATGGCTGGGAGACATTTCATTGCTGAATTCACACACATCATTATACAGCGGATACAGCTTATAATCAGCAATATATGCATTTACTTACAAGAAGCCGCTCACTCCCAGGACCCTCAGCCTGGATCTCCTCTCTGGATTCACCAGCTGGATCTGCTGCCTCACAGGGCTCAGGACACAAAGGACAAAGGGGATGGAGCTACAGGGGTTAAAGGAGAGGCAGGAGTTACATGTATTAAGAAAACAATAAAAACACAAAATGTGAAAATAAATTAAAGCTGTACTAACTCGAGACAAACTCAACAGTGGGAGGGGCGCGCTATGATGACATCACAGCTCATGTGACTGGCTGGCAGGGCTCACGTGGTGTTGGGGGAGGGGAATGGCGGACCATGAGCTGCAGAGTTCAACTCACTCAAGACAATCTCCTGCATGAGCCCTGCAGTCAGTCAGATGAGCTGTGATGTCATCAGAGCGCGCCCATCCCCCTGTGTTGCTGCTGGAAACGATGATTGTGAGAAGCTGAAGATGTGCTGGGAATGTCCAGCCCTGGCCCCTTACTACGGGCTCCATGAGGCTGCTCACACCCCCATGTGACTGGAGAGGACACACACAGGAGTAGTACAGACAGGGCTGGTGTCCTGGGAGAGGAGGCTCAGGTATGTGCGGGCGCCATGTCCCTCATGCTGGTTATTGCATGGAAAGCTGTCTATTATTCACATTTTCCATGACCATATTCTGTCACGGTTATTGAAAGAGGCGATGTGGCCCCGAAATGTAACCGGACACTGAAATTCAGCACACTGTTACAATCCTGTCCATTCGGCTATTCAGAGAGCAGGCTATTCGAAAAATGCCTAGAAGATCCTAAAAAGAAATTAACTAAAAATAAAGAGACTTTTTGCTGCAGAATAAAATAATAAATGGTTTATTAAATATTGAATTAAAACGGGAATATTTTTAACATTGAAGCCAATGGGATTCGCCTGATTCAACCTGTCGAATGAAACCACCGAACCCCAGGGCAATTTTTTCACTGTTGGGTTTTGTTCTCTGAATAGCCGAAGCATTGCTTCTCTGGGGATTTCACTGCCCTCGAACAGGCACCGTATGTGCATGCAGTTCGCCAACATTTGGCGAACTGCCTGCTCTCTGAATAGCCGAATGGCCAAGAAAGGTAGCCGTACCCTGAATTTCACTGTTCGGTTACCTTTCGGCCACAAGTCGGATCTCTTTGAATAACCCTGTATGAGCCAGGGACATCTATGGGGTCTACGATTGTAAGGTTTGAGATGGGGGGGGGGGGCAAAGGTGCATTTTTATTTCTTATTATTATGTTTTGTAAGTCACAATGTGAGAGGGGGGGAGATGAGGATAAAAAGTGAGCAGAATGTTACTCTGTAATTTCAGACACATTGCGCTTCCTCTAATCGTTCCTCCACAAGATCCGGGTGTCCAGGTAACCTGTGATAATGAATCCACACACAGCCAGGGATCCGCTGAGCCAGAGGATCCTGGATCTAACTCTGGAGATGATCTTGCTGCTGACTGGAGAGGTAAGAGATTTCATGAGATTGCCATATTCCTGCTGATATTAAATCCCCCTGGAGCTGTGTGACCCAGGAGACATTTCAGAGGCAGATCAGTAGTAGATTCATGTTAATGCCTGTCATGTGTAAAATAAAGGTTCCAGCACACCATACAGCACACTATGGAGATAACACACTGATACATACACAAAGCATGTAGGGCCCAGGGGGGCGACATGTTTATACCCCTCTATATTGGGGTCACTCTCAATGTTTAGGATCATATGGTGGTGAAGATCCATGAGATGGTCAGTGACAGCAGCCGTCACCAAATATCAGAAGGACACGGCCGGAGCCAAAGCTTCAATACGAAGCCTCCACCTCACTCAGGAATCCATGAGCAAAACCATGAGAAGATCCTGGAGCTGAGCAATCAGATCATCCGTCTGCTGACTGGAGAGGTGAGGCTGCTGGGAATGGGACATTATACGCTAACACCAAGGCATGTGTCTGGATGGTGACTGTGTCATTGTGTGTGTCAGGTTCCTATACGCTGTGAGGATGTCACTGTCTATCTCTCCATGGAGGAGTGGGAGTATGTGGAGCGACACAAGGAGCTCTATGAGGACGTCATGATGGAGGATCACCAGCCTGTTATTACACTGGGTAAGAGATGCTTTAATTCTCATAATGTTTGTGTCCAATCCCAGAGCAACGAGTCCCAATAATCCCCTGAAATGTTGGCTGTGCCGTGTAATAGACGTGTTCCTGAATGAACGTCTCACGTGTTAATGTGATTTTCCTCCAATAGATCAATCTGTATCGGGTGAATTTCACGCTCCGGTTTCTCTATGGGATATTGGATGTGAAAATGGAAGTGAAATTCTAAGCAATAATGTGGGAAAGGATCTGAACAAGACGAGAAAAGGACGAGCTGAATCTGCAACATCCACAGAGCGAGAATCTCTGGCGTCTGAAGAAAGACACGTCCCAGAGAAAGAGATTTATCCAATCACAGAACCCCCAGAATATTCACCCCCTGATATTAAGGAGGAACCGGCCTCATGTGACGAAGGAAATCTCACAGACAGCGACATGTATGAACCCCCAGAACATACACAGACTGAATGCTCAGCTGATAATAACGGAGAATATTTAAAATTCAATCCAAACCCAGTGGAAATAAACCATAGCGAGTCCTTAATAGAATCCAGAAAGCCAGATCACAGGATATATTATACAGATCCCCTTACTCACAATTCAGTTTATAAAGGACATTCAGCGCCCTCTTCTGAAATGGGGAAAGTCTCACATTCTGTGTCTTTCCCTGGGATATGTGAAACTAATTGCAGAGAAAAATCCTTTTCTATTCTAGACAAGGGACCTCTCACTAAAGAGGTTATTGGTCAGGACAGTATCATAAAACTAAATCTTTATTAATGTGTACAACAATCATATAACATATAATGTGAAAACGAAAAGGAACAAAAACACAAAAGTGTTTTAAAAGCAAATGGAATTGTCTTAAGTATGAGAAATGATGTGTGTCCTAAATGGACTCCAATAACTAGCTCCTAAATATATATGTAGCATTCAATTCGAAGGAGCATTATTGGAATAAGTTACTTTTACTAGGTATCCCTTATGTAGAACTAGATGCCTTATGTGGTTGCAATATATGTTAGATTTAATGTTCAGATAGTGCAATAGATGATTGATAGATATAATTTAAATAGGGATGTACGCAGGCTCAAGATATAAATTAGCATCATAGGCTCTGTCAGTACGTGAGCAAATCTTAATCCATCACATTCGCATAGAGTCAAAATATCAGAGGTTCCCAACGATATGATCATAAAATTTGTCCGTGATGTATAATGGTCAATTAGACTGTTGATAAGAGTATTATTTCCCACTTAATTAGATGGTCTTTGCACAGTTTATAACCACAACATTACGTTTAATCAAGTCTAGATCATACATTTAATTGATCCAATCGATCTTCTTTCAGCTTGATTTAGGGACATTCTTAAATGAGTCACTGATCATAAACTTTAAACCGGATAGAATGTAGTGAAAGTCCCACCAATGAATTGGAATCACGTTGCAGTCTGAAATTTGAACTTATCAATATACTCGTGCGTTATGTATTTAGCTAAATTGGAATTATCCTTCAAGGGTATATTTCCTCCTGAGTGACATTCACAGCGCACTATCAATCCCACTACATCCAGCCATTAGTACAGCTGTTACGGAGATAAGAATCCGTTACCTCTTATTACCTTGTTGCTAAGGCTGTTTAAGATTAGTTCACAACTTCATAATTCGTCAATACAGGAACGATATGTCACTCTTAAACACCGTAAATCATATGATCAATTCATAGGTCATAAACACTCAAGACTTCTTTCTAATTGTATTTTACCGTTAGGTGCGGAGATAGAATCAGTCAGCACTAATCCCTTGATTGCTAAGACTGTGTTAGTGAACGATTCGTCAATGCAGCAAAGATATATCACAATGGCACTCCGTGATCATAAGTTAAATAATAGATCATGAATAGCAAAAACTAATTATATTGTGCTATTGTCATATGTGCTCAAAACTTATGGCACGTCTATGAGTATGATTCATATAGCATTGATCATTGTTATTTAGAACGCTCTGCTTTTTGATCTCCTTTGCGTTGACTAGAGGAAATTATATTCTTTCATGGTAAGTGTGTAATTAAGACATGTAACACGCCTTTAATTGAAGATCATGCAGCATCAGTCACCATTGTTGAAGTACTCAACTTTTGCAGACACGTTAACCACAAGAATAAAAAGTGGTATTAATACTTAATGATTAATTGTCAAGACAATACTACAATCGTTGTCCAATTTCAAATATCTTCAACAATCGAGATGTATGAACTCGGGTAAAAAGACACAGTTTTTAATCGTTCTTAAGTTCATATACCAAGAGTCTCTATTTAGTGTCTGTCAACGTTAACCACAAGAATGTAATTGTATAACAATGCTTAATGGTAAATTATCAAAAAAGAAGTATTCTATCGTTATTCGAATGCGTAACGATCTGGGAATATTACCCGCACAGGTAGAGAAGACACAATTCTTAACTACACCGGTGAAAAGAAACACAAGTCTTGATGATTCATAAGCCTATTAGCCAACGGTCTCCATGTTGACCACAGAGGAAAAAAGGAACCAATTTTTAAACTCACGATTCTTAATAGTCTCTAAGCTTATTCACCAACAGTCTGAGTTGTTTATAAATTCTTAATTCCTGTTCACATTAACCACAAAAATAAAGGTTGCTACTAGTTCTTGAATCTCCCAATCATTTGAGTACTTAGCTATCTGGATATATCGTCATTCATAGGTATAAATTCTTAATTCCTGTTCACATTAGCCACAAAAATAAAGGTTGCTACCAGTTCTTAAATCTTTCAATCATTTGAGTACTTAGGTAACTGGAAGGTATCATTGAGATTATTTCATAACATCATTCCTTTGTAAATTCTAAATTTCAAAAATTTGTATTCATTAATTAGTATCTTATATTAAGATTGAATTCATTCTTATTAACATCCGACGCGCGTTTCACATACGTGCTCCTCAGGAATGCTAATTAAAATGGTATAACGGGGTTGCTTTTAAAGACCTCCGTTGATTTTTTCTGTGTTGTCACGTGACAAGAATTCTCCAATCAGATTGTTTTCTGATCTCTAAGAGTTTATTGGAGAATCGTTAGTACGAGTGTTTTTTACGCCAAAAGAAATTTCTTGTTTTTAAATTCTAAACAGTCTTGTATCCGGACTTATTTAGAAAGAAACTTATGTTCTTAGAGATACATTCTTATTGGTTGATTATTTAAAAAGCAAGGATACGTTTCTATTTTATAGTCTTATGCAAAATCATAGCATATCGAGCTACTTGATGTTTGCTAGCTTAAATCGCACGAATCTCCGGCATTTTATTCAAAATGTTCTTTTGTCTGTATCTATTATAAATTTAGGCGTATTATATTCTTCTTTAGGTTTTATAGATATTAAAGTTAATGGATATTAATTATGTTCAAACTTTGAATTTAATCGCTATTCAAAAAAGTTTTTGTATTATTTTGAAAACATTATATAAATGGAGTATAATTAAATTCTTCGTTAAGGCCATTAGGGAATTGTGTTTTGAGTACATAGATCCATCTAGACTCTTTTCTTCTTAATATTATATCAAAATCACCTCTTCTTGGTCCTGTTGTGATCGCTTCAATTGCTTGAAAAGTTAAACATTTAGGGTCACCATTGTGGTAAGCCCAGACATGTCGAGATATAGGGGTCTCAGCTATATTAATTACTGTATTTATATGTTGTAGAATCCTCTTTTTGAACTGTCGATATGTTTTTCCAACATATTGTTTTTTACAAACACAAGTAACTAGATATATGACCTTCATAGTCAGGCAAGTAATGGATTCTTTAATGGGATATTTTTTTCCGGTTATGGTACTTGTAAAGACTTCTGAATTTTCTACAAAAGGACAAGCTTTACAATGTCCACATCTTCGTATTCCTGGTTTCGGTGTTAGCCAATGTTGAGTGGACTGATTGACTGAGAAATGACTATGAACTAGAATATCCTTTAAATTAGTCGATCTCCTTGCTGTAAAGGAAGCAGTTTTAGATATTACATTCGAGATATTCTCATCTAGCTGTAAAATTGGCCAATACTTTTGACATATATGCAAGGAGATCGACTAATTTAAAGGATATTCTAGTTCATAGTCATTTCTCAGTCAATCAGTCCACTCAACATTGGCTAACACCGAAACCAGGAATACGAAGATGTGGACATTGTAAAGCTTGTCCTTTTGTAGAAAATTCAGAAGTCTTTACAAGTACCATAACCGGAAAAAAATATCCCATTAAAGAATCCATTACTTGCCTGACTATGAAGGTCATATATCTAGTTACTTGTGTTTGTAAAAAACAATATGTTGGAAAAACATATCAACAGTTCAAAAAGAGGATTCTACAACATATAAATACAGTAATTAATATAGCTGAGACCCCTATATCTCGACATGTCTGGGCTTACCACAATGGTGACCCTAAATGTTTAACTTTTCAAGCAATTGAAGCGATCACAACAGGACCAAGAAGAGGTGATTTTGATATAATATTAAGAAGAAAAGAGTCTAGATGGATCTATGTACTCAAAACACAATTCCCTAATGGCCTTAACGAAGAATTTAATTATACTCCATTTATATAATGTTTTCAAAATAATACAAAAACTTTTTTGAATAGCGATTAAATTCAAAGTTTGAACATAATTAATATCCATTAACTTTAATATCTATAAAACCTAAAGAAGAATATAATACGCCTAAATTTATAATAGATACAGACAAAAGAACATTTTGAATAAAATGCCGGAGATTCGTGCGATTTAAGCTAGCAAACATCAAGTAGCTCGATATGCTATGATTTTGCATAAGACTATAAAATAGAAACGTATCCTTGCTTTTTAAATAATCAACCAATAAGAATGTATCTCTAAGAACATAAGTTTCTTTCTAAATAAGTCCGGATACAAGACTGTTTAGAATTTAAAAACAAGAAATTTCTTTTGGCGTAAAAAACACTCGTACTAACGATTCTCCAATAAACTCTTAGAGATCAGAAAACAATCTGATTGGAGAATTCTTGTCACGTGACAACACAGAAAAAATCAACGGAGGTCTTTAAAAGCAACCCCGTTATACCATTTTAATTAGCATTCCTGAGGAGCACGTATGTGAAACGCGCGTCGGATGTTAATAAGAATGAATTCAATCTTAATATAAGATACTAATTAATGAATACAAATTTTTGAAATTTAGAATTTACAAAGGAATGATGTTATGAAATAATCTCAATGATACCTTCCAGTTACCTAAGTACTCAAATGATTGAAAGATTTAAGAACTGGTAGCAACCTTTATTTTTGTGGCTAATGTGAACAGGAATTAAGAATTTATACCTATGAATGACGATATATCCAGATAGCTAAGTACTCAAATGATTGGGAGATTCAAGAACTAGTAGCAACCTTTATTTTTGTGGTTAATGTGAACAGGAATTAAGAATTTATAAACAACTCAGACTGTTGGTGAATAAGCTTAGAGACTATTAAGAATCGTGAGTTTAAAAATTGGTTCCTTTTTTCCTCTGTGGTCAACATGGAGACCGTTGGCTAATAGGCTTATGAATCATCAAGACTTGTGTTTCTTTTCACCGGTGTAGTTAAGAATTGTGTCTTCTCTACCTGTGCGGGTAATATTCCCAGATCGTTACGCATTCGAATAACGATAGAATACTTCTTTTTTGATAATTTACCATTAAGCATTGTTATACAATTACATTCTTGTGGTTAACGTTGACAGACACTAAATAGAGACTCTTGGTATATGAACTTAAGAACGATTAAAAACTGTGTCTTTTTACCCGAGTTCATACATCTCGATTGTTGAAGATATTTGAAATTGGACAACGATTGTAGTATTGTCTTGACAATTAATCATTAAGTATTAATACCACTTTTTATTCTTGTGGTTAACGTGTCTGCAAAAGTTGAGTACTTCAACAATGGTGACTGATGCTGCATGATCTTCAATTAAAGGCGTGTTACATGTCTTAATTACACACTTACCATGAAAGAATATAATTTCCTCTAGTCAACGCAAAGGAGATCAAAAAGCAGAGCGTTCTAAATAACAATGATCAATGCTATATGAATCATACTCATAGACGTGCCATAAGTTTTGAGCACATATGACAATAGCACAATATAATTAGTTTTTGCTATTCATGATCTATTATTTAACTTATGATCACGGAGTGCCATTGTGATATATCTTTGCTGCATTGACGAATCGTTCACTAACACAGTCTTAGCAATCAAGGGATTAGTGCTGACTGATTCTATCTCCGCACCTAACGGTAAAATACAATTAGAAAGAAGTCTTGAGTGTTTATGACCTATGAATTGATCATATGATTTACGGTGTTTAAGAGTGACATATCGTTCCTGTATTGACGAATTATGAAGTTGTGAACTAATCTTAAACAGCCTTAGCAACAAGGTAATAAGAGGTAACGGATTCTTATCTCCGTAACAGCTGTACTAATGGCTGGATGTAGTGGGATTGATAGTGCGCTGTGAATGTCACTCAGGAGGAAATATACCCTTGAAGGATAATTCCAATTTAGCTAAATACATAACGCACGAGTATATTGATAAGTTCAAATTTCAGACTGCAACGTGATTCCAATTCATTGGTGGGACTTTCACTACATTCTATCCGGTTTAAAGTTTATGATCAGTGACTCATTTAAGAATGTCCCTAAATCAAGCTGAAAGAAGATCGATTGGATCAATTAAATGTATGATCTAGACTTGATTAAACGTAATGTTGTGGTTATAAACTGTGCAAAGACCATCTAATTAAGTGGGAAATAATACTCTTATCAACAGTCTAATTGACCATTATACATCACGGACAAATTTTATGATCATATCGTTGGGAACCTCTGATATTTTGACTCTATGCGAATGTGATGGATTAAGATTTGCTCACGTACTGACAGAGCCTATGATGCTAATTTATATCTTGAGCCTGCGTACATCCCTATTTAAATTATATCTATCAATCATCTATTGCACTATCTGAACATTAAATCTAACATATATTGCAACCACATAAGGCATCTAGTTCTACATAAGGGATACCTAGTAAAAGTAACTTATTCCAATAATGCTCCTTCGAATTGAATGCTACATATATATTTAGGAGCTAGTTATTGGAGTCCATTTAGGACACACATCATTTCTCATACTTAAGACAATTCCATTTGCTTTTAAAACACTTTTGTGTTTTTGTTCCTTTTCGTTTTCACATTATATGTTATATGATTGTTGTACACATTAATAAAGATTTAGTTTTATGATACTGTCCTGACCAATAACCTCTTTAGTGAGAGGTCCCTTGTCTAGTAAATTTGGGTCATTTCCCAAGTGGTCTCGGACTCTAATTATTTTAGAAGTTCCGTTGTAGTTAACCAATCTGGTTAACTACCTTTTTTCCTTTTCTATTCTGTTTTCTGGAGAGAATTCCTCTGCTGAGTCAGACCTTAAACACCAACACATTCGCATCGAAGGACAACCATTCTCATGCCCTGAATTTGGGAAAGATTCTGTAAACAGTATTAATGTTAAAAAGCATCAGAAGATTCACAGAAAAGAAAATTCATTTAAATGCCCTGAATGTGGGAAATGTTTCTCTCAGGCCTCTCATCTTGAAACACATAAAATGATTCACACAGGAGAAAAACCCTTTAAATGTCCTGAATGTGGGAAATGTTTTGCTCATCCTTCACAACTTGCAACACATGAAAGGATTCACACAGGAGAAAAAACAGTTAAATGCCCCGAATGTGGAAAAGGTTTCTCTCAGGCCTCATCTTTTGCAATACATTATAGGGTTCACACTGGAGAAAAAACATTTAATTGCCCTGAATGTGGGAAATGTTTTAATTCTCCCTCAACTTTTTCACGACATAAACTGACTCATACAGGAGAAAAACCGTTTAAATGCCCCGAATGTGGAAAAGGTTTCTCTCAGCCCGCCTCTCTTGCAATACATTGTAGGGTTCACACAGGAGAAAAACCATTTAATTGCCCTGAATGTGGGAAATGTTTTACTAATGCTTCACAACTTGCACGACATAAAAGGCTTCACACAGGAGAAAAAACATTTAAAATGTCATGAATGTGAGAATTGTTTTTTACATGCTTCACAACTTGCAACACGTAAAAGGATTCACTCAGAAGAAACGCCATATAAATGCCCTGAGTGTGGGAATTTTTATTTTTTTTCGTTTTTCTTCTCCAATTTTATTACTACAAAACGTACGCAAAATAGGAAATTCAAGAAAGTACAAAGTCATTAAATAAAATGTCATTATTAATCTCAATAGATTTGTGCTTTTTATGTTTAATGAGATGAGGTTAAAAGGCTGCACATCAGTAATCAAATAAAATTCTAGAATAAATGGTCAAATATGCGTGGCAAAAAGAAACCACAGGAATCTCGGGGGGGGGGGAGTCTTCGATAATAATAAATCTCAGCTTGCGGGGGGAAAAAGGAAGAAAGAAAAAGGGAAGTAAGGCTAGGGTCAAACGAACGTATTATTCGCAGCGACCGTCAAAAAGTGCGTCCGAATGCATTGACGTATTTTTCGCGGAATGCGTGAAAACAGTCAGACGACGCGCATTTTCGTGCGAGATTTTTTTTTACGGATCGTCATTAAAACACTTTTTGTGTCTGGACGTTATGTTGGCTGGACATGAGCAGTGTCTGACGTCTCCTAATCACGAACACACGCCGCTATGCTGCCGCAGCGCACTCTGTACGTCAGTACTAGCGGTTCTGCGTTCTCGAAAAAATGCGTTCAAATTCCACTTGCGTTGCGCAGCCGGACTTTCATGCGGCCGTACTTCGTATATTGGCCGTCATTTGCTGCTACTGCGGCCGTGATTAAGTGCACCTAAACGCACGTTAAAAATGTGTTAGTCTGACCCCGGCCTTGGAGTCACAAAGACCTCACAAGGTCAATAAACACAAGACTAAGAGACTGCATAGCTATATCAATAATATGAGCAGTAAAAGCTACAGAAATAGAAGGTAGAGAAAAGGGGGCAGCACAATACTTCGACCACGGACCTGCAGATGGTGAGAAGAGAGAGAGAAAAAAATGGATAGGTGGGGACGGCATTGATCTTTTCCGTGACGTTCCTGTCTCACTCCCGGGGGAGGCCATGGAAGGACAATGTCACGAGGCCCAGGAGCTCAAGGGCCAGAGATGGCAGACCGAGCCATGGTGAGTGCCACAGTGGCACACCCAGAAGCAGCCCGAGTAATGCCACACCAAACGATAAAAGAGAGGGGGAAAAAAAGGAGGGGGAGAAGGGTACACCATCTGCAGCCGGGCCAGTGTCAACTAAGGACTAGCGCCCATGAGGAGGGTAAAAACAAAAGGAGGGTACAGACAACAGGAAAGAAAGAAAAAGGGAGGAGAGAAAAAAAAGGAGGGGGTGACAAAAGACATTGCATAAAAACAGGGCTGAGAATAAAACCACAAAGTCACTGCTGGGGGGGGATAGAAAAAGGTTGGGAAGGTGACCCCAATTAAATATTGAGCCAGAGAGCTCCGACCACTTAACCCAGGTCAGAGACAGCAGGCGATAGGCTTCCAGCTGTAGGGACCTGTGTCGGCGATAAACCCAGCGAATGCAGCACACGCCATGCCTCCTCGGGAGAAGCCACTAAATGGGTCAGGTTCTCATAGCAGACGTTCATGGAACCCGCCACTCCCCATCTGTAGCGGATCTTGCTGCTCCTTAAAAAGAGGAGACCACTCAAACGCCTCCGAGCCACTAAGGTCAAAAATGGCAGATCGTTAAAAAGAGTCACAGAAAGGTCCTCAAATACAAATGGGGCGCGGGCGACAGGGGAGGACATCAAGCGATGCTTGTCGGCCTCTTAAATAGTAATCGCCAGTACGTCGCGTGGAGCTCCTTCTGGGGCCATAGCCGCCTCCCGCAGCCGCATATCGGTGTGAAAAACAGCAGAGTCTTCAGGCTGCGAACCCAAAACTTGGGAGGCGATCCGGTTCGCATAGATCAGCAAGCCCTCTGCGGGAACCGTCTCCGGGATCCCCCTAATCTGGACATTTTTCCGACGGCGAGCTTCCGCTGTCTCCACCGCTCCCGTGAACAGCGCCACTTGAACCTGCAATGATTCCAACTGCGGTTTAAAGATGGCCTGTGCCACCAAAACTCCCTCGACATGTGACTCCGCGGTCAGCAGCCGCCCCTGGATAGCCATCAGCTCCGTTTTCACATCGGCAAAATCAGCGCACCAGACCGCTCTCTTCTCGCCAAGCTTCTGGAACATTTGTTGAAGATCAGCCTTCATAGACGGCGGGAGGCCGCCGCTGGTGCCAGGATCAGGTGAGTTCAGAAGGGACCCCGCAGTTCGGTCCGATTCGCACGAGGCCTCGGGGAGTCTGCATGTCAGAGCAGCTTTCGCGCCGCCAGATCCATTGGCTTTCCCCGCCGTCTTTCCTACCATCCAGGGTGATTTCGTAGGGGCCGAGGTGGTCTCTGACCAAGAGCAGTCCTCTTCATCCGAGGAGCCTGCAGCCGAAGCCGGATGTTCCCTGGAGTCTCCACAGTGCTGTCGCTGGGTCTCGCCCAGTGCCTTGCGGATGTCTCGCTGCTGGGGGCCCTCTAGCAGTAGGGACTTTTTCCCAGATTTTTTGCCCATGGGCAGCCGGACAGAGGGGTAGAAATCGGCACAATGGTATCCCAGGACAGGAGGGAAGCCACTAAAATGGCCGCCTGGTATAGGCCGCACTCGGGAAAGTTCACCAAACGGCTCAAAAAAGTCAGCGGAGAGGATCGAAAGCAGAGGGGCACGGTGGCTAGAAACTCTCTCACCAGCAAAACCCCCCCAAATTCAACAGGAAAGCGCCTAAGAACACAAAAATACAAACTCCAGCCGGAGAGCTCCACAAAGCGCATCTTTCCTTGCTGACAGTTAGCTCCGCCCCCGTGGGAAATATTTTAACCGTGCCTCACATCTCACAACACATATATTGATTAACAGCAGAAAAAACATTTAAATGCTCTGAATGTGGGAATTTTTTCCCACTGATTTTAAATCTTGCAAACAATTGAGCCCAGGCACTGCTCACAACAGTGGGCAAAAGGATAGGAGCCCTTGCTCCGCGACTCCAACTTCAGAACAGCATAAGAAACTCCAAAAACCCACGTATCAAACCATAAGTGGATTTATTCCAGCACCAAGAAGGACGACGTTTCGACCAGAACTGGTATTTGTCAAGTCTAAATAACAAATGTATAAAACCTTGTTTAAATAGTGTCATAAATTGCCAATCACATAATCAATTGGCAATTAGTGAAAATTTGCATATATTAACCCCATAGTGACCGGGCAGTTTTACACAAATCCGTCCTTTGGTGCCCGCTGCTGTTTTTACGTTTCTGCGCTGTTCGTGTTTAGGTCAAATTTTCCTCTTAGTCGTTTATGCAACCCACACATATTATACACCGTTTTTCCCGTCATTAAATGGACTTTCTAAAAATACCATTATTTCCATCATATCCTACAATTTACTATATAAAAAAATATGAAATATGATGAAAAAATGGTAAAAGCACAGGGCCCTATTACAATCTTCGTGCATACGTTTGCGCCCGCGCAAACCGCATTAACGCGAGGGGCTAAACCCTTTGCGCTGAACGTCGTATTACAATGTCAGCGCAACAAACGCGCGTATATGTCTACCGCGGATGAACCTGCGCAAATTTTTTTTTATTATTTATTTTTTATCTTTTTTTTTTTTTTTACACCAAACCTAGTCATGTTTGGTATCACTGGAAAGGCCATGATAGGGGGATCCTTTGGATCCCCTTATCTCCACTTTGCGACTAGGGGGTTAACTGGCCCGCTGACATCCTCACATATATGTTGGGGATGTCAGTGGGTGGGGGGGTTACCCGGAGGCTTGGCTGACATCCAAGAAATCAGCCACCTCCAGGTTTAAATTGAAATCAGGCATCGAAACGGTTAACTTTATACACGGCTGAAAAGGGGAGGCTCTCCCCTTTCCAACATTGCTGTAGGGTGAATGGTTGGGGAGATAGAGGGCTCCAATTGGGCCCCCCTCTCTTTCCTTGATTTCAGTGTAGGCGCCTGCCGATGACACCCGCCGGCCCCTCTAAAACAGAGGGGCAAGCTTCCTCCCTGCCAGAACTCTGGGGAGCCAGCGAGGTAGATAAGTATCGGTGGGAGGGAGGTTAGGAGCCCGCTGCGCACCATGCGTTGCTCAAAATATAACGGACAACGTTTGCGCGCATAATTTTAACGTCTTTGAAAAGCTGGTGGTAACGGCAAATGGTAACAACCTGACCGTACCAAACTGCGGATTCACAACGGAGAACGTCGATGCCCACGTTTTTTTTACTAGATCCGTCAAAAATTACGGCCACTACCTTGTCTTCCGTCAGAATGTACGTCTGTTGCGCGCAGTCTGCACAAAAATGATGGACCCGCGTCACATAAATAATTACTGTAGATACTCGAGTATACCGCTAGATTTTGGTGACAAAAATTTACCTTAAAATTGGAGGGGGTCGCGTTATATTCGAGACATCTGCATCGCGTGTAGGAAAAAAGAAAGAAAAAAACTTGCCTTGCTCTGGATCCCAAGTCTCTCGGAAGTTCCGGCAGTCTCGCTGAAGTGAATGCGGGCTCCCTGATGCTTGCAACACTTCAGGAACTCCTGAATTCAGGAGAGGTGGGATCCATCATGGCCATGGCTCGGTTTAAGCCAATCAATCACCTCGCTCCCCTCCGCCGGCCGTCTAATCGCTAGTAAAGTGGACGGATGGCCGACAGCTTCATACTTGGTAACAACTGCAATCATTCTAGAGCAGAGCACCCTGACCTGAGGAGTAGCCTGACTGTGTGAGAATGGGGAAGGATTTTAATTGTTTTACCAGTACAGTATAATTTTGCTCCTCGCGTTGTATTCGAGTCTTGAGTATTCTCTAATTTCCATAATAAATCTCTATCCATCGCGTTATATTCGGGTCGCGTTATACTCGAGTATCTACGGGACATGACCATTTCTGATACAGGTTTACATTTTTATTTTCTTTTTTGCAATTTCATGGCAACAATTCCCTTTCAAATGAGGATCCTTGTGAACCTTAGCTTTTATCAAATACATATTTTTCTGTTCTCGTATTATTTTTCTTGCAAAACCAGATCAAATGATTCCATTAAACAAACTTTAAAACCAAAAAGGAAAAACAAATGGGTTATAAGAGGCTCAAATTGGGCGTAACTCCACAACGCCAGAACCAGAAATTATCAGGGTTATTCAAAGAGATCCGAATGGCTGGAGAAAGGTAACCGAACGCTGAAAATCAGCGTTCGGTTACCTTTCTTGGCCATTCGGCTATCCAGAGAGCAGGCAATTCACCAAATCCTGGCAAATTGCCTGTACATTCGAGGGCAGTGAAATCCCCATATAAAAGCACCGCTTCGGCTATTCAGAGAACACAAACCAGCAGTGAAAGGTTCCCCTAATGTCATTCGGTGGTTTAATTCGGCAGGTTTATTCAGGAGAATCCCATAGGCTTCAATGTTAAAAATATTCCCATTTTAATTCAATATCTAATAAATGATTATAAAATTCTGCAGTAAAAAGTCTCTTTATTTATAGATTTTTTAGGATATTTTAAGCATTTTTCTGGATTTTTTTTTAAACTTCTTTTTTCTGTAACAGCCCTTTTTATTATCATTCTTTGGATCATATGTAAATTTCAGACATTTTTGCTCAGTAGTTTCTTTGCAAACAGCGTTTCACTTTTCAAACATTCAAGCAAACTGTTTTCCTAATTTATTCAATGCCTTCGTCTGCGGTGTCGGCTTTTTCCGGCGCCTGCGCTGCAAGTGATCGGCTCCTGCTCGGGTTTTTCCGGCGTTTTCGGTGGGTTAATCCAGATGTTTTTGCCGGTTTCGGCGTGCATTCGCCGGGTTTTTGCGGTGAGTTTTCGGCAGGCTTTCGACTGCTTTTCCCTGCACTTCGACGGCCCTTGTGGTGATTGCTGAATACGCCGCAGGGTCGCCGGAATGTGATCGGCAAAATGAACTGTATTGAAGAGAACAAAGGTTAGCGAACGTGCGGTAACTTTTCGATTCTCTTTGAATAACCCTGTATATGATTTCTCATCTTAAAGGGACACTCTAGGCAACATGACCACCTAAGCTATTTTAGGTGGTCATGATGCCCAGAGTATGCTGCCCTCTGTCCCCCCTCCCTCCGCTCAGCGGTTCAGCTGAAAATGCTGAAAACAGCTGAGAGAGGTGGAGAAGTTTACTCCGCCCTCCCAGCTGTCAGTCAGCAGAGCGGGAATCATATTTCCCGCTTCTGCCGACTTTTGCCGAGTAGGAGACGTCATCGCGCTTTCAGCGCGATGACGTCTCCAACTCCCCGCAGAAGCTGGCGGCTCCCTCTGAGGGTTAGAGTTGCGCGCATCCTCTTGCGCGCAACACTAATCCTCAGAGGGAGCCGGGAGGAAGCCTGCCGATTGGCTGGCTTATGTGAGAGGCGCGCATGCGCGCTTCTCACGTAAGCCAGAAGCCAAGACGCAGCAAGAAGAAGGACGGGAGCGGAAGAGGAGGGAGGTGAGTATTAAAAAAAAAACGCCGCTGGAAACAAGAGGATTTTAGGGTAAGTATTACAGTTACAAGAAAAAAAAAAAAACGAAAGTTTTATTAAGGGAATAGGGATAGGTTAGGAAAAAAAAACGGGAGGTGATTTTTTTTGTTAGAGTGTTCCTTTAACTGTAGCTTATTAAATAAATTATATTTAGTTAACAGGCTTTGTACAAATCAAATTGAAATAAAAACCCCTCTCCTCTTAAAATAAGTATATTCAATAAAAATAAATGTTTGCGATCTTTTTTTTCATAATTTTAATGCATATTGGAGTGTTTTATTAAGTTACTTTCTTCGTAACTTACTCAAAAATAATTTTAACAGCATAGTTAGATATTGTTTCCCTAAGGTATTCAGAAATGCTTGTATTTTATTTGTAAGTGCTACAGTTTCTACGTATAATCGCCCTCAAACCACAGTAAGTGAATGGCTGAGCTACTGTTTGTCAACAATCAGTGATACTTTGCATTTTAATGTACATACAGTTTCCTTTTAACAGGTGGTAAAATCACTAAACAGTTTTCATTTCGTGACCCATGTGTAAGGCTGGGGTCAGACGAACGCAGCGCGAACGCGCGTGCAGCCGCGCTTTATCACGGCCGTAGTAGCAGCAAATGACGGGCAATATACGAAGTCCGGCTGCGCAACGCA
This sequence comes from Leptobrachium leishanense, assembly GCA_009667805.1. Classification (NCBI taxonomy): domain Eukaryota; kingdom Metazoa; phylum Chordata; class Amphibia; order Anura; family Megophryidae; genus Leptobrachium; species Leptobrachium leishanense. The sequence goes on from CM019068.1 coordinate 158,934,975, forward strand.
AGCGGCAAACAAACGCATTTTTTCGAGAACGTGATACCGCTAGTACTGACGTACAGAGTGCGCTGCGTCCACTAGCGGCGTGTGTGCGTGATTAGGAGACGTCAGACGCTGCTAATGTCCGGCCAACATAACGTCCAGACGCAAAAAGGGTTTTATTGATGATCCGTACAAAATCACGGCCGAAAATGCGCATCGTATGACCGCTATCGCGTATTCCGTGAAAAAATACATCCGTTCGTTCGAATGCACTTTTTCACGGACGACAGAAAAAATGCGTTCGTCTGACCCTAGCCTAAACTGGTTACTTTTCATTCCACGGCAGAAGTGGACGCCCAGATCACAATGTGAAATGACCATTGCAAACCAGCGACGAATTCTCAAGGTTAAATAACAGAGAAACCAAGTGAAAACATCAAACATATCCAATGTCGTGTCAAAAAAATGACGGATTCGCGTCAAAAATTACATTGCGGTCACTGATTACTGCGCGCGTCGGTTTTTACGAACGTTATTTGTTGACGGATGACAAAATGCGCGAGGATTGTAATTCTTGCACAATTAATGCTGTGCGCAAAAAAAAATGCCCTGTTCGAGCGTTTTTGCGTGAAAAATGTAATAAAGCCCCAAGTGTTTCTCAACTACAGCTCCCATGATTCTCTGGCCATTTATTGCATTGAGAGAATTCTGGGAATTGTAGTCAGTAAACACCTGTGGGGGCAGAGTTTGATAATCCCGCTCTGATAGAATGCAGATCCCCTGTGTGTATTATTCCTTTATTACTGGCTGTGATTCTGCTGGTTTAACTAAAGGATAAAATGACCTTGTGAATGTGAATAAAAGCAATGAGTCCCCCCCCACTAATCCCAAACTGTCCCCCCTCACTCGTAAGATTATGTACGACACTCCACTGATCACGTCCGTGTTACCGCACATTTGTACGTCCGTTATAGCATATAATTATGACCAATGGATCCCCACACACAGAAATGCGGACACACAACGGACGCAGCAAACTGACACAAGGCAGGCAAGAACGTAAATCTGCTAGAACGGCCGCACAAAGTGCGCTGCGTCCGCAACGTCCGCATAGCTGTGTGTGTGAGTGATGGAACGTAGTCAGACGGGCTGCATTTATACGGACAAAATGGTTTTCAAATTAATTTATTTTCCCTTTTACATCCGTCAAAAAAAAAGTCAGTCACAAAAATGGACCGTGTGGCCACTACCTTGTCGTCAGTCAGAAAGTACGTCCGTTGTGCACAGACGCACAGAATGCGCTCGTCTGACCCTAGCCTTATGGGAAATGTTTAACTTTAAGTCTGGGGTCAGACCAGCGCACTTTTAACGTGCGTTCTGGCGCACATAATTACGGCCACACTAGCAGCAGATGACGGGCAATGACGGCCAATATACGATGTACGGCCGCACAAAAGTCCGGCCGTGCAACGCAAGTGGAATTTGAACGCATTTCTTTGAGAACGCTGAACCGCTAGTACTGACGTACTGAGTGCGCAGCTGCGGCATAGCGGCGTGTTTGCGTGATTAGGAGATGTCAGACGCTGCTAATGTCCAGCCTACATAACGTCCAGACGCAAAAAGAGTTTTATTGACGATCCGTACAAAATCACGCCCGAAAATGCGCGTCGTCTGACCTTTTTTGCGCATTCCGTGAAAAAATACGTCAATGCGTTCGGACGCACTTTTTCACGTTCGCAGGGAAAAATGCTTTCGTCTGACCCTAGCCTAAGGACTTTTATTGTTGATCATGTGACGACTCCGAGGTGAAAAACTCCTAATGCCCTGAATGTGTAAACGTCTCATCTAGTGCTACGACCGTCCCTCACATCAATCGGGTTTTTCTCTCAGCGCCGTTGGATCAATCAATGGTGAAAATCACGGTGGCTGCAACTACGGTGACCATTTGCAATCCAAGGGTGTCATCTTCTGGCAGGTGGAATTTGGACACCCTATGGTGAACATCGCTCCCAGCACTGTGCTTATGGGAATAGCCGCAGTCTACGCTAATGCAAAGGCTGGAGGCCGGGAGTTGTGGAAGGGTTAAATTACTTACCTGTCCCTTGGCAGCTGTGAGCGCCCTCACCCTCCCTCTATTTCCAACGTACCACTTAGGCCGGGTGCACACTAGCGTTTTCTTCTGCGCACAGTACGTGCGTTAAAAAGGCAGCACTTTATGACGGAAGAGATTGGTAGACGCCAGACGATGCGTTAATTTTGACGTTCGCACAAAGCCGTTCAAGTGCGCAGGCGTGCTCCTTTGACGTTTCAGCACGCGGCCAACGTCGTCTATACGGCGTCAATCCTAGCGCAAAAGTGTTGGTGTTTCCATGACGGACGTCTTCAGTGCGCATTATGCGTCGTGCACGTACTACATGTGTTCTTCTCTATCCGCGTAATTAAATGCTACAACGGACGTCATAAAGAGCGTCATAACGCACGTACTGTGCGCAGAAGAAAGCGCTAGTGTACACCCAGCCTAAATCAATGCTAAAAGATACACAACTATGGCTGACACAGCGGCAAAACGGCCATTGAAAGCTCCGCCGAGCGCTGCACAAACCATCTGCTACACGGTGAGTGCAATGGATTTTCTCGGCAGCCGGTCCTCTAAACATTTGCCGAATTTCACCCACTGATCATTCAGTGCACAGCGGGGGTGGGGGTTAGTGAATTACCGAGGAAATGATTAATGCAGAAGAAACACAATATTTGGGGGGGGGGGCGTTCTGCAGATTCCCAGCACATTCAATCTGTTTTACCTTCTTTATGAATCCAGAAACATGTCAAAGGTAAAATATGTCGGGTCACTCCTACCTGCACGTTAGATTGTGCCCAAACTGAATAAAACTTTATCATTGCCATATAAAATTATAATCATAAACATTTTCACTATGACGTGCGTCACTTTGGACTTGGGGTATATGGGCCTGGAGATGCATTTGGGAGGTGCAGGCCTGATGTTCTATATTGTTTCCCTGCCCTCTCCTATGTTGAAGTCACCCTGTACCTGTAGGATGCAGCGTGTTTGTGTAATCTGTTTTTATAAGTGATTAATAAAAGTCATATTTTTATGGCAGACTCTGGAGTGCGTCCTTTTCACGGTGCCTACGTATGAATTATTCCGGATTACAGCAGCGGGCATATTGGCGTCTCTAGTGTAGAAAGCTGGTGAGTGCCGCTTCCTGTGTTATTAAGGTAATGTAGGACCCAACATGCAGAATATAGAACCAACAGTGAAACCTATCACCGGTCCTTGTGATGGCTGGGTATAAACAAGAGGGGAGCAAGGGAAAAGCACAGGAGAACAAAAACACACCGGTCCTTGTAATGTCTGGGCTGGACAGACAAGGGAGACACCAAAGAGTAATCAGAAAGCTAGCCGAGGTCACAGGATGCCAGATGAGCCGGACTCAGCCCCACCCCCCCACCAAGTAAGCAACGACATGGGAGTGTTAGTGTGTCTCTTTTGGAGGAGGAGAGGGTGTCTGAGGGAGAGATGTCTGTCTTGGGAGGAGGGTTCAGGGGAGTCGGTCTGGAGGATAAGGGTGTCTATTTGTCAAGATCAGTGTGTGTGAAAAAAGGTGGAGTATAAGGAGGTGCAGCCCTGAAAGCGTGGCCAGGGGACCCTACAAAATTTTCTAGTCTATGGCTCCCTAAGTGCTAGGGGTGTCTGAGTAAATCAAGGCTCTGCAATATGGATGTTTTATCAGTCATTTCATGTGAGCGGCGCGTGAATTCCGCAGGCAGAAACCTGTATGTGCAGCTCATTAGCACGGGGTTGCTGGGGTCACTCGAGGCCAAAATGGAGCGACTTTTCAATAGTTCTGGTTAGCACTTAGGGCTGGGTTTGCTTGTTTTAGGGTTAAGGTTACATCTTTGCTTCTTTTTTAGGCACAGAGTCTGCCTCTTCCTTTGATGACAGTAGTCAATGGACATATGAATTATCTCGAGCAGCTTAACTCATTCAGACCATCACATTTCTTGGTTTTAACCATTGAAGGTTCAGCAGTTCTCTCCAATGCATTGTCTAGTAACCGTCAAGGCTCGATCGGGTGAATCAGAGAAAGTCAGAAGTCGAAGACGTTGGCCATAATGCTCAGCTACACAGAGAGGAGAAAGCATCATTTACACACGTTAATATGGATTTGATCTCATTTCAGGCATCAATTTCTTGAGCTGAATGTGATGTTGACATTAACCCCTTCACTACAAAGTGATTTTCCAAAACCCCAATGTCAGGAACCAGTGACGTTTTGGAAAATCATGTTTAATTATACAGTAAGAAATATTTGGGAATATTCCCAGTGTATTCCACACTGTAATAACCTTGGGAGGCAGATGCCGCCATCTACTGGCCAAATGGAGTTACTGCAGGTAGAACTGCAGCTCCCGGCTTTGTGTATTATCAGCTGGGAAGGTGTATTTGACACATTTCTAGCGGAATTTTCCCAGTTTTGGCACCTCCGGCATCACTCCCAGGGTGCTGAAACCTTAGGGTCGTGTTCTGGAGCTCGAATGCAAACAAAAACATTTTGAATTCTACAGAGCAAGCCCCCCCCCCGTGATGGGAACCTGTATACATGTGAAATCTGGCCCTGTGACTAGTGTGTCAAGTGCAACAATTCACCTTTATTTCATACCGGGCACAAGTTGTGTTGAAATGTCTCATCACAGACCGACGCTGTCCATCTGAGGCCGGGAATCGGTAAGGAGAACCTCCCAGTTCAGAGTGGGGGCTCCGGCTTTACAGGTCATAGGCCACACAAAACAAGATCAATCAGAAATAAACTAGATTTTATTTCTGACAATATTAAAAAAAATTACACATGTATATCACTTTTATACGTCTAATAAAGTGTAATTTTTGCAAAATTTTGTGTCTAAAAATGTTTCAATTTTTTTGGAAAGGAGAGGTGTTGTTTTATATAGTAAGCCTGTATTCTGTAGGAATAACTCACTGAAATCCGTGCAAGCAAGAGTCTAGTAAACACACGGAGTCAGAGAAGGTTTGAAACACGAAATAATTTCTCTCAAAAATAATTATCCAAAATAATGGAAATAAATTATATTAAATAAAATAATCAAACCAAAACCTGCCTCTTTCCTCTGGGTGCTGGGATTCCTGTCCAGATGTACACTCCTTTGCCAAAGTAATACAGGACACGGGGGTACCAAAAAAAAGTATTGAGTATTCTCAAAGCAGCTTTACAGAAACAAAAAGGCGAATAAAGATCATTTCTAAAATTAATAAGGCTTTGCAATACAAGTTTCGCTGGTGCTTGCCCAGATCCACCAGCGAAACATGTATTGCAAAGCCTTATTACATTTTAGAAATGATTTTTATTCGCCTTTTATTTCTGTAAAGCTGCTTTGAGAATAAATACACTTTTTTTGGTACCCCCGTGTCCTGTATTACTTTGGCAAAGGAGTGTACATCTGGACAGGAATCCCAGCACCCACTGCACTGCAAAATTTATTGAAATTTTTTAATTTTCCACCTGGTCCCGCCCCCCTGCATCCTGTGACTCACAAAAGTCGCCGGCTGCCGCGATCACACTGCGGTGACGGCAAGGGAGCAAAGGATGCGATGAGTATGCATCCAGCCCGAGTGTGGCTCAGGGTTACCGATCCCGGTAGCGAAATTTAACCCCGAGTCACACTCGGCAATACCGCCAGGGAGGTTAAATGACATGTTGTGGCAGTGACGTTTCCTGATAATTCTGACATAAATCCATTAAAGCAGCTCTCTTTGATATCATTTTTATTACAAATCAATTATACATAAAAAAGCAATAAATTGCTATACAGAGATGTGTAAAATTCTGAGATTAAACAAGGTCGACCACTTAAAGGGCCACTACCCCAAAAAATGCAATGTCCTTATTGTGTTTATTTCAGGTTACTGATATCTTACATGTGCTTTGTTTTTCTCTTGTATGTTTAGTTAAGAAAATATTTTCCTCTATATGTGTCACTGGGCGCATCCATTGTGTGATATATTCCTCTATATGTGTCACTGGGTGCATCCATTGTGTGATATTTTGTGTTGTAAACTGCCCCCCCCCCGTATCTTTCTATCACTTGCTCCTCACTGTTTGGCTTTGGTCAGTCACCGACTCACAGCATTGTATTGTGTGGGATGTATTCAAAGAACATCACCAAGGGGGAGATGAGAAGGCTTTTAACCTCCCTGTCTTATCTCCTTCAGCTGCCAGCTCGTATCTCAGGTAGCCTGGAGAACACAATACACCCCCTGTTGCATTATCTGAACATTCCCTCCTCCACCTTATTAACTGTTAAATACTGTATAGGTTAAAGCACAGCCACAAAGTAAAACTCACCATAAGGTTTTGATAAATGTTTCCTCGTGGGAAAAATCCACAAAATGAAAACGACAAATAATGTTATTTTCCCTTTTACATGGAATTAAAACAAAGAAAGAAAAACAGTAACGGGTTATAAGGGATTTATTTGTAATGTACGAGTAATCTAGTTACAGCTTATGCAAGTGGTCGTGCGCCTTTAAAGGGACACTATCAGGTCTAGTCACTAAAGGTGAAACTCAGGAGAAATGGCAGGAAAAGAGAACAACTACAGAAAAGGGGTCCCCTTAGGCGCAGCAATCAGATGGTTTTCTGCTGAGAAATGTATATATGTCTGAGTATGTATATACTTAATATTGTGTTACACAATAAAATGGAATATATTCCACTACGTGCGTATGATTGGATCGCAATAGATTCACTGTATGGAAAGAATTCAATGAAGACATAATGTTATACAGGGTTACAGTAGCAGTGTCTTATACGGTGTTACAGGATCAGTGTCGTTATACGGTGTCGTATATAGCTGTATAAATATGCTATAGTATAGAGTCCCGTGGCGTTGCTCAGCAAAGTCATTTCAGTGCAGGTAGGAGGTTGCCGATAACAGGTCTATTGTAGCAACTGGATGGCGCAGCACAGTGAATAAAAGACAGAAATACATTGCGCAGAACACGGTGCGGCATGGGACCCTATTCCTCCTATGGGGGTATTTACAAGATTCAGAGCCCCTATGCCTGGCTCTGTGGATGTAGCGCTTGTGTGGTCCTTGTAGGTGGCCCCCGACCTCCTTTGGCCATTGCGTTGTCTCTCATAGATAAAATCACCTCGAAGAGAGACAGACAGAGAGGCACAAAGGGGTGATATGGAGAGAGGTACAAAGGGTACATGGGGAGAGATGGTGCAGACATCATAGGTTTCCGAGTGGTCCCTGGCTGCTTTTTCGGGCAGAGGAATCTGCTCAGCTTTACAGAAGAATATGGGGAAAATTAGACTGGAAGGAGGTGGGAGAAAGGGAGGGGGTGCTCCATGCAGTCTGACCACGTTAAAAAGCTGAAGTGGTCAGGGTGTATAGAGCGTCCCCTATAAGTAAAGGAAGCTCCCATGTTAGGGTTAATGAGTTCTCTCTCGGTTGTAACGTCTGTAATCGTGAACATAAATAAAGGTAATGACATTATACGCCTGCATAAATTTATTTTTCAATCTGTAGAAACAATTCAGGATGGAAGGGGTTAAGTTTATCCTTTGCTCTGAAACCTAACCCACATTCATGTCATGAAACGGTCTTTGCTCTCAGTGAGTTAGCATGTCGATACACAGGTAAATGATTTTGCGCATCGTTCCTTTTCGGGGCGAATTTATTCAAGTCTAAAAACGCATTGAGGTTCTGCAAAGGCATCTCCCACATTCAGCACATACCGTTCATGTAGGACCTCACATGGAGATAATGTCCACCATTGGATCTCAAACATTTCACTCTCAGGACACACAAACTGCTCATCAGCTGTGTTTATTCTTGTGTCTTTTAGGAGCTGCCTTTGCTTTAAAACGCTTCCCACATTCAGGACATGCAAAGGGTTTCTCTCCTGAATGATACCATGAAATAAGCTTAAATATACATATCTCTACCAATTTATCATGTAATGTAACCATCTATTGCTCTAAAACACCTTCCCACTATCAGACCAAACAGCTTCTCTCCCATATAAACTATATTGTACAGAAACACTTTGTTTATCCATAGAACGGTTTTAAGAGGAACGGCTACACTCCTCTGTGAATGCTCTCATGGACTGTAAGACTGCGCTCTCTTCTAAAACATTTCCCACATTCAAAACATGCAAACGGCTTCTCTCCTGTATGAATTCTCTCATGTACAGTAAGCTCATCCTTTCTGTTAAAACATTTCTCACATTCAGAACATGCAAACGGCTTATGTCCTGTATGAATTCTCTCATGTACAGTAAGATCATTCTTTCTGCTAAAACACTTCTCACATTCAGAACATGCAAATGGCTTATGTCCTGTATGAATTCTCCCATGTACAGTAAGTTCATTCTTTCTGCTAAAACATTTCTCACATTCAGAACATGCAAATGGCTTCAGTCCTGTATGAATACTCTCATGTACAGTAAGTGCAGGCTTTCTGCTAAAACATTTCCCACATTCAGAACAAGCAAAACAGCCTCTCTCCTGTATGAATTCTCTGATGTGCAGTAAGAGTTTGCTGTTGGCCAAAACATTTCTCACATTCAGAACATGCAAACGGCTTCACTCCTGTATGAATTCTCTCATGTACAGTAAGCTTACCCTTTGTTCTAAAACATTTCTCACATTCAGAACATGCAAACGGCTTATGTCCAGTATGAATTCTCTCATGTACAGTAAGATCATTCTTTCTGCTAAAACATTTCTCACATTCAGAACATGCAAACGGCTTATGTCCTGTATGAATTCTCCCATGTACAGTAAGTTCATTCTTTCTGCTAAAACATTTCTCACATTCAGAACATGCAAATGGCTTCTGTCTTGTATGAATTCTCTCATGTACAGTAAGCTTACCCTTTGTTCTAAAACATTTCTCACATTCAGAACATGCAAACGGGCTCTCTCCTGTATGAATTCTCTGATGTGCAGCAAGATCATCTTTTATTCTAAAACAGTTGTCACAGTCAGAACATGCAAACGGCTTCAATCCTGTATGAATTCTCTCATGTGCAGTAAGCCTACCCTTTGTTCTAAAACATTTCTCACATTCAGAACATGCAAACGGCCTCTCTCCTGTATGAAGTCTCTGATGTGCAGCAAGATCACCTTTTATTCTAAAACATTTCTCACATTCAGAACATGCAAACGGCCTCTCTCCTGTATGAACTCTCTCATGTACAGTAAGAACACCTTTTGTTTTAAAACAGTTGTCACATTCAGAACATGCAAACGGCCTCTGTCCTGTATGGATTCTCTCATGTACAGTAAGCTCACCTTTCATTCTAAAACATTTGTCACATTCAGAACATACAAACGGCTTCTCTCCTGTATGAATTCTCTCATGTACAGTAAGAACACCTTTTGTTTTAAAACAGTTGTCACATTCAGAACATGCAAACGGCCTCTGTCCTGTATGGATTCTCTCATGTACAGTAAGCTCACCTTTTACTCTAAAACATTTGTCACATTCAGAACATACAAACGGCTTCTCTCCTGTATGAATTCTCTCATGTCCAGTAAGAACACCTTTTGTTTTAAAACATTTGTCACATTCAGAACATGCAAACGGCCTCTGTCCTGTATGGATTCTCTCATGTACAGTAAGCTCACCTTTTGTTTTAAAACAGTTGTCACATTCAGAACATGCAAACGGCCTCTGTCCTGTATGGATTCTCTCATGTACAGTAAGCTCACCTTTCATTCTAAAACATTTGTCACATTCAGAACATACAAACGGCTTCTCTCCTGTATGAATTCTCTCATGTACAGTAAGAACACCTTTTGTTTTAAAACAGTTGTCACATTCAGAACATGCAAACGGCCTCTGTCCTGTATGGATTCTCTCATGTACAGTAAGCTCACCTTTTACTCTAAAACATTTGTCACATTCAGAACATACAAACGGCTTCTCTCCTGTATGAATTCTCTCATGTCCAGTAAGAACACCTTTTGTTTTAAAACATTTGTCACATTCAGAACATGCAAACGGCCTCTGTCCTGTATGGATTCTCTCATGTACAGTAAGCTCACCTTTTGTTTTAAAACATTTGTCACATTCAGAACATACAAATGGCTTCTCTCCTGTATGAATTCTCTCATGTACAGTAAGATCACCTTTTGTTCTAAAACATTTGTCACATTCAGAACATGCAAATGGCTTCTGTCCTATGTGAACTCTCATGTGTTTACCAAGACTTGGATTTGTGCTTAAACATTTCTCACTTTCAGTGCACAGAAATGTCCCAGATGACAGTCCTGGGTTCTCTGGTTCTTTTGGATTTCCTGAGGAGTGCAAAGCTTCATCTTTGATCATTATTTCTTCTTGCTTTACTGACAGAGGCTTCATGAGGTTTTCTTCAATCAATGGCACTATTTCTTCAAAAGCAATTCCTGAAGACATTTTAGGACTTTTTCTGCACTCCTGGGTAAGGGGATACAATAATTTACTCTGTAACCAAACCAAATGCAGTCATGTCAAAACTCGCTTTATGCTAGCATGGGTTGCCAGGGAATTCTTTGGGATTAAAACTAAACATTTCTTGAAGCCAGAGTCCCTCCCCCATACTAAAAGGTACAAATAGTCTTGCAGACATATAGAAGTAAGATTTTAACCTACACTAAGGGAATTTTCTGCCTACAGAGGTTGCACAGATTTAGCAGGTAGTATAAATAAAGATGGAGGAGAGAAAAAAAAAAACAGGATATATTTAATATGCAATAACACGGTCTGACAATCCGTATCTATTAAATGTAAATCAGATAACGCTGCACAAAATACCTTTTCTGGTTATCAATGATAAATTCCACAGGACCAAAATACGTTTGTATCAACAGAAGCAATTTAATGTCTCTTTAAATCTGCAAAATATAAAAACAACAACACAGAGGGTTATACACAGTATTTAAGCTTTTAATTTTGCTGACAATTCAGTGCATTCACTATTCACTGAATGGCAACCATATTTTGCAGAGAACGGAGTCGCCAAAGCCGTTATCGGACATTGGTGAAAAGTGCCAAATTGGCCTCGGCAAATGTCACCGAACTGGGACAGAAAAAAAATATATATTAACCAAAAGGAAGTTTCATACTCTCCTAATAAGAGCTTAAACCAATATAATAATAGGAAAGGTCCTGTAAAAAATAAAAAAAGTTCTTTCTATATAAAGTTTTTTTATTTTTTTTAAATAATAAATGGTCTTAAACCCTATTAATGCAGATGACATGTCAGGGACATCCTGGGGATTATCTAAGTAAACATTATACTTTCAAGATTAGGAAGAGATACAAAGTAGAAAAAAAAGAGAAATCTGCATTCTACAATGAGCCCAGCGGCCTTGATAAGGGGGTAACCCTATGAGTAGCTAACAAAAATGGTAGTAGGACACTGAGGTCTCTATGAATGCAAAGGATTTAAACATAACTTTTACTAGAAATCGTGAATAGAAATAAGAAACCACACCAGGATGGTAACACAAACATAGAGTTTCTCTATATGTTTAGATCCAGCCTAAGTGAATAGATAATATCTAGCAAATGGAGATTTTATCTACATATATAAGGAACTCCAAGGGCACGGCTAGTGCCCCTTCTTATGCCAATTTTTTTCTGGGCCTCTGGGGAAAGTTCTACGTATTCAATGATTGCATGTCAGAATTCACATTAAAACTAAGTATTTGGTGTCGATATAATCAACAATATCATTATCATCTGGGATGGCGAGGCCAAAGCTTTAGAGAATTTCTGTGAACGAATGAGCATAAATGATCTTAACCTTAGATTTACTTACAAAATCCAAGATACATCATTGAACTTCCTGGATCTTACCATCAGTGAAAAGAAAAAAAAAAAAAAGATCATATTTCCACCACAGTGTTCAGAAAACCTACTGTCACCAATAGTCTCTAACATTGGAGCAGTTAACACCCAAACCATTGAAAGCTGGCAGTCCAATCGGGCAGTACTTGAGAAAACTACGTGACTGCTCTATCATTGTGAATGCATTGTACAGGCAGCTATACCCAGAGCCGGCCCGATGATGGAGCAGAGTGGAGCGGCTGCTCCGAGCGGCAAATTTTTGCGTCACTGCACTATTTTTTTTTATCTGCGCCGGAGGAAGCATCTAATTTAGTGACCGGCGCACAGTGCAGTGGATAATGCCGACAGACCACACCCACACGCATGCGTCCACAGGGGCCAGGAATGGAAGCGCGGGAGGATAAAGATAAAGACGCGTGTGGACAGAGATCCTCAGGCTGCTGCAGCACTTGAACATCTCTCCTGCCGGGCCAAGGATCAGCCATCAGGTATGTGTCTGCCCAGGGCCGGCACCAGAGGGGTGGGGGCGCAATTTCCGTGCTTCCTCCTGGAGCAATGTGGTCTGTTCTCCCGTCGCAGCGCTTCCGAGTCCTGGCTTTTGACGAGTGAAAAAGGTACCAGGCAGCGGCCCTGTTTAGCTGGGCTAACTTTCTCAGGTTTTGTTTTAGCAAATCCAGCGAATCATTTGGTTGAGGCTCTCCTGCTGCAGCATCTCATACAGATACGGCAGACTGCAGCTACAGCCGAGAGCAGGGGATCCCGCCCCCTGTGCCTGCCTGCACATTCAGCCGTTTCCATAGAGGGTCTGGACAAGAGGACAGGGGAGTAATTTGGGATCTGCTATACCCGTCACTTACTCATCTGTGGGGAGAGTTCTGTCCCTTCCACAAAGTTTTCACAAAGTTTGTATTGTTTTGGTTGTGCATCCTGACAGGGAGCTCAGTGATGTGTGTGGTGTGACAGCAGGGGAAAGGGGCTATGTGTGTGTCAGTATGATGAGGTGTGTTTGTGGGGTGCTGTCTGTATTATTAGGGAGTCACACCCTGCACTCGAGCTGCCACTTTCCAAAACACCTTGCCCCTCTTCCTGCACATTACCCTCAGCCAGCCTCTGCTTGCTTCTATGTGTGTGTGACATGTTGTATAGCAGCTCTAGTTCTCACTTTTTTGCGGTGGTTTAGTGAGCTTGATGCAAGATGTAGTTCAGGAAATACACAGCTTACCATAACCGCTACAATGGGGGGGGGGGTTGATGTCTGGAGTCAGTTTCAGCACTCAGTAATCTCAGCCAGGCATGTGCTTTATTATGGGAACTGCGGTGTGTACATGACATGCCAAGGTTAGTGTTTACCGTCATTTTTTGCTTGTTTCTTCTACAGTTTGTCATCATTACAGGCACTACAGCTCTCAGTACGCTCAGCCAGCATGTGGGGGCTGGTATTAGTGGCACTGTGCTCACAATATGTAGGGTTCCCAGGCCAGGGATTGAAAGAACATCTGCCCCCACCCTCCCCATATCTGCACACTGGACCACCATACATTTGGCTCCCTCCCTGCTTTTTATTTAAAATATTAAAATCATTTTAATATTTCAATGAATTTTATTTACAATATATACTGTTAACATATTGTAATGTAATAAATATTTAAATTTCTTTGATCATTTTATAGTATAATTTATTTTGATGTTTAATATAAATTCTATTGAATACATTTAATCTATAGTTTTAATCTATTCTTATTTTTTAGTTTTATTGCTGTGGAGCTTTGTGATATGCTCATACACACTGCACATTACTGTCAAGGCTATTCAGAGAGAGGTGAAAACCTTGAGAATTGGCAGGAGAATGAACAATCTAGACCAAATAGCCAATTTGGTAAGTGAGAGAAATGGGAGAATATTTCTGGTTTGACTATTTTGACCTAGAATTTTCAATTCTCCATTCACTCTCAAGGTTTTCACCTTTTTTTGAATTGCCCTGTGTGAGTTTTATTGCTGTGGATTCTGTGATACATACATTATAATGGCCATTAATAAGAAACCAAACCTCTAATTGTGTTTAGTTTCACACGGTATAATTGGAGTAAGCGCAGATGACATTTTTTTCTTTGTTATGTTCTACACATGTTGTTGGGCTGGATGCATTTGGTGGTTGCAGCCAACCCTTCGGGGAATAGGCGCGACCCCACCCCTCCTGCACATTCATACACACCACACATTCCTGTGAGTTTTATGGTTATGGAGTCCTGTGATACGCTCATACACACCACACATTACTGCGAGGCTTATTGCTGTGGAGCTCTGTGATAAGCTCATACATGTAACTTTTTTTTGGGGGGGGTGGGCAGCATTTCATCCATCGCTCCAGGCAGCACAATGGTTTGGGCCGTCCCTGGCTATACTTCGTCAACAAGTCTATCCCCATAGCATTCTCAAACGTGCCCATCATAGGGTGCTTGGGAAAATAGGGGACTTGCTAAAAGACAAGAAACCAAATACAGATCAAGGGCTGATAAGGCGGATTGCAAACTTTGATATTGCTAATTCTATATCCTGGAAGCATACTGGCCCATCCTTCGATCGAACCCAGACCTAGCTCAAGTCATAACCCCCAAGGCCTTCTTCGCATCAAGTTGGGGACCTAACGTTAGAGACCAACTCTGCCATAGTCACTTGACTACAAACACCACCAGGGCAGGCAGGAACTGGCTACCCAAACTAAAACCTGGTACACATAAATGTGGAGCTTGCAGATATAGTATGTACCCCTCCACACATTATCATTAGCAACACACATGGCATTGTTTATCTTCTCCCATGCTCCTGTGGCAAGTTGTATATCGGCAAGACCATACAAACATTCAAAATTAGAATAATGGAACACATAAGGTCTGTTCGCTATTCCAAAGAATAACATTCCAGTCCTCCTGTTCCATTTTCATTCTATATTCCTTTTCATTTATCAGTGAGTGGCAGCTCTGTGAGACTTTGAGGACTGCAATGTGCATTGTACGCTCTAGTGCGCATGCTTATCAGTACATTACAGGTGATAGGAGGGCACTATGACGATACGCCAGAGGTTTCCCCAAGCCACAGTGCGACTTTCCACATACGTATACAAGCACCTAGAGATGCAACCCCTTCACATGGAAGAACCTTGCTTTAGCGGGTGATAGGCGTGCAAAATGATGTCACGCCGGGGGATCTTTTGGACCCCTCACTCCTCTGATCTGTAAGGCTCAGGAAAAAAAAAGAGGCATCGCTGCAAAGGTCACAGTCTGACCCTTCCCATTGATGCTTTTCTTAACCCTTTACCTGCCAATCTTGCGATCTGGTGCCGATTGGACAAATCGGCAGAGGATCGCAGACTCCTCCCGGAGGTGGCTAACATCTTTGTTGTCAGGCCAGTCTCCAGGCCTCCTCATGCACACTGACGTCAACCCGCTTGGGCGCGATGACATCGGTAAGGTAATTAATCCCTAGCTGACCAGGGATTTCCCTATGGAAATCCCTATGGTGAGAAGTGAAAAGTCTATGTCAACCAATCACCAGATGACGGAGGCATACGTGAGGAAGCACAAAGAGGGGTTGAGAGACAATGGCGTACAGCTAACTCGGACCGCACACTCGGCGGTTTATTTCTTTTGAGAGGAAATAGCGGGAAGGAGGCGCACTGGAACCAGATTTTGCTTTATGACCAAACAGCTAAGCCTCCCGATTGCCCAAGTGGAGGGAGAGAGATGGAGATCCTCGGACACGGGAATGCTTTGAAAAGCCGGGCAATGTGAGGTTCCTATGTTATGCAAGTTGCTGAAGCTGAGTTGAAGAGGAGGAGCAGTGCGTGAGGAAGAAAAGGTGAGCATAATGACCTAAAGAATGGAAATATAAAAAAATTATTGAGCAGGTGCCGTCAGCAGGATCTGCCCAATTATTTAAGGGCAAAAAAATTAAATAAATAAACCTATTCTTCAATAGAAAATCCCTATAATTATCTTTTTCTAAGGCAGTGACATTGTTCACTTTTCACGTATGAAATGAAGAATGCCACTGCTCCCTTTCTCAGTTCCCATGCCAGGAGCAAGTACAGTGTTTTAAATCTAGTCATATAATTTATGAAATGCACTACCCCAGAATACAAAAGAAAAATTTAGTTTATTAAATTTTGTTTAAAATTGTGTATTTTTTCTTAATATAATGCAGAAACAGGTTTTCTATTTCTCATATATTTTACAAACAGAGATTCAAAGATGGATTGAGAAAATGTGGAAAAATAATGTTACACGCTGCAAATCAAGGGTCTCGGCTGTCCAGATGTTTAGGAACTACATTTCCCATGACGACTCACTGGTCACAGCCAGGATGAAACAGCTTCTAATAGAGGCAGGGTGATCATTAAATGGTTACGAATGTGAGTCCAAGGGATTAAACCCTAATTTCACATTAAGAACAAATCAACAGTTGGTCATCTCGTATAAAAATAATAATAAAAGATGTCAAGTAAAAAATAGATCAGGTCTCAATGCACCTTCCTCTGTAATATTGGAACATTTAAACCTGCTTCACTCTCTGAAAGTCATAGGAGAAAGTGCATGATTGACCGATTGGAAAAAAAAGAAAGCAAGAGTTGGGCCCAATTTGCCGGTGTGTTAATAAAATGCTCTAGTCGTAAAAATGTCGGGGAATGTTGTACATTATTTTGACTGTGTAAAGATGTTGGTGCTGTGGAGCGAAGTAAAGGGGAGATGATGTGAGTGGAAAGATCACACGCTTCCGCGTTTCAAGGTGAAACCCGGATCAAAACGCGTGTGCACAAGGTCGCATCTTCCGCCCAGCAGCAATTCCTGGGGGGGGGGGGGTTTGGGCGCCCGGTGGCATCCCTAGCTGGGTGCCAGGATTTCAGGCTGCCCGATCGGCGTCTGGAGGGGCGGGGCTTGGCACGATGACGCGGAGCTGCCGGCCTTAAATGCAGGGCGCAAGATTCTGCTTGTCCCCTGACGTGGAGTTATTCCCGCATCGCCATCTGATTTCATTCGTGTCTCAGTGTTATTGCCTAGTTGACGTTTCTGCTTGTATGAGGACCTCACTCGTGTGACCCGGACTGCCTGCTTGACTATTCTCTCTCTAATTCCCTTTATATTTGTATTGTGCACCCTGCAGACACGGAGTGTGTGTGAAGTTCATATCGCACTGTCTCAGATTGTGGGTCTGTCCTGCAGGTTGCTGAATCTATTGTACCCTCATTCTGCTTTGCTGAGAGAAAGTATATGGGAGTCCTCCCTGTTGCAAATCCGGCCTGTACGAATACCCTCTCTATTAGCGCTGGATCATAAGGTTTGATATTCATCATGCATTCAGTTATATGTTTTCGTAATCGCTATGGTCTTCAATGTCATCTAAGCCCCATCGATTTATTATTTTTTATTACTTATTTTTTAAGGTGGATCACAAATTAGAACATATATTCACATGATCGTTTAAACCAAAATTCATGTACGATTAGATGATTTTCTTCCATGATTTAGTTGATTTGATCACTTTCCATGCAAAACGGTTGCTGATTATTTGTCTCATAATAAAGTGCTTTCCAACTGCAAAGTCACGCAATACCATTAAACTAGTTTTAATAGTGTCATGGCCCACCTGGGCGCTGTCATGCTCTGGACCCCCTGACGCCTCCATCTGTTGCTCTTTTTGCCATGTCCTGCATTACTTATGCAGATGCCGGGACTTTGTTTTGGTTTTTCTTTTTTTTCCCACGCTCAGTTCTGGACTTTGATTTCTTGTATGCAAATCAGACCATCACCTGCAGATCATCCTGCCCAGCTTCCCTGTATTTAAGGAGGTCACACCCCATGTGCTGGACTTCCTCATTGAAGTCTGAACCTGAAGTCTGAACCTGAAGTCTGAACCTGAAGTCTGAACCTGAAGTCTGAACCTGAAGTCTGAACCTGAAGTCTGAACCTGAAGTCTGAACCTGAAGTCTGAACCTGAAGTCTGAACCTTGCACCACGCTGACCTGTTTTTGGAAAAGCTCCTGGTTCCTGGATCCGCTGTATCCCCTGTTTCCCTCTGGACCTTCATCATACCCGATTTTTGACCCTTCTGGACTACCTCTGCTCTACTGGTAACTGCTACCCAGTTCCTATATTGATTTCTTGTGTATGACCCCTGGCTATGGACTTTGGCATATTCTGTTTTCTGTATCCCACGATTACTGCTTGATACCTTGAGACTGGCTCACCCTTTACCTGGATACCTTGCTCTGGACTTTATCTACTATCAGTTCCGTTTTTATATTTTTGTTTTTTGTTTAGTATAATAAAGACCTTGTTTAAACCCCTTAACCTGCATACTTCATGGCTCACTGCACATTAGGCTCACACCTACAATCCTTGCATGGTTCCCATGACAAATAGTTTCAATGGGCTCTATCAGTATCCTAGGCAATTGATACCAAACATTCAATACAATTGGTTGAAAGGCCTATCAATCACTGTAGTCAACCAATCGTTTGGTTAACAAGCTGACTCAATTTCCTTTCGTTGGGGGAAGGGGCAGCTATACCATAAATTTTGAAAGCCTGATGAGCCGTTCGGAGGCCTGTCCCGGCACTCAGATTTTTTTTAAAAAAAATTGGGGGGGGGGGGTGGCATGGTGGATCAACGCATTACGAGGAGCTCTCGCTCTGTGGATTTATTTCCCTCTGGAGTTTTTTGATGACTCCTCTCAGATTTGCTGCCCCGTTTTTGCCCTGAGCGCTCTGGGTGTCTGGATGACTCGATTGAACCCCTCTCCAACCTGCTTCTTCCTTCGGTGGAGTGGATAGCTGACCCGATCCGCTTGTGGCCTAGTCGGGACAGCCTTGGCGGGTTCCACGCGTCCCGTGAGGTCAGTCTTCCGAGCCAATGCTCTCACCTTGCACGTGCAGAGCAGATGCTGCATTCCACTGCAGTTTCTCCGCACTGGGTCCGTGCCTGCTGTTTCGGTCTACTTTTGGTGGCCATCTTAAAGCCTGTTGGGCTGGGCGAGTCTGCACCTCCTGCTTTGGGCACGATGGGGAAGAATAATTAATTTTTTTCTTTTGGGGAGGGGGAAGAGACAGAGCATACGCACCTGCTTCTCGTGAGCTCCTTTGTGACTAGCGGGCCAGTTTCAGGTGACCTGTTGATGTCAGCGCTGTCATTCTCTTGTGGGCTTGCTGCGGTGATGCGCTGACTCGTGCGACGAACACGCACGGAGTGAGCGCCGGAGGCCGCGTCTGACGTCCCGTTGGAGCGGAAATATCGTCCGATTTTCCACGAGTACTCATCAAAACGGCAGTATCGGCACCGATACGGATACTGGTATCGGTGCATCCCTAATAGATAGATAGATAGATATATCTATCTAATTGCTACATCATCTCTGTGCTTCGTTAAACTTGTCTTCGCTCAGTAGACACTTGGTCACAAAATCATTTGCTACTGAGTGGTATTTAGTATTATGTCTCACCTCCCTGGCTGGGAGTACTAGGTGTGGCAGTCTTAACTGCGATAAATTTGAGTCTCACAGAGGTCTGTCAAAAAGGATCCAAATCACACTGATTTGGGGTGAGCGCCATAGCGAACGTGACAGGTGGCACCCAGAGGATAAGACTTCCAGGTTTCAAACGCGAACTGGAGAAGAGAATGTAGACCTGGACTGATGGACGATGCTAGGATGGAAGATATAGAGAGAGAGGAGTTTGCACCAACTTGGGAATGAGGCTTGCAACGCACACCAGAATACAAACAGCGGAGTAATTAACAATAATTGAAAGGGTATAGAAATAATAAAAAAAAGTAAGTAGAAGGAGTCATCTTGATGCCAGCTGAGGAAGCCACGAGTGGCGAAACGCGTCCTTGTCAATCTATTTCATAGATGTTAATATAATTTTAGTTAGGGATCCACCGATACCAGTATCGGTACCGATACTGCCATTTGCACGAGTACCAAATGGGCCGATACCTCCCCCCAATACCGGAAGCCAGCGCTGGGCCGGCTTGCCGGTATCAGCGGGGCCGCATGCATGAAAAGCATTTGGCCAGCGTTCCCCTCCAGCGGGCCGCATTACTTACCCAGCGTTGGGCCCGGTCGCAAGGGCTGTGACGCGGCCGCTGGGCAGAGGAGGCTGTGATGCTGCCTCCCCTGCCCGGCGGCCGCAGGATCGCGCAACAGTCCTGCAACCGGACCCACCGCTGGGTAAGTAATGCGGCCCGCCGGAGGGGAATGATGGCCACATGCTTTTCATGCATGCGGCCAGCTTCCCCAGCGTTTGGTCGGAGGTCTGGTATGATATATATATATATAAAAATCACGAGTATACTAGTCTGTAGTGATACCTTTTTTATTGGACTAATGTTACATTTACAGTACAAGCTTTTGAGAGTGTTCCTCCCTTCATCAGGTATAGAAGCTTACTGATCAGAATAGTAGAATTGAACATTGAGACATTCATAGGGCGCACAGTTGGGGGTGTTAGATGTTGTAGATCGCCAAATGCCATGGTCAGAGGGGGGAAAAAAAAAAGGAACATTTAATGGTCTCAGGCAAGATGCAATCATGTCCACTTCAAAGGGAATGTGAAAGGACAGAACGAAGGGGAAAAAAACACAAAACAGTGAGTATGGGGAAGACACAGAAAAATAGGAATTCTGAATATTATGTGACATTATTATAGTGGGTTAGAAAACCCGAATCTACATTAAGTCCTTGTTTTATACTGTTGAAATATGTGATCATTTTCATTTCATATGTTTTGCGTTCCCGGTGAGCTTTAAAATGGCCTTTGAGGATTTTAATGCTGAGGTTTTTGATGGAGTGGCCTGCTAGGTTGAAGTGATGTCCCACTGGGGTACAATATGTGTTTTCCTGGTGGTTCCTGATGGAGTGTCTGTGCTGGTTCATCCTGAGACTTAGTTTAAGGCTGGTTTCACCAATATAGCAGCCCTTATCACACACCGTGCACTGGATCATATATACCACATTTGCTGACGTGCACAGGTATGATCCCTTGATGTTGTGAGTGGCGTTGTTGTGCCGCGCAGTGCTGCTGTCGCATATATGTTGGCACAGTTTGCAGCGGGGTTTGTTACAGCGTTTGGTCCCATTCTGTATGTTGTCCTGTTCCTGACAGAGTTTGCTGCAGACCAGTTTTTGCCTCAGGTTGGGGGATTGCTTGAATGCCAGTAAGGGGGGCTGTGGGAATATTTCTTTGAGCGCAGGGTCCTCTGTGACCAGTCGCTGCAGATCTTTGATCTCATCTGTATCTCTGGTCTGAGGTGTAATATATATATGTGTGTATGTATATACATACACACATATATATATCTCTGGTCTGAGTAATATATATGTGTATATGTATATACATATACACACACACACACTACAGAGACCTCAGACCAGACATATATACAAATACATACACACACACGATTTTTGTCTGCGTGCTTGTGTGTATGAAAATACTCTCACTCCTGATGATGCTGGGTTGCTCCAGCGAAATGCGTTGAGTAGCCACCTTAGCCACAAGATTTGTTATCTCTTATATGGTCCCAGGACCTTCTTTCCGGAGACACCCTCGAAGGTCCACTCTTCATTTCTATTCACTGCTCAGGGACTGATAGCCATGCTGCTAATAAGTATCACTGCTGTTGTGTTTATTAGTCTAGCCTTTATCTGGCTTTACTGGCAATAAATGTGCAACAGGATTTACGGCTGCAATATTCGTTCCAGCGTTGCAAACTGAGCAGACGGAGATATCATACACGGTTTGCTACTGATGACTAGTGATGAGCCGAACACCCCCGTGTTCGGTTCGCATTCGAACAATTTTCAAAAGTTCGAGTTCGAACCGAACTCAATGCAAGTCAATGGGACTCAAAAGTTAGATTTTTAGAGTGCCCTCCAAGAGGGCATATATGCAAGATATTTGCCATAAAAAGGTATATGGGGGTCTGGATAGTGCCCTGGGGGACAGGAAACAAAGACAAAAAGTTTTTAAAAAAACCTTTTTAAAGGAACAGTGAGTTTTCCATGAAATAAGGGTTAAAAATAAAAACCAAAAATTCCTTCAAATATCGTGCCTAGGAGGTCCCTATAACCTGTCCTTGAAGTGGCGGATTTGTAGGATGTATAGAAACATTTAAAAACAAAAAAATGACATTTCAAATGACGGTAAACGGTTTTCCTTTAATCTATTCATAAACAACTGCATGGGGCGGCAGCCTGTATGAAAAGAGGAGATGTTTTAGGACACACAGAACAAGTTTAGTGATTTTTTTGTTAAATTATGGTGAAACTTATGCAGGCTTTGGATGAAAGTAACAATAGGTGCTTTAAAA
The DNA here is from genome assembly GCA_009667805.1 of Leptobrachium leishanense. NCBI lineage: Eukaryota > Metazoa > Chordata > Amphibia > Anura > Megophryidae > Leptobrachium > Leptobrachium leishanense. Next base: position 158,957,201 of record CM019068.1, read on the forward strand.
TTGGGCCTTTAGTGTCGGCAACAGTGCCATCACACCGTAACCCCTCTGTGGTATTGTGGAAGAGTGCAGGGTTGGACCTTGCGGTCCAATATTAAAATATGAATCTGGTACAGGCGCCAGTGGCAGTGCACCCAAATATTTTGCCTTTGGTGGCAGCAAGTGCCTTCACATCGTCAGTGGCGTCACTAGGGTTGGTGTCACCTGGTGCGGTAACTCATGGTGCCCCCCCCCCCCCGAGTTTTACATTTATTTTTTTTAACTACTCTTACTCATAAAGAAGTACTCCCCTATAATACTGAATGCTCATAATACACGGCGCACATTATTGTGAGGTTTAAAAAATCTAGAAATAAAGAGACTCTTTACTACAGAATATAATAATAAACGGTTTATTAGATATTAAATTAAAACGGGAATATTTTTAACATTGAAGTCTATGGGGCAAAACATTTCCCACACGAAAAGGTCCAAAATCACGAAAAAAAGTCGATACGAAAATAATATTGGTGCACATCCCTAGTCTCTTTATTTGTTGATTTTTTTTTTAGTATCTATTAGGCAGTTTTCAAAAAAAAAAAAAAAAATATTTTTTTTCTTTCTAATAGCGGGTTTTTTTCTGTAACAGACCTTTTTATTATCATTCATAGGCTCTTATATGTTAATTCCAGACATTTTTGTTCAGTAGTTTTTTTGAAAACAGCAGAGGACGGGTTCGCGGTGGCATTCGGTGGCTTTTTCCTGCACTTCAGGGACCCTGCGGTGAATTCACCAGGAAAAAGTATAAAAAAAATATTTAAAAAAAGGTAACCCCTGATCATATATATTATAGGGACACTGCGCGCCGTGTATAGAGTAGGGATGCATTGATACCACACACAGACATATACGTATATACAGTTGTGTTCAAAATTATTCAATCCCCAATGCTGTAAAGGGTTTTAGGGAATTTAGTGTACATTTGTAATTGTATTCAGAATGAAATCCTACAAGGACTTTTTAAAGAACCATATGCAACTAAAATGACATCAATTGGTTTTGTAATACAGTAGTAAATGTTTTTTTTGTGAATTCTTCATTGACACAATTATTCAACCCCTTAAAGACTACCACTCTGAAGAACAGAGGTTCATTCAAGTGTTTTCAATCAGGTATTGAAAACACCTGTGGATGTCACGGAGCAGCAATAAGCACCAATTAGGCAGCTTTAAAATGACTGTGATACTCAGCTCCTTCTAGACATTTACTGGTGTGGTTACAAACATGGTGAAGTCAAGAGAATGGTCCAGGAAGACAAGAGAAGAGGTGATTACTCTTCACAGGAAGGGCAATGGCTATAAGAAGATTGCAAAGATGTTAAACATACCAAGAGAGACCATAGGAAGCATCATTCGCAATTCAAGGCAAGGGGCACTGTTGAAACGCTACCTGGTCGTGGCAGAAAGAAGATGCTGACTTCGACTGCTGTGCGCTACCTGAAGCGTAGAGTGGAGAAAAGTCCCTGTGTGACTGCTGAGGAACTGAGAAAAGATTTGTCAGATGTGGGTACTGAAGTTTCAGCTCAGACAATACGGCGCACAATGCGTAATGAAGGCCTCCATGCCAGAACTCCCAGGCGCACCCCCTTGCTGTCTCCAAAGAATAAGAAGAGTCGACTGCAGTATGCCAAAAGTCATGTGGACAAACCACAGAAGTTTTGGGATAGTGTTCTGTGGACTGATGAAACAAAATTAGAACTGTTTGGGCCAATGGATCAACGCTATGTTTGGAGGAGGAAGAACAAGGCCTATGAAGAAAAGAACACCTTGCCTACTGTGAAGCATGGCGGGGGGTCAATCATGCTTTGGGGCTGTTTTTCTTCTGCAGGTACAGGGAAGCTTCAGCGTGTGCAAGGTACCATGAATTCTCTTCAGTACCAGGAGATATTGGATGACAATGTGATGCAGTCCGTCACAAACCTGAGGCTTGGGAGACGTTGGACCTTTCAACAGGACAATGATCCCAAGCATACCTCCGAGTCCACTAGAGCATGGTTGCAGATTAAAGGCTGGAACATTTTGGAGTGGCCATCGCAGTCACCTGACTTAAATCCGATTGAGAACCTCTGGTGGGACTTAAAGAAAGCAGTTGCAGTGCGCAAGCCTAAGAATGTGACTGAACTGGAGGCTTTTGTCCATGACGAATGGGCGAAGATACCCGTAGATCGCTGCAAGACACTTGTGTCAAGCTATGCTTCACGTTTAAAAGCTGTTATAACTGTAAAAGGATGTTGTACTAAGTACTAAGATTGAATGTCACTTGGGGGTTGAATAAAACTGATAATGATGTGAGCACAGAAAAGACATTTGTGGTTATTTCATTATAAATGTTATGTTATATTTGTCTGACCTACACGTGCCTCTTTGATTTAATTGTAAGCAAGATGACTGAATGATCAAAATCAATGTCTAACTGGCCAAAACACTCAATTTCAGTGGGGGTTGAATAATTTTGAACACAACTGTATCAACACGCAGATATATATATATATATATATAATTTTACACCCACAGACCTCAGACCATATGTCCACATGCCACCTCCCCATGTGCGTATGTGTATAATCTCAACTAAATGCGCCCCCCCCCCAATTTGGCTGATCCCTCCAGAAGAAATGTTGAACCCGACAGAGCAGAGAATATATATATTATTCTCTGCTATCGGGTTCAACATTTCTTCTGGAGGGATCAGCCAAATTGGGGGGGGGGGCAATTAGTTGCCGAAATGTGTGTGTAATATAAGTCTGGATATATATATTTATAAGAATATATATATATATATATATATTATATAAAATCATACCTGTCGTTACCTTCCCCTATAAATTTGGTAAAAGTATACACGCAAAAAAAAAAAAAAAAAACGCTGCCTGAGACCCCGCACGCCACCCCCTCTACCTGGCTGAATGTATCAAATACATATAATTAAATACATTCAGCCAGATAAAGAATAAAAAAAAAGTTTTATTTTATGTTCCCGGGGACATTTAAAAATGATTTTATTTTTTTAGAAATGTGTCGCCTTACCATAGCCTGGTGGTCAGTGGGGGCTCCCTGGATCCTGGTGGGGGCTGGGGTTTGCCATGGCCGCAGGTGCAGTGGCTCCCTCCCTGCGCTGCCTGTCTCTGCCACATGCACCCGGGCAGCTAGCCCGCAGTCGCAGCTCTGTCATCCGGCAGCCGCATGCTCCTCAAGGGGATCCTTGGGAGGCCCCTGAAGGCTGCCCTCTACAGTGCCTGTTGTGTGCCTGATGTTTTAGTAACAAGAATGTTTTATCCCATAGGCTTCAATGTTAAAAATATTCCCGTTTTAATTCAATATCTAATAATATTCTGCAGTAAAGAGTCTCTTTATTTCTAGATTTTTTTAGTATTTAAGCATTTTTCAAAAAAAAAAAATCCCGAACTTTTGGCGAACACCCCAAAAAGTTCGAAGTTTGTGAACTTTTGAACTGACAATGCTCGAATTGAACTCCGAACTGATCGAACCGAACAGCTCATCCCTACTGATGACAATCAGCTGAGCACGCAAGGATTATCAGTTGGTATAACTTTATGTTTTTTTTCCTCCCAAATGGTTGCTGAACCACCTTTCTACCATTTCTATTTTTGTCATATGGACCCTTGAATGTTGGTTTTTTTATTTCCATTGCTGTCCAAGGAATAAATAGCTATACTGAGAACCAACATTCTTTCTGTTTTTGGTCCAGCTTTATCTGCATTTGTGTGAACAAGAAACGAAACACGCTTTATAGCTGCAATAATTGCTCTTACTGATAAGAGCCGAGTGACAGGACTTCGAGTGACAGGACTTCGAGTGACAGGACTTCGAGTGACAGGACTTCGAGTGACAGGACTTCGAGTGACAGGACTTCGGTGCGTCTTCTTTAAAAACCAAACAGTATAGCCAGGTGGCTGTATGAAAAAAATTGTATGTTCCTAGGACTGATATTGTGGAAAATCATTGTCAACTTCTGTCCATGATGTTGCTAATTTGAGCGGCTGGAGACATTGCTGCTATTAGCAGGCAGTATACAATCAGCTGAGCCCTAAAGACTATATATGCTCATTATATCAGCATCCTTTAAAGCTCAAAATAATGCTTTAATGCTCATCAATTCAAAAGGACATTTTTTCTGTACAGCACCGGGAAGAGAAGGGAGAATATAAAGTTACTATAGAAGTATCAAACTGTCACGGTACCAATTAAGGGTTGTGGTGATGCTATTAAGATAAGTGCCACTGACAAGAATATAGCGGCAAGATACTCACAGCAATATATATTTTGCAAACTCCGCTATCCACTTTGATAGGCACGCTGATTAAATAACATCCCAACTCTAAACTTAATATAGAGAATAATATAGAGATTACAATAGCAACATTGTGGCTTACATATCCATGAGTATATTGAATGTTTGTTGTACTTCATCCAAAAAGGTTTTTAAATTTATACCAATAAAGATTAGATTTTATGATTTTTCTCACTTCATCAATGTGTTAAATCAAAGATAACAAGGGTTACCCCCTCAATTAGGGTGAGGTGTTTGCCTATTCTGGTCATTCGGAAATAAAATTGTAAAATTATGCACCATTATTTTGATTTTGCAACATATATATATATATATATATACATATACACACACACATATACAAATATATATATATATATATATATGTCTGGTCTGAAGTATATATGTCTGGTCTGAGGTCTGTGTAATATATATATGGGTGTGTATGTATATACATTCACACATGTATATGTATGTAGGCAAATCTGGTCTGAGGTCTGTGTGTATATATATTATATATAAAATTGTATCTGAGTGGGTATACATGTATCGGAGATGAGGTGTGTGTGCAGGGGGTAAATGGTGTTTCTGGCCATACATTTCAATATAAACATAAACTGGACAGGCTTTCGGCAAAATCCTTATTTATTGGAAAGTGTCACATGACCTTAAATAAAAGTATCAGTACTTGTACTCGGTCCTAAAAATGTGCTATTTATAAAAGGATTTTACCAGGAAGGATACATTGATATTTCTCTCGTTTTCAAGTATGTCCTGGATTCAAGAACATTGAATTGTTACAGAAATACAAAGTAATAAAAAGCAAGATATTAAAAAACCCCACAAATATACAGATTAACAGAAAATAAATATGTAGGAAATAGTCACTATGCTACATGTTTACAGGTGCAATCTGTATATAGTCACTATGTTACATGTTTACAGGTGCATTCTGTATATAGTCACTATGTTACATGTTTACAGGTGCATTCTGTATATAGTCACTATGCTACATGTTTACAGGTGCATTCTGTATATAGTCACTATGTTACATGTTTACAGGTGCATTCTGTATATAGTCACTATGTTACATGTTTACAGGTGCATTCTGTATATAGTCACTATGTTACATGTTTACAGGTGCATTCTGTATATAGTCACTATGTTACATGTTTACAGGTGCAATCTGTATATAGTCACTAGGTTAATGTTTACAGGTGCATTCTGTATATAGTCATTATGTTACATGTTTACAGGTGCAATCTGTATTGAGGTATGTTAATAGGGAGCTCGAGTGATTTTAGACTGGGGGAAGATTTGATGGCGTCTGGGAGGTTATTCCATAATTGCGGTGCTCTGTAGGAAAGTGAGAACCGAGCCACTTTCTTTTTGTATTGTGGTATTGCAACTAAGGTACTGGTCCTGGATCGGAGGTTATAGGATGAGGGAACTGCTAGGGGAAGCAGCCTATTCAGGTAGGGTGGTAGCGTCCCAGAAAAGCTCTTAAACACCAGGTTGGAAAGGTGAAGGGTGCATTTAGACTCCAGCGATGGCCAATTTAGCTCTTTTAACATGTCATGATGGTGGGTCATGTAGTTACATTGTAATGCAAAGTGACAGAAGAAGTTATACAATGTAGTAAGTTTCTGAAGGTGTGTTTGCGGGGCTGCTGCATACACTACATCTCTGTACAGCAAATGCTTATGCCGGCTATTGAATACAATCTGCTTTCTTACCATGGTGTTCAGGCAGGATTTGTTTCTGTACAGGGCACCTAGTTTGGGGTAAAGTTTAGATGAGAGTTTTTCGATGTGGGGGCCAAAGGATAGATTTGGGTCCAACTACATACCTAGATATTTGAGAGAAGTGACTGTGCTCAGCGTGCCATTTGATTTTGTCCCAATACATAGATGGGGATTTTGCAGTTTATGTAGTTTAGGTGCTGTTCCAAAGCGCATTGTTACAGTTTTGTCAGTATTTAAAAAAAAGTTTGTTGTGTTTGATCCACTTTTCTACCTCTTGCAGCACGACCTCCAGCTGCGGGAGATTTGGTTTGCTGCCGGTGCATCCCTAAATTTTAGTGTTTTTATTTGATGTAATTTCATTGAAAATTGATTCACTGAGAACCCGGCTGCTATAGTGTGATGAGGTTTTCACTTGGGTTTACAACAACAAAAACCCATGAGCGCCAATACAGAGCCTGGAAGACTCATTTTATAATAAGTGGGCATTTACCTGCATACATCTGCGAACATTTTGGTTACCAATGATAAGGCACTGCGGGGGGGGGGGGGTCCTTGCTACCCCTGTTTGCATAAATTCTTCTCTTCACAAATACGAGAATGAGGAGGTGAAGAACCACATCAAGGAAGTGAGGAAAGGTTTGTGGGGACCTGAGAAGACGAACCAAGATTAATAGCCACCTGCCCGAGAACCTAGAGCCGGTGGAGGGTCTGAAATTCGTGAGTGCGGTGACGGATCGGCTGCCACAATATTTATTTAGTTTAATTTCGTTTGTCTTTTTATATTTCGTTTACCCTTTATTTATGTAAACTAATTCCACTGTTATATTTTCTACAAAAGGTTCCCAGTTTCTGATCTAATGGTGTCTTTCCCTCGCAATTCCCTGCACCAATCATGCCTGTAACCCCTCACGATTTAATTGCACATAAGTTAATCAATTTTCACTCGTCCAAAAGATATATTTTGTTTGTACAAATTGTGCCCATGTGTCCCCAAGGTTTGTTGCGCTCCTTTGTTACCCCGTTTTTAACCCAGCTCGCCCAGAAACCCTGTTTCCTCTGCCCTGCACATCCCACACTGCCGTAACTCCTGGCAAGCTACCAAAAGCCGACACTGGTTCACCAGCCTGCCCTGGAGCCTCCTTTACCCTCACCATGGTGTGTTTCGGACAGCAGGTCCCCAGGGATGGTAGCCTGGTGTGAGGTGACGTACAAGAGGAAGTGCCCCCAGGATCACCCCTCAATTAGCCTGTGGAGTCATGGGTTCGATCCCAGCGAGCAACCTCTCCAGTAAGTGTCCTTGGGCAAGACACCTAACGGTACATACTCGCCACCCAGGACATACTTGAAAACGAGAGAAATCTCAATGTATCCTTCCTGGTAAAATACTTTCTCAAAAAAAAAATTAGACACCAAAACCAAGTCGGGTTTCAAAGCAGCAGAGGGGACCCTGCGCCTGAGGCAGAGCTCGGGCTCTGGGGGGGGGGGGGTTGAATTTCCCAGACAAGGAACGACCCAGGGTGGGTCAGACAGTGCTGCACCAAGAACTGGGCTTGGGCTGGAGGCAGTGGCAGCCCATGATAAGTATACAAAAAGGGTTATGGCTGGAGGCAGTGGCAAAACGGGCGCCGGGATGTCTGAGGGCGGGTTGGGAGAGAACAATGAGTCTGTCCCCTATAAAAGTACCCTGTATGTGTTGCCATAAACAAATTCTTGCCTTTTAACCCAATACTGAGTCTCGACTAGTATGTGGGGGGGGGGGAAATAGACTGCATGTTCCTGTGTGTTTTCCCAACAACTCAGCAGCGCTGACCGTTCACCAAGCCAGAGTCTCAGCGAGCTCCAGGATCAGAACGGCAGATCTACTCGGCGCAAGTAGCGGCAATCTGTCACAAGTGCATTTTGTCTTCAGAACATTTTTGGTATTTCAATATGCTACACTATGCTGGATATTCTTTCCCCCCCAATTCTGAGTTTTTATTGAGCAATGACAAGATCAAGGGGTGCGGAAATAAGCACAGATATGCAGTGATACATATTGTAAGAGCAGTATGCAGAGGATCCTGAGCAGGTAAAAACAATTCGGGTCAAGATAAAAAAAAAAACAAAAAAAAAAAACAGTGTAAGCCAGAGAAACAACAACAGAAAGGACATGATGATCAGAAATCAATAAACACAAACAAACAATAAAAGAGAAAGCGACAAAGAGATACAAAAAAAACAAAAAAGGCCAGGAGGTATATAAACTGAATGTATGAAGTTCAATCCCAGATGGGCGGCAGGGGCAGCATGACAGGTCCGGCACTTCCTAGAGTCTATAAGGGCTCTGAACAGGACAGCAGCATCAGTAATTTACCAGGACTAGCATAAAGTCAAGTCAGTGTGGGTCAGGTTGTTCTAGGATGTGCGACGCCGCTCTGAACGAAGCCACATAGTCCACCCAGTAAAACCATTTCAGGTTAAAGTCTGTCACAGCTTCCACCGAACCATCCATCATCACCTCTATGCCCCTCAGCTCCTCCACTTGCGAATCCAATCCCGGAGAGACGGGACGGAGGCAGTTTTCCAGCGAGGCGGTATCAGGGGCAGATTTCTGCAGTTCAATCTGCTACAATTTGCCACATTTGCTCCTGAGACACTGCTATAGCAGCGAAATGCCTTGAGCTGATGTTGATCTTATATACCTAAAAATTCTCTTGTGCTGCCATTAACCCCTCCTTCTATAGTGTGACGCCTCTTTTTCCCCTCCTATATGTTGCTGCTATAGTTAAACTTGTGAAGGAAGGCCAGGGCTTCTAGTTACCCCTTGGAGAGATAAGGAACCATTTGCATATACCGACCCACGAAGGTCCGTTTCCACCTTTTGTATCCTAAACATAGATACTTGAATATTTATTTACTCTGTGGCAGCTATTTGGGTGACTCCAGGCTCTTTATGGGTTATGTCTCCGACGCACAAGGTCATTTTGTTGATTTGTCACAGTAACCCTTTCCTGATACAGTGTGAGGCTAAAAACGTGACAGCCTTGTCGAGTGCATTTACACTGAGCAAAACACGTCTGTAATAGGGAACTTTCTAGCAGTATTGTGACTTACCAATTCCACCATTATTTTATGGTATATATTTTATGTTTTATATTTCACTTCTTTCTCTTGGTGTTTCTTTTGTATGTATTTTTGTTGTGTTATGGGCGGTTGCTACTAGTCAGTAACCAGCTTTGCTACCAGAACGAGTCGCTCACAACTGTCCTCATAAGGACAGAATAAAAGGTTTCTTTGTAAACAATCGATACATTGTCTGAGACATGATACTAGTTAAAGGTGATATCTAGGGGTTTGGGTCGAAATCCCTACAACCAGGGTCCCTAATGCCAAAATCCTGACAGCCAACTTCCCTACACAGACAACTCCCTGACGGCCAACTTCCCTACACAGACAACTCCCTGACGGCCAACTTCCCTACACAGACAACTCCCTGACGGCCAACTTCCCTACACAGACAACACCCTGACGGCCAACTTCCCTACACAGACAACTCCCTGACGGCCAACTTCCCTACACAGACAACTCCCTGACGGCCAACTTCCCTACACAGACAACTCCCTGACGGCCAAGTTCCAGACATCCAATATCCCAGCGGCTAACACTAACACTACTCCCTAACCTCCCTAAACCTAGCCCTAACCCCCCTAAACCTAGCCATAACCCCCCTAAACCTAGCCATAACTCCCCTAAACCTAGTCATAACCCCCCCTAAACCTAGCCATAACCCCAACCCCCCTAAACCTAGCCATAACCCCAACCCCCCTAAACCTAGCCATAACCCCCTAAAATTAGCCCTAACCCCCCTAAACCTAGCCCTAACACCCCCTAAACCTAGCCCTAACACCCCCTAAACCTAGCCCTAACACCCCCTAAACCTAGCCCTAACCTCCTTAGTTTTAGGGTTAGCCGCTGGGATTATGGATGTCTGGAAGTTGGCCGTGTAGGGAAGTTGGTATGTCCGGCACTTGTTCTGTCTGGAAGTTGGCCGTCAGGATGTTGGCATTAGGGAACCTATCTGTAGGGATTTTGCTCGGCACACGATATCTAGTATCCTCCAGATTGCTAATCCTGAACATCTCTTTTTTGCATATGTACTGTGTGTGCATAGCAAAAGCCTGGAAAGCTACTGCTTCGCCGCAGCTGATCCATGGGCTGGATCAGCTGTGGTGACGAAAGTGAGCTGTGCACCCCTTCCTCTCTGACTGAAGTGTACGGTTACCTATTGCTAGTCGATTTAGGTCGCTTTGACCCTTAATGAATAGACCTGTTTATAGTTTGAGGCTAGCGTCGGACGAACACAGTAATCACGTCCGTGTTGCCGCACAGTTTAACGTTCGTTGTAGCATCGATTTGTGATCAATAGAGACCAACACACAAAGTACGATAGCACGCACCATGCAGGTGGCAATGGACGCCATTTAGGCCTTAGCGTAAAAGTGCTACGACGGACGCACAGAGTGTGTCCACGTAGCGGCCTGTGTGCGTGATGATGCGACTTCAGACGCAGCACATTTGCGACGTCCATCACGTTGCCGCTCAGAAGTTTTTTTCGGTCTGGCTGACTCTACCTGTCTTAATTTTTATTAATTTTGTTTCCCATATTTCCATTTTTGTTCTACATCCGTCAAAAAAACGGACCGTGTGGTGTCGACAGTATCTTCCGTCAGTACATTCGTCCGTTATGCACGCACGCAGAGTGCGCTCAGGCCACGTTCGTCCGACATTAGCCTTATCTGTAATCTTTAAATTTCCACAGTAAAGTCATACCATATTGTAAGATATCATGGGGGGGGGGGGGTGTATGACGCATCTGCATTGTAAACGTCGTGGTCCAAAGGGAGATTTTTTCTTAAACCCATTTAGAAGTATTGCAAGAATGTCACTTTGTAAGCTACAGGTTGATATTCGGGGCTCTGTATCTTTAAATTTCCACAGTAAACATTCATACCATATTCTAGATGTTAATAGAGAGTGTAATCAAGATTATATTATATTATATTATATACTGCTCCATCTATTTATGTTCTGTTGAATATCAAGGAAAAAAAAAACCCAAAAAACTGTCTGATAGCATGACCACTGATTATGACCGGTCTGATGGCTTGACTCCAATAAAATATCATTATTTCCGCTATACCCATAGTATTTGATTACGGGGCGGCTTTTGCTGAGATCAACAGGAGCAAAACCCTAAACTATTAACCCCTGGGTCAACATGGAAAAATCCAGGAGGCCAGCCAGAGAAAATCAGGGACATTTAGCAACTGTGTTTTAACCCTTCACTCACTGACAGCACATTAACCCATTCCCTGCCAGAAAGCTCCATATCAGTGATTGTGGCCCTGCAGGGGGTGATTGTCCCACAGGGGCTTCTTATAGACTAAGCATGGCCTTATTCCCATGGCTGGGAGACATTTCATTGGTGAATTCACACACATCATTATACAGCGGATACAGCTTATAATCAGCAATATATGCATTTACTTACAAGAAGCCGCTCACTCCCAGGACCCTCAGCCTGGATCTCCTCTCTGGATTCACCAGCTGGATCTGCCGCCTCACAGGGCTCAGGACACAAAGGGGGTGGAGCTACAGGAGTTAAAGGGGGTGGAGCTACAGGGGTTAAAGGAGAGGCAGGAGTTGAGAAAACAATATAAACACAAAAAGTGAAATAAAATAAACGAGAAAATAAAGTAAAGCTGCACTGACAAGGTCAAACGCAACACGGAGGGATGGGCGCGCTCTGATGACATCACAGCTCATGTGACTGGCTGCAGGGCTCACGTGGTGCTGGGGGAGGGGCATGGCGGACACTGAGCTGTCTGGATCCAGCACTGAGGGTAGAGGATAATCAGCTGCATAATGTGATCCTGCAGCCAGTCACCTGTGATGTCATCAGAGCGCGACGACCCCCCCCCCCTCTCCCTGTGTTTCTGCTGGAAACGGTGAGTGTGAGGAGCTGAGGATGTGCCGGTGTTGTGTCGGCCCTGGCCCCTTACTACGGGCTCCATGAGGCTGCTCACACCCCCATGTGACTGGAGAGGACACACACAGGAGTAGTACAGACAGGGCTGGGGTCCTGGGAGAGGAGGCTCAGGTATGTGCGGGCGCCATGTCCCACATGCTGGTTATTGCCTGTTATTCGGGACGCACTAAACAGGGTAATCTCTTATTTTAGCGTCTTTAATCCCTATGGAAGAATCAAGCGTTTTAAATTGCAGCCACTGCTGAACACCCTGTAACAAATGTTGAAGTAATTGCAGACAGTTTGGAAAAAAAAAAGCTTTTGTTAGTCTTTCCCTGCACAACTGAGATTACCATACATTCCTATGAAGTATTTTGGCCTATTTAACCCCTTAGTGACCAGGCGGTTTTACGATTGTCCGTAAGTGCCCACTGCTGTTTTTTACGTTTCTGCACCGTTTGTGTAGAATATCGAATAATTTACTATACATTAAAATTTAAGAAATCCGGTGAAAAAAATGGAAAACCCACACTTTTTTCAAAATTTAATCCCCAAAATCAAAATTTCAAAATCCAAAAACAGAGATTAGAAAAACACAATTTTTACATTTTTTCCTTTTGACCCCTTCACTGCTGAGCCATTTCAACTCTGTGCGCTGAGCTCATTTTGACTGTTTTATGCTCATCATGTTTAAACCTAATTAAAGTCCTATTTTATTATACTCAAGTTTTTTTTTTTTTTTTTTTTGCTGCTTCGGATTGGGAGATCTAAAGGATCCCCCTAGCACTACTTGGCAGCTAGTAGGTTAACTGGCCGACTAATGTAAATGCACATACGGCTGCGACGTCAGTGGGTGGGAAGATGACTCGGAGGCTTGGCTGACATCCAAGATGTCAGCCACTTCCAAGTTTGAATAACGATTCGGCACCTAAGGGGTTACCACCTGAGCTGGTTATAGACCAGACGTTCTAAGATCTTAGAGGCAAAGGGGAGCAGATGGGACAGTAGTTAAAGAGGGAAGTGGGATCAAGAGATGGCTTTTTTAGAATGGGGGTGATCAAAGCACGTTTGACAGCAGAGGGGAAGATTCCAGAGGAGAGGGAGAGCTTAAAAATATGAGTCAAAGCCGGGACAGTAACTGCAGTTGCGTAGTGAGGGGGGCAGGTTCCCCAGGGTGCGTATCACTCACGTGGGTTCCACCAGCCAGCCGCGAGATCTTGGAGTTCACGTGAGCTCCGCGATCTTGCGAGAACGCGGCTGGCTGTTGGAACCCACGTGAGCGGCAGAGCTTCTTGCCGACGGCCACTCGTCATAGGGCAAAAAGCACGTGGTCGCCGACAGAGGAGAGGTGAGCTGGGGGCAATATATATCCCTGTGTGAGCTGCTGGGGCCAATATATATACCTGCGTGAGCTGCTGGGGCCAATATATAGACCGTGTCTCCAGAAGGATATAGACATCTTAGAGAGAGTTCAGAGGAGGGCTACTAAAATGGTGTACGGCTTGAAGGAGAAAAGTTACCAGGAAAGGCTTAATGATCTTAACATGTACAGCTTGGAAAAAAGACGAGACAGAGGAGATATGATAGAAACATTTAAATACGTAAAGGGAATCCACAAGGTAGAGGAAGGGAGTATATTTAAAAGGAAACAAAATAGCAAAACAAGAGGGCATAGTCTTAGATTAGAGGGGCAAAGGTTTAAAAGTAACATCAGGAAGCATTATTTTACTGAGAGGGTGGTGGATACATGGAACAGTCTTCCAGTTGAAGTGGTAGAGGCCAAAACAGTGATTTGAATTTAAGCAGGCATGGGATAGGCATAAGGCTATCCTAAACAAAAGATAAATCCAGGTAAAGTATCCATGTAATTGGGCAGACTAGATGGGCCGAAAGGTTCTTATCTGCCGACATTTTTCTATGTTTCTCAGAACTGGCGTTTCCCTTCCCATCTTATGTCGTCTGGTACATTTACCTCACATGTCGAGCTCGCTTGGCATAATTACACGGACGATAATATTGAACATGTAGAGGATGTCAACCTATTCTGGTCTGCGTCGAAGGCAGTGCTTCGGGGACAGATAATGGAGTTTACGGCCCAAAAGCAGAAAGAGGACTCTCGGCAACTTACTAGGGCTCATTCAGATTTCTTTTTGGAGTTATAGAACTTACTTGACCGACCCAACTCCCGTAGCCTTGCAAGCGTACAAGCAAGATAAAACCAAATACGACACCCTAGCCACCACGTGCAACGCTCCTGGCAACATCAGAAATCCAGATTATTTTTGGTAAGCATAGTCGCCTCCTGGCCAATCTTGTCCGCTCCCAGACTCAGACCAGACCTTTTATCTCTCAGATTAAGACTACAGACGGTACCATGCTTACTGACCCAGTAGCTATTGCTGGCTATTTTCGAACGTATTTTGCTGCTTTTTATTATGCAACCCCTTTATTAAGTTAAGGACGAGAAGAAAGAAAAAAAAATATGTGTGTGTGTGTGTCAAAATAAGAAGCCTTCGCAACAGAAAGTCTCAGCATGGGGGGGGGGACAACAGGTCAATATAAGATGTAGGTCATCAAGTCGGGTCTAGTGGGTTCGGGAAAAACAAACCGAAAAGTATGAGAGTCATCTTCAACCCGTGTCCCTCTAAAGCGTGTAAGCAGCTTTCTCCTGTAGGATCCACCAGGCAGGTAGGTTACATGGCAAATAGTGAGGGGCTGCAGCCATGCCACATGACACCCCAGGAACCTCTGCTCCCACTGCAGACACATCGGGTGGCATCACCTCCACATCGCTTGGCTCCGGAGTCTGCTCCATGTATGGAGAGTCAACCAGTGGTACTGCAAATGGGCAGTGGGTTATGTTTTGTAAGTCACAATGTGAGCGAGGAGAGATAAGGATAAAAAGTGAGCAGAATGTTCCTCTGTAATTTCAGACACATTGCGCTTCCTCTAATCGTTCCTCCACAAGATCCGTGTGTCCAGGTAACCGGTGATAATGAATCCAGACACAGCCAGGGATCCGTTGAGCCAGAGGATCCTGGATCTAACTCTGGAGATGATCTTTCTGCTGACTGGAGAGGTAAGAGATTCCATGAGATCGCCATATTCCTGCTGATATTAAATCCCCCTGGAGCTGTGTGACCCAGGAGACATTTCAGAGGCAGATCAGTAGTAGATTCATGTTAATGCCTGTCATGTGTAAATAAAGGTTCCAGCACATCATACAGCACACTATGGAGATAACACACTGATACATACACAAAAGCACGGGGGGCCCAGGGGGCGACATGTTTATAACCCTCAGGGCCGGCCCAATACATTGTGCTGCCTGGAGCGAAGGATGAAATGCTGCCCCCCCAAAAAAAAAAAACACGCAGTGTGTATGAGCGTATCACAGTGCGCCACACTGGATCTGGCAAACCCAGCAGAATCCGGAATTTTGCGTTACCCAGCAGCAGGGCCCGGCGGGAATTGGAGGACCGAGGACAAGTCAGTGCCTGGCCTGGCGTACCTGAGAATCCCTCTGCCCGCCACCCCCACGCTGCAGTGCCTTGATCCCGCGCTGGCTGTGTGGACTGGACGCATGCGTGTGGGTCAGGATGGGGGCGGTCAGCGACGGCACTCGTGACAGTGAGGGCCATGATGCGCTGGCCGCAAATTACATGCCACCACGGCGCATCAGAAAATAGTGCACTGCCGCGGCGTCAGCGCCGCAAATTTGCCGCTGTCAAGTTTCCACTGCCTGGAGCAAGTGCTCCACACTGCTCCATGGTCGGGCCGGCCCTGATACCCCTAAAAGACAAACATCTCTATATTGGTCACTCTCAATGTTTAGGGTCATATGGTGGTGAAGATCCCTGACATGGTCAGTGACAGCAGGCGTCACCAAATATCAGGCAGGAGCCAAAGCTTCAATACGGAGCCTCCACCTCACTCAGGAATCCATGAGCAAAACCCATGAGAAGATCCTGGAGCTGAGCAATCATATCATCCGTCTGCTGACTGGGGAGGTGAGGCTGCTGGGAATGGGACATTATACGCTAACACCAAGGCATGTGTCTGGATGGTGACTGTGTCATTGTGTGTGTCAGGTTCCTATACGCTGTGAGGATGTCACTGTCTATCTCTCCATGGAGGAGTGGGAGTATGTGGAGCGACACAAGGAGCTCTATGAGGATGTCATGATGGAGGATCACCAGCCTGTTATTACACTGGGTAAGAGATGCTTTAATTCTCATAATGTTTTGTGTCCAATCCCAGAGCAACGTGTCCCAATAATCCCCTGAAATGTTGGCTGTGCCGTGTAATAGACGTGTTCCTGAATGAACGTCTCACGTGTTAATGTGATTTTCCTCCAATAGATCAATCTGTATGGGGTGAATTTCACGCTGCGGTTTCTTTATGGGATATTGGATGTGAAAATGGAAGTGAAATTCTAAGCAATAATGTGGAAAAGGATCTGAACAAGACGAGAAAAGGACGAGCGGAATCTGCAACATCCACAGAGCGAGAATCTCTGGCGTCTGAAGAAAGACACGTCCCAGAGAAAGAGATTTATCCAATCACAGAACCCCCAGAATATTCACCCCCTGATATTAAGGAGGAACCGGCCTCATGTGACGAAGGAAATCTCACAGACACCGACATGTATGAACCCCCAGAACATACACAGACTGAATGCTCAGCTGATAATAATGGAGAATATGTAAAATCCAATCCAAACCCAGTGGAAATAAACCATAGCGAGTCCTTAATAGAATCCAGAAAGCCAGATCACAGGATATATTATACAGATCCCCTTACTCACAATTCAGTTTATAAAGGACATTCAGCGTCTTCTTCTGAAATGGGGAAAGTCTCATATTCTGAGTCTGACCTTGTGATACCTGAAACTAATTGCAGAGAAGAAGCATTTTCTATTCTGTTTTCTGGAGAGAATTCCTCTGCGGAGTCAGACCTTAAACACCAACATGTTCGCATCGAAGGACAACCATTCCATTCCCTGAATTTGGGAAAGATTCTGTAAACAGTATTAATGTTAAAAAGCATCAGATTCACAAAAGAGAAAATCAATTTAAAGGTCCTGAATATGGGAAATGTTTATCTCGGGCCTCAAAACTTGCAGCACATAAAAGGATTCACACAGGAGAAAAACCACATAAATGCTCTGAACGCGGGAAAATGTTTTAACAATCGCTCCAGTCTTGACAGACATAAAACCGTTCACACACAGGAAAAACCCTTTAAATGTCCTGAATGTGGGAAATGTTTTTTACATGCTTCACACCTAACAACACATGAAAGGATTCACACAGGAGAAAAGCCGTATAAATGCTCTGAAATGTGGGAAATGTTTTAGCAATGCCTCACATCTGACAAGACATAGATTGATTCACACAGGAGAAAAACCATTTAAATGCCCCAAATGTTGGAAAGGTTTCTCTCGGGCCACTTCTTTTGCAATACATTATAGAGTTCACACTGGAGAAAAACCATTTAATTGCCCTGAATGTGGGAAATGTTTTAGTGACCCTTCAACTCTTGTGTGACATAAAATAATTCACACAGGAGAAAAAACATTTAAATGCCCTGATTGTGAGAAATGTTTTTTACATGCTTCAAAACTTGCAACACAAAAGGATTCACTCAGGAGAAAATCCATATAAATGCTCTGACTGTGGGAAATGTTTTATCCATGCCTCACATCTCACAAAACATAGATTGATTCACACAGCATAAAAATTATTTAAATGAACTAAATGTGGGAAATGTTTCTCTCGGGCCTCACATTTCTTGCAGCACATAGATTCACAGAGGAGAAAAAACATTTAAATGCTCTGAATGTGGGAATTTTTTCCCACTGATTTAAATCTTCCAGCACGTAAATGTTTTTCCTCCTCTGTGAATTATTTTATTTGCCAGAAATGTGGTTAATGTTTCTCTCGGGCCTCATATCTGAAAACACATAAAATGATTTAAACAGCCGGGATTATACATGTCAGCTGGTAAAACAGTGACCATCGCTCAACGACCTCTGACGCATCCAGCGAGCTTTCACTGTCAGTGTCGCATACAGGACCTAAAATCACTGGCTCCTCCCACCTCTTATTCCCGCCCACCTAACCCCTTTCAATCTTTGACACAGGGATAATTACCCGGGCACTGCCTCATTATTATGTAACGCACTTTAATCCGACACACAGACCCCATCCTCTTTCTAAAACGAGCGGGAGTAAGACCACCACATCCCACTGACCAAGAAGGACTGGGGCATAATATTCTTGCTAGATCACAGCTGCTCCACAGCATCAAAATATCCACTAAATCCCTACAAATTGCTGACAAGATGGAACAGGACCCCAGATACATTGTGACAAACACGTTTGGTGATCTTGCTGTCCTTTAGTTCCCTTTTATGAGGCAAGAAATCAGCTAATTGAAGCCACTCGAGTTCTGCCCGATGCACCAAACCCCCATAATCCTCTATGTGTATAAAATAATCATCAGGTCCCGCTTTTGCCCTCTTCCTCTGATTCAGGGATCTCAAACTGTAGCACCACCAGATGTTTCTCAACTACAGCTCCCATGATTTCCTGGCTATTTATTGCAGTGAGAGAATTCTGGGAATTGTAGTCAGTAAACACCTGTGGGGGCAGAGTTTGATAATCCCGCTCTGATAAAATGCAGATCCCCTGTGTGTATTATTCCTTTATTACTGGCTGTGATTCTGCTTGTTTTACTAAAGGATAAAATGACTTTGTGAATGTGAATAAAAGCAATGAGGCCCCCCCCCACTAATCTCAAGCTGTCCCCCCTCCCCCCTCACTCGTAAGATTATGTACGACGCTCTCCTCTATGTGCAATAAAACCTTTAATAAGTAGAAATGATTCACACAAGATAAAGGCCGTGTCAGTGTTTTATGGGAAATGTTTTACTTTAAGGACTTTTCTTGTTGATCATGTGACGACTCCGAGGTGAAAAACTCCTAATGCCCTGAATGTGTAAACGTCTCATCCAGTGCTACGACCGTCCCTCACATCAATCGGGTTTTTCTCTCAGCGCCGTTGGATCAAACAATGGTGAAAATCACGGCGGCTTCAACTACAGTGACCATCTGCAATCCAGGGGGGTCAACTTCTGGCAGGTGGAATTTGGACGAATTTGAACATCGCTCCCAGCACTGTGCTTATGGGAATAGCCGCAGTCTGCGCTAATGTAAAGGCTGGAGGCCGGGAGTTGTGGGTGTCCAGACCCAGGTTATCTAAACATTAAAATTTTCACCAATCCCCTTTTTCATATCCATCACCCTGCTGCATGCGCGGGGCTGCTGAGGAGGAGACACTGCACAGAATTCTGCAGCAGATGAGGGAGGACCCAGGAATCAGGGCCAACAGAGTGTAAGTAATGCCCCGGCACCTGCCTGTCATGATGTGTGAGGGGAACCAGGTTACTGCTCCTTGCAAAGCTTTTTTCTTCTTTTCTTTTCACGGCCACACCTCACATTCTTTATTTTTTTTTCACCTAGGGATGCACCGAAACTAGCATCGGTGCCGATACATACCGGGACCTGCACGAGTACTTGGTACTTGTGCAGGGGCCCCAGATACCTAAACCGATACTGGAAGCCAGCGCAATGCTCGGCGCGTTCCCAGGCTCCTCCGGCGCTGCCAGGCTCCTCCTGCGTCTTGTCTCTTCGAGCGGCTGCAGGCAGAGGTTGTAGCCCGGCCGCTCGTTGAGAACCACCCGCACAGCCACAATCTCGTGAGATCGCGGAGTTCACGAGATCGCGTGAACTCCGCAATCTCACGAGACTGCGTCTGTGCGCCTGGTTCCCAATGAGTGGCCGGGCTACAACCTCTGCCTGTGGCCGCTTGAAGAAACTAGACGCCGGAGGAGCCTGGCTGGGTGAGCTGGGGGGCAATATATGTGTGAGGTCTGTTGTTATTGAAATGCGGTCACGTGACATTAAATAAAAGTATCGGTACTCGGTATCGGTGAGTACTTTTAAAAAGTATCGGTACTTGTACTCGATCTTAAAAAAATGGTATCGGTGCATCCCTATTTTAACCCTCTCTAAATGTACACACAGCTTAAACTCACATCCAACCACACACAGACATCACTCACAGGCAGCCCAGGCATCACTGAGGGCCAGAAGATATCTGTCTTGGGATGAGGGTTCAGGGGTGTCTCTCTCTGGGGAGAGGGGTGTCTATTTATGAAGATCAGCGTGAGAGATCTGTGTGTGAAATAAGGTTGAGTATACGGAGGTGTGGTGCTGACACAAACCTTAGGGTCGAGTTCTGGAGATTGAATACAACCAAATTAAAATAAATAGCATGTCTAATTCACCAGAGAAAGCCCCCCCCCCCCCCCGTGATGGGAACCTGTAGACATGTGAAATCTGGCCCCTTGTGACTACTGTGTCAATTGCAACAATTCACCTTCACTTGGCGCCGGGCACAAGTCGTGTCGAAACGCCTCATCGCAGCAGACAGACGCTGTCCATATGAGGAGGGGAATCTGTAAGGAGAACCTCCCAGCTCAGAGTGGGGGCTCCGGCTTTACAGGCCATAGGAAATGATTGGTAGCCCACACAAAACAAGATCAATCAGAACGAAGCTGGATTTTATTTCCGACAATAGCATAAATTTACACTTGTATATTATCTTTATTACACTTTTATACGTCTAATAAAGTGTAAATTATACATTTATGTTTAAACAAGGTGGAAAGCCTGCCCAGAGGGCAGTCTATTGTGGATATACTGCCCTCAGCTCGTGGATACTGCCCCCAGCCCGTGGATACTGCCCTCAGCTCTTGGATACTGCCCCCCAGCTCGTGGATACTGCCCCAGGTCATGGATACTGCCCTCAGCTCGTGGATACTACCCTCAGCTCGTGGATACTGCCCCAGGTCATGGATACTGCCCTCAGCTCGTGGATACTGCCCCAGGTCATTGATACTGCCCCCCAGCTCGTGGATACTGCCCTCAGTTCGTGGATACTGCCCTCAGCTCGTGGATACTGCCCCAGTCATGGATACTGCCCTCAGCTCGTGGATACTGCCCCAGGTCATGGATACTGCCCTCAGCTCGTGGATACTGCCCCAGTCATTGATACTGCCCCCCAGCTCGTGGATACTGCCCTCAGTTCGTGTATACTGCCCTCAGCTCGTGGATACTGCCCCAGGTCATGGATACTGCCCTCAGCTCGTGGATACTGCCCTCAGCTCGTGGATACTGCCCTCAGCTCGTGATACTGCCCCCCAGCTCGTGGATACTGCCTCAGCTCGTGGATACTGCCCCCAGCTCGTGGATACTGCCCCCAGCACATGGATACTGCCCCAGGTCATGGATACTGCCCTCAGCTCGTGGATACTGCCCTCAGCTCGTGGATACTGCCCTCAGCTCATGGATACTGCCCCCCAGCTCGTGGATACTGCCCTCAGCTGGTGGATACTGACCCAGGTCATGGATACTGCCCTCAGCTCGTGGATACTGCCCCAGGTCATGGATACTGCCCCCCAGCTCGTGGATACTGCCCTCAGCTCGTGGATACTGCCCCCAGCCCGTGGATACTGCCCTCAGCTCGTGGATACTGCCCTCAGCTCTTGGATACTGCCCCCCAGCTCGTGGATACTGCCCCAGGTCATGGATACTGCCCTCAGCTCGTGGATACTACCCTCAGCTCGTGGATACTGCCCCAGGTCATGGATACTGCCCTCAGCTCGTGGATACTGCCCCAGGTCATTGATACTGCCCCCCAGCTCGTGGATACTGCCCTCAGTTCGTGGATACTGCCCTCAGCTCGTGGATACTGCCCCAGGTCATGGATACTGCCCTCAGCTCGTGGATACTGCCCCAGGTCGTGGATACTGCCCTCAGCTCGTGGATACTGCCCCAGGTCATTGATACTGCCCCCCAGCTCGTGGATACTGCCCTCAGTTCGTGTATACTGCCCTCAGCTCGTGGATACTGCCCCAGGTCATGGATACTGCCTCAGCTCGTGGATACTGCCCTCAGCTCGTGGATACTGCCCTCAGCTCATGGATACTGCCCCCAGCTCGTGGATACTGCCCCCCAGCTCGTGGATACTGCCCTCAGCTCGTGGATACTGTCCCCCAGCTCGTGGATACTGCCCCCAGCACGTGGATACTGCCCTCAGCTCGTGGATACTGCCCTCAGCTCGTGGATACTGCCCCCCAGCTCGTGGATACTGCCCCCAGCTCGTGGATACTGCCCCCCAGCTCGTGGATACTGCCCCCAGCTCGTGGATACTGCCCCCCAGCTCGTGGATACTGCCCCCAGCTCGTGGATACTGCCCCCAGCACATGGATACTGCCCCAGGTCATGGATACTGCCCTCAGCTCGTGGATACTGCCCTCAGCTCGTGGATACTGCCCTCAGCTCATGGATACTGCCCCCCAGCTCGTGGATACTGCCCCCCAGCTGGTGGATACTGACCCAGGTCATGGATACTGCCCTCAGCTCGTGGATACTGCCCCAGGTCATGGATACTGCCCCCCAGCTCGTGGATACTGCCCTCAGCTCGTGGATACTGCCCCCAGCCCGTGGATACTGCCCTCAGCTCGTGGATACTGCCCTCAGCTCTTGGATACTGCCCCCCAGCTCGTGGATACTGCCCCAGGTCATGGATACTGCCCTCAGCTCGTGGATACTACACTCAGCTCGTGGATACTGCCCCAGTCATGGATACTGCCCTCAGCTCGTGGATACTGCCCCAGGCATTGATACTGCCCCCAGCTCGTGGATACTGCCCTCAGTTCGTGGATACTGCCCTCAGCTCGTGGATACTGCCCCAGGTCATGGATACTGCCCTCAGCTCGTGGATACTGCCCCAGGTCATGGATACTGCCCTCAGCTCGTGGATACTGCCCCAGGTCATTGATACTGCCCCCCAGCTCGTGGATACTGCCCTCAGTTCGTGTATACTGCCCTCAGCTCGTGGATACTGCCCCAGGTCATGGATACTGCCCTCAGCTCGTGGATACTGCCCTCAGCTCGTGGATACTGCCCTCAGCTCATGGATACTGCCCCCCAGCTCGTGGATACTGCCCTCAGCTCGTGGATACTGTCCCCCAGCTCGTGGATACTGCCCCCAGCACGTGGATACTGCCCTCAGCTCGTGGATACTGCCCTCAGCTCGTGGATACTGCCCCCCAGCTCGTGGATACTGCCCCCAGCTCGTGGATACTGCCCCCCAGCTCGTGGATACTGCCCCCAGCTCGTGGATACTGCCCCCCAGCTCGTGGATACTGCCCCCAGCTCGTGGATACTGCCCCCAGCACATGGATACTGCCCTCAGCTCGTGGATACTGCCCTCAGCTCGTGGATACTGCCCTCAGCTCGTGGATACTGCCCTCAGCTCGTGGATACTGCCCTCAGCTCATGGATACTGCCCCCCAGCTCGTGGATACTGCCCTCAGCTGGTGGATACTGACCCAGGTCATGGATACTGCCCTCAGCTCGTGGATACTGCCCCAGGTCATGGATACTGCCCCCCAGCTCGTGGATACTGCCCTCAGCTCGTGGATACTGCCCCCAGCCCGTGGATACTGCCCTCAGCTCGTGGATACTGCCCTCAGCTCTTGGATACTGCCCCCAGCTCGTGGATACTGCCCCAGGTCATGGATACTGCCCTCAGCTCGTGGATACTACCCTCAGCTCGTGGATACTGCCCCAGGTCATGAATACTGCCCTCAGCTCGTGGATACTGCCCCAGGTCATTGATACTGCCCCCAGCTCGTGGATACTGCCCTCAGTTCGTGGATACTGCCCTCAGCTCGTGGATACTGCCCCAGTCATGGATACTGCCCTCAGCTCGTGGATACTCGCCCCAGGTCATGGATACTGCCCTCAGCTCGTGGATACTGCCCCAGGTCATTGATACTGCCCCCCAGCTCGTGGATACTGCCCTCAGTTCGTGTATACTGCCCTCAGCTCGTGGATACTGCCCCAGGTCATGGATACTGCCTCAGCTCGTGGATACTGCCCTCAGCTCGTGGATACTGCCCTTCAGCTCATGGATACTGCCCCCCAGCTCGTGGATACTGCCCTCAGCTCGTGGATACTGTCCCCCAGCTCGTGGATACTGCCCCCAGCACGTGATACTGCCCTCAGCTCGTGGATACTGCCCTCAGCTCGTGGATACTGCCCCCCAAGCTCGGTGATACTGCCCCCAGCTCGTGGATACTGCCCCCAGCTCGTGGATACTGCCCCCCAGCTCGTGGATACTGCCCCCAGCTCGTGGATACTGCCCCCCAGCTCGTGATACTGCCCCCAGCTCGTGGATACTGCCCCCAGCACATGGATACTGCCCCAGGTCATGGGTACTGCCCTCAGCTCGTGGATACTGCCTCTCAGCTCGTGGATACTGCCCCCAGCACATGGATACTGCCCCAGGTCATGGATACTGCCCCCAGCTCGTGGATACTGCCCTCAGCTAGTGGATACTGACCCAGGTCATGGATACTGCCCTCAGCTCGTGGATACTGCCCCAGGTCATGGATACTGCCCCCCAGCTCGTGGATACTGCCCCCAGCTCGGTGGATTACTGCCCTCAGCTCGTGGATACTGCCCCCAGCTCGTTGATACAGCCCCAGGTCGTGGATACTGCCCTCAGCCCGTGGATACTGCCCTCAGCTCGTGGATACTGCCCTCAGCTCTTGGATACTGCCCCCCAGCTCGTGGATACTGCCCCAGGTCATGGATACTGCCCTCAGCTCGTGGATACTACCCTCAGCTCGTGGATACTGCCCCAGCTCATGGATACTGCCCCCCAGCTCGTGGATACTGCCCTCAGCTCGTGGATACTGTCCCCCAGCTCGTGGATACTGCCCCCAGCACGTGGATACTGCCCTCAGCTCGTGGATACTGCCCTCAGCTCGTGGATACTGCCCCCAGCTCGTGGATACTGCCCCCAGCTCGTGGATACTGCCCCCCAGCTCGTGCTCGTGGATACTGCCCTCAGCTGGTGGATACTGACCCAGGTCATGGATACTGCCCTCAGCTCGTGGATACTGCCCCAGGTCATGGATACTGCCCCCAGCTCGTGGATACTGCCCTCAGCTCGTGGATACTGCCCCCAGCCCGTGGATACTGCCCTCAGCCGTGGATACTGCCCTCAGCTCGTGGATACTGCCCTCAGCTCTTGGATACTGCCCCCCAGCTCGTGGTACTGCCCCAGGTCATGGATACTGCCCTCAGCTCGTGGATACTACCCTCAGCTCGTGGATACTGCCCCAGGTCATGGATACTGCCCTCAGCTCGTGGATACTGCCCCAGGTCATTGATACTGCCCCCAGCTCGTGGATACTGCCTCAGTTCGTGGATACTGCCCTCAGCTCGTGGATACTGCCCCAGGTCATGGATACTGCCCTCAGCTCGTGGATACTGCCCCAGGTCATGGATACTGCCCTCAGCTCGTGGATACTGCCCCAGGTCATTGATACTGCCCCCAGCTCGTGGATACTGCCCTCAGTTCGTGTATACTGCCCTCAGCTCGTGGATACTGCCCCAGGTCATGGATACTGCCCTCAGCTCGTGGATACTGCCCTCAGCTCGTGGATACTGCCCTCAGCTCATGGATACTGCCCCCAGCTCGTGGATACTGCCCTCAGCTCGTGGATACTGTGTCCCCCAGCTCGTGGATACTGCCCCCAGCACGTGGATACTGCCCTCAGCTCGTGGATACTGCCCTCAGCTCGTGGATACTGCCCCCAGCTCGTGGATACTGCCCCCAGCTCGTGGATACTGCCCCCCAGCTCGTGGATACTGCCCCCAGCTCGTGATACTGCCCCCCAGCTCGTGGATACTGCCCCCAGCTCGTGGATACTGCCCCCAGCACATGGATACTGCCCCAGGTCATGGATACTGCCCTCAGCTCGTGGATACTGCCCTCAGCTCGTGGATACTGCCCTCAGCTCATGGATACTGCCCCCCAGCTCGTGGATACTGCCCTCAGCTGGTGGATACTGACCCAGGTCATGGATACTGCCCTCAGCTCGTGGATACTGCCCCAGGTCATGGATACTGCCCCCCAGCTCGTGGATACTGCCCCCCAGCTCGTGGATACTGCCCTCAGCTCGTGGATACTGCCCCCAGCTCGTTGATACAGCCCCAGGTCGTGGATACTGCCCTCAGCTCGTGGATACTGCCCTCAGCTCGTGGATACTGCCCTCAGCACGTGGATACTGCCCCAACACGTGGATATTGCCCCCCAGCTCAGACCCCAGACCAGACATGGGGCGGCTGTTCGAATGCTCTAGCGGCATTCGGACAGCCGCCCCATGAGCTCCGCATACTTACCTTCCCGAGCAGCGAAGTGAAAGTTTCCCCGCTTCCGGTCGTTGAAGGACCCAAGCCGCGGTCACGTGGGACTCCCACGTGACCGTGGCTTGAGTCCTTCAAAGAGCGAAAGTGAGGGAACTTTCCCTTCGCCGCTCGGGGGTTGGATGCGCGCGGCAGCCGGGTAGAGGCTGCGAGCGCAGCCTCTACCCGGCTGCTGTGTGCATCTTGTAATCGCCGTGGCGAGCGCACAGCCGGCTCGTGCCGCGGCGGTTGCATGCGCGCGCAACCAACCGCCGCTGGTTGCGCGCGCATGCGCAGAGTGAGGCTTGGCGACGGACACGCCAAGCCTTACTCAATTATAGTATAGATGACATGTTGTAGCAGAGGCGACATTTCCTGACAAATCCATTTAGGCTGGGGAAGACGAACGCAGTGTTAACGTCCGTGTAGCCGCACTTTAGTACGTCCGTAGTAGCAGATAATCATGACCAATGAAGGCCCACACACGAAGTACGTCCACATGGAAATGCAGACGTACTACGGACGCAGCAAACGGACGCAGGTTAGCAAGAACGTCAAACTGCTAGGACGGACGTGCCGAGTGCGCAACGTCCGCATAGCTTTGTGTGTGAGTGATGGAACATGGTCAGACGGACTGCATTTATACGTCCAGCATTTTTGACAGACAAAATGTTTTTTCATTTTAATTTATTTTCCCTCCTACATCTGTCAAAAAAAGTCAGTCACAAAAACGGACTGTGTGGCCACTACTGCATCTTCCGTCAAAAAGTGCGTCCGTACTGCACAGGCGCACAGTCCGTAGAAAACGCGCTCGTCTGACCCTAGCTTAAAGCAGCTCTCTCTGATATCATTTTTATTATAAGGCAACTATACACAAAAAACAAATTGCTATACAGAGATGTGTATAATTCTGAGATTAAACAAGGTCGACCACTTAAAGGGCCACTACCCCAAAAAATGAAATGTCCTTATTGTGTTTATTCGATGTTACTGATATCTTACATGTGATTTGTTTTTATCTTGTAGGTTTAGTTATAAAATATTTTCCTCTATATGTATCACTGGGTGAATCCATTGTGTGATATTTTCCCCTATATGTGTCACTGGGTGCATCCATTGTGTGATATTTTCCTCTACATGTGTCACTGGGTGCATCCATTGTGTGATATTTCCCCCTATATGTGTCACTGGGTGCATCCATTGTGTGATATTTTCCTCTATGTGTGTCACTGGGTGCATCCATTGTGTGATAATTTCCCCTTTATGTGTCACTGGGTGCATCCATTGTGTGATATTTTCCTCTATGTGTGTCACTGGGTGCATCCATTGTGTGATATTTTCCTCTATGTATGTCACTGGGTGCATCCATTGTGTGATATTTTCCTTCATGTGTGTCACTGGGTGCATCCATTGTGTGATATTTTCCTCTATGTATGTCACTGGGTGCATCCATTGTGTGATATTTTCCTCTATGTATGTCATTGGGTGCATCCATTGTGTGATATTTTCCTTTATGTGTGTCACTGGGTGCATCCATTGTGTGATATTTTCCTCTATGTATGTCACTGGGTGCATCCATTGTGTGATATTTTCCTCTATGTATGTCACTGGGTGCATCCATTGTGTGATATTTTCCTCTATGTATGTCACTGGGTACATCCATTGTGTGATATTTTCCTCTATGTATGTCACTGGGTGCATCCATTGTGTGATATTTTCCTTATGTGTGTCACTGGGTGCATCCATTGTGTGATATTTTCCTCTATGTATGTCACTGGGTACATCCATTGTGTGATATTTTCCTCTATGTATGTCACTGGGTGCATCCATTGTGTGATATTTTCCTCTATGTATGTCACTGGGTGCATCCATTGTGTGATATTTTCCTCTATGTGTGTCACTGGGTGCATCCATTGTGTGATATTTTCCTTTATGTGTGTCACTGGGTGCATCCATTGTGTGATATTTTCCTCTATGTATGTCACTGGGTACATCCATTGTGTGATATTTTCCTCTATGTATGTCACTGGGTGCATCCATTGTGTGATATTTTCCTCTATGTATGTCACTGGGTGCATCCATTGTGTGATATTTTCCTCTATGTGTGTCACTGGGTGCATCCATTGTGTGATATTTTCCTTTATGTGTGTCACTGGGTGCATCCATTGTGTGATATTTTCCTCTATGTATGTCACTGGGTACATCCATTGTGTGATATTTTCCTCTATGTATGTCACTGGGTGCATCCATTGTGTGATATTTTCCTCTATGTATGTCACTGGGTGCATCCATTGTGTGATAAGATTTTGATAAATGTTTCCTCGTGATAAATCCACATAACGGAGATGGGAAATAAAAAAATTAATGTTATTTTACCTTTTTTGCATGCCATTAAAGAAAAAAATAACGTGTTTTCTTTGTAATGTACAAGTAATCTAGTTACAGCTTATGTAAGTGGTAGTGTGCCTTTAAAGGGACACTATATGTAAAATATACCCCTCCCCCTTTATCCCTTTAAATAATTACGCTGATGTGCTGAGAGCATCTGCCCAATTATAGCACATGAATAAGGGAAATTCTGTGGCGCACAAGAAAACGTATTCGCTCTTATACCCACAGGTGACCTGACCCTTCCCCTAAATAGAGAATGGGGAACAGCGCTTCCTATTACACCAATAGTGTGTACATACAGCAAAGGCTTTACTCGCAAATAGAAACACCAATCGCTTTAGAGACGCCTTAGCCAATTATTTTTTGCAATGAGTATAGTTAAGGCTAGGGTCAAACGAAAGCATTTTTACACGCGAACGTAAAAAAGTGCGTCCGAACGAATTGACGTATTTTTTCACGGAGTGCGCAAAAACGGTCATACGATGCGCATTTTTCGTGCGTGACTTTTTCGGATCATCAAAAAAACTCTTTTTGCGTCTGGACGTTATGTAGGCTGGACATTAGCAGTGTCTGACATCTCCTAATCACGCAAACACGCCGCTATGCCGCAGCTGCGCACTCAGTACGTCAGTACTAGCGGTTCGGCGTTCTCGAAAAAATGCGTTCGTTTTCCACTTGCGTTGCGCGGCCGGACTTTCGTGCGACCGTACTTCGTATATTGGCCGTCATTGCCCGTCATCTGCTGCTAGTGCGGCCGTAATTATGTGCGCCAGAACGCACGTTAAAAGTGCGCTGGTCTGACCCCAGCCTTAGTATCATGGCAGCTGGGGAGGATTTAAAATGTAAAGATTGTAGATTTGTTGTTCTCACACATTGTACAGCGATACAGAACCAGTTGGCGCTTTATAAATCATTGTGGATTTTAAATATATGTATATAGTTAATCATGTATATAGTTATAATAAGTTGACATTTTCCATCGAATTGTTTTTGGTTTAAAAAAAAAAATTGTACATACTTCGGATCTTTTGTTCATTTTCCAACCACGTCTCGTACTCTGGGAATATCTCTTTGGCGACGTTCGCCTTTTTTAGATGAGCGGTGGCCCACAACTCAGGGGGCTGTTGGACAGCGCTGATTAGTAGCACCACATCCATTGCAGCAGCAACAGCACGTACAGGAACAAACACACAGCACAGGTACACAGAAACACCAGCCAGGACCACAGACACACAGTCAGAAACTGGAATCAAGCTGCCGTTACGTGCAGGCCGTCGCAGGTGCGCTCGTCTGACATCCTGTATTCCCTCCTACAGGAAGCAGCACGTGGGCAGCGTTGTCAAGACGTAGCGTTTTCACATCAATGCCTCCACAGTGTCCGTTGCAACACGCGTTGTACATGAGTGATAAGGTGCACATGTACTTCGTGTGTTGTTCTCCATTATACATTACGTTGGACGGCATATAGTGCTCCCGTACACACATACTCGGTGCGCTTGTCTGACCCCAGCCTAAATGGGGTTTTTTTAAATGGTTTTTATGTTGCATGTAAGGAGCACAGCAACTAGTTACAGTTTGCCGTGGTCTCATATGGTATAACCAGGGCTCAAAATTTCCACTCGCCTTCTCACCATTTTCGAGTAGAAATGTGGAGAGGGCGAGTGAAAAATCGAGCTGTAATTAGAATGTTCAGGTCAGTGCACACTTATACACTAAAATAATATGGTTGCATATGTGTATGCATGTGTATGGGGTGTGTGTCTGCGAGTGTTGTGCTATGTATGTCTAAGGTCTGTTTTCATACAAAGCAGGGTTTCCCTGTCCTCAGGACCCACTGACACACTAGTTGTGCAGCTGCATGGTAATATGTGGTGGTTGTGCTTAATGCATGTTCCTGCTAGCATAGCTGTGCACATGCAGGGGATATACATGCTTAAGCAGGGGATGGACATGCTTAAGCAGGGTATATACAGTACATGCTTAAGCACGGGATGGAGATGCTATGCAGGGGATATACATGCTTAAGCAGGGGATGATATGCTATGCAGGGGATGGACATGCGTATGCAGGGGATGGACATGCTATGCAGGGGATGGACATGCTATGGAGCAGGGCTGCCTGGCTGTTTATATATATATATATATATATATATATAACACAGCACTGCATTCTGATGGAGTTTTGAGGTGCAGGGCTGCAGGAAGTTTTGTTGTGTTGCTGTGCCAGTGGAGGGTATACTTTTCTCATGCCAGCTGGTGTGGACTGAGTCTCATGATGATGCTCAGCCTGATGTGGATCACACAGCAAACGGTGGTGACTCCCAGGATGCTCAGACAGCTGTATACTTATTTTGTGGATTATAACTCTCTGGATTCTCAGCCAGCCATCATGCTGCGGAGATTGACTCCTCTTGGCATCCAGCCTGTGTTTTATGATGCTCTGTTGAAGCTGAGCCAAATGTAGTGGTTTATGATTCCTAAATGGTGTGCAGTGAATGGAGGGGGGGGGGCTGCAGATCAGATCTGGGGCTGCTTCACATAGTGGAGCACATGTCCTTTACATGCCAGTGCCTCGCCAGCCATTGACCTCACCACACGTCCCTGGACCGAAACTCATCTGCGTCACACAATGATTTTGGGGGGAAAAAAAATGGGACAGGAAAGGACAGGAAGATGGGGTGCACTCAATGTAGCCTGACCACTTTAACCCCTTCACTGCTGAGCCATTTCACCTCTGTGTGCTGAGCTCATTTTTACTGTTTTTGCTCATCATGTTTAAACCTGATTTGAAGCCACATCTTTTTATATGACCCAGACATGGAGCGCAGTACAAAATTATGGGTGGTGTACCCTTTTAGCAGGCAAATTTTTTTCTTTCTAGTTTTCAAAATGAGTTTGTGGTCTCTGTTTGCCCATTGTGGGTTCATTTGGAGCTGCTGCTGATGTTGCCTTTGGGCTTTCTGACGGACTGAAATTTTCACGGTTATTCATCTTGTGCAGTGCAACAGTGTATCATATTGGCGATTGGAATTGCTACATCTCCTTACGGAATCTATTGAATATAATTGAAAACTTAGCATTTGGTGGTAATGGTGCTTATTGCCCATTAGAGTAATTTGTATCATATCAGTGAAAACTAACTGCCTTATTTAAAAAGAAGTATTTTTTCCATTTATTCTCTGGTGATTTGAACATGGTGTTTTTCCTCTATAATTAGCTTTGTAAATATATAAAAGCAATCTACGCATCTTGTGTCATTTATGAATTGTATTTACTATGGCGGTGTTATCAAAAACTTTTTTGGCTTAGTGTGCATTTGGGAACTTGAGGGAAATACTCCCTAAAAACTATCAGGGTTATTCAAAGAGATCTGAATAGCTGGAGAAAGGTACCTTTCTTGGCCATTCGGCGATCCAGAGAGCAGGCAATTCGCCAAATCCTGGCGAATTGCCTGAACATACGGTGCCTGTTCGGTCCCTGTTCGAGGGCAGTGAAAACCCCATGAAAAAGCACTGCTTCGGCTATTCAGAGAACACAAACCAGCAGTGAAAGGTTCCCGAATTGCCCTGCCATTCGCTGGTTTAAGTCGGCAGGTTTATTCAGGTGAATCCCATAGGCTTCGATGTTAAAAATATTCCCGTTTTAATTCAATATCTAATAAACCGTTCATTATAAAATTCTGCAGCAAAGAGTCTCTTTATTTATAGATTTTTTAGGATCTTTTAAGCATTTTTCAGATTTTTTTTTTTTTTAAGTTTTCTTATTTTTTCTGTAACAGCCCTCTTTATCATCATTCCCTGGACCTCATATGTAAATTTCAGACATTTTCACTCAGTAGTTTCTTTGCAAACAGCGTTTCAATTTCACACATTCATACAAACTGTTTTGCTAATTTATTCACTGCCTCTTCTGCTGTGTCGGAGGCTGCGATCGGCTCCTGTTCGGGTTTTTCTGTGGTTTTCGGCAGGTTAATCCAGATGTTTTGTGGCTTTTCGGCGTGCATTCGCTGGGTTTAGCGGTTAGTTTTCGTCGGGTTTGCGGCAGCTTTTCCCTGCAATTCGGGGACCCTGTGGTACTTGCTGAATACACCGCAGGGTCGCCGAAATGGGATCGGCAAAAGGAACTGAATTGAAGAGAACGAAAAGTCAAAGTGCAGTGACTTTTCGAATCTCTAGATACATTTACATACAGGGTTATTCAAACGCACTATGCTTCAAGTAACAGGATACACCTTTACGAATATATGGTATTATCTCCTTTTTCTATCTGTGGAGTCTTTACCACAGTCAATTA
Source organism: Leptobrachium leishanense (assembly GCA_009667805.1). NCBI lineage: Eukaryota > Metazoa > Chordata > Amphibia > Anura > Megophryidae > Leptobrachium > Leptobrachium leishanense. The sequence continues at coordinate 158,990,295 of CM019068.1, forward strand.
CTCGCTGCGTTAGCCTGATTGAATACCAATCAACATATTGCATTATGCATTTCTGATGTACTATTGTTTACCATCTATTATGGCTGCTCTATCCAATCACATGGTGCTATAACTTGATTCCCTCCCCTTTTTTTGAGGCTCTAAGTTAAAAGTCCTCTGCGCATGTATATTAATTGCATGAGGCTCAGTTGGGATGAGTTTATCAATAACAGCTGACTGTTGCACTCTATTAGAACCATTTCAATTCTAAGTGTACATTGATTTATTTGTAGAATTTAACCAACTGGTCTTTTCTGGGACAGTAGTCAGTACACTAGACAATATTTACATTGTGTGACTTCTATCTAATTTAAATTATTTCTGCACTTGCAGATATTTCACCATAGGGTTCTCTGGGATTTATAGAACGTCCTTCTATTTTGCAATCTGTTATTTAACCCCTTCACTGCTGAGCCATTTCACGTCTTTAAAAAAAAACAAATTTTTCTTTTTTTTCCATTATTATTATTTTTTCTTTACTTTAAACATGGTCATGTTTGGTATTATTGGAAAGGCCATGCTCTGGCCTTTCTAATGATACCAAATATGACCCTGCTAGCTGCCAACAGTTAGGGTGTTCATTTGAACCCGATATCTCCCATCTTTCCTTAGGAGTCAATGAGGACGTTCCCCACACGTCCTCAGCAGTGAAAGGGTTAAAGCGTCATTTAAGATCTATAAAATCGCCCTGATCGTGCTAGGGCTACCTGTATTAGGCTAGGGTCAGACGAGCGCAGTGCGAACGCGCGTGCAGGCCCACTTAATCACGGCCGTAGTAGCAGCAAGTGCCAGGCAATGACGGCCAATATACGAAGTACGGTCGCACAAAAGTCCGGCTGCGCAACGCAAGTGGAAAACGAACGCATTTTGTCGAGAACGTAAAACCTCTAGTACGGTTGTACAGAGTGCGCTGCGTCCGCTAGCGGCGTGTGTGCGTGAATTGGAGATGTCAGACACTGGTAATGTCCGGCCAACATAACGTCCAGATGCACAAAGTGTTTTATTGATGATCCGTACAAAATCACGGATGCAAATGCGCATCGTATGACCGCTATCGCGTACTCCGTGAAAAAATGCGTCCATTCGTTCGAACGCACTTTTTCACAGACAACGCGAAAATGCGTTCGTCTGACCCTAGCCTTAACTGGCTACTCTATAGACATTTTTCTCGCTACCAGCCAGGTAAATGTTACGTTGCAGTGATCTACGGATACCTATAAACAGTCAACAGCTCTTTCACAGAGCATCCAACTCATTACCTATTATTCAACAATTTATGTGCAATTTTACATGTTTCTAGTATATTGTCGTCGTAATTACTGTATTACTTGTGTCTTCGGAATATCCGAATAATAAAAATTAACTATACTCTCAAATCTAACCTATTTCCAGTTCTGAGAATGTTTTTTTTTCCACCTTGGAACTTCTATGTGCACTCAATGTAGCCTGACCACTTTAACCCCTTCACTGCTGAGCCATTTCACCTCTGTGTGCTGAGCTCATTTTTACGGTTTTTGCTCATCATGTTTAAACCTGATGATTTGAAGCCACATCTTTTTATATGACCCAGACATATTATATATCGTTCTTTCTGGCAGACTCGGCAGATTCATAATATATCATTTTTAGATGTATAAATACTGAATACTATAACAAAAAATGCAATAAAATCTACAGTGTGTAAAGTGGTTTTTTTTTTCTCACATTTTATCATTCGAGCCGTTGCGGTTATATTTTCTATGGGGTGCGCTTGTTGAAAAAATTAGAAAGGGGAACCCGTTACTTTTTTTTCTGGGAAATTACGTGATTTTTAACTAAAAACCTGCATAGAAAAAAATCGTTAGTGCAGCATCATTGTTCACATTAGAAATGAAATGGGAACAATATTGCTGCCTTTAAAAACAATTTTTTTTTATTTTTATTTATTAAGTACACAAATCAAGGTATTAAACTTGGGGTATTTTGACTCTTTCCATGCAAACCATTTTACCACAAATCTATGCCAAAGTTTGAGAAAAAAAAAAGTTTTGGTGATTTATTTTTTTTAATGCAATTTAACCCCTTAACGCCGCGGGACGTACAGTTACGTCCTGCATTAGGCAGGCTTTAACACCGCAGGACGTAACTGTACGTCCGCGGCGTCTGCAGCCCCCCGGCAGCAGATACTCACCTGCTCCGGTGGCTCCCGCGCTGCTCTGACTCCCACGGAGTCAGACCGGCACTTTTGGTGCCTCCCGGCGCACTGACGTCATCGCGCCGGACGCGATGACGTCACTTTCAGGCGCCCCTCCCAGCCGGAGCAGGGGAAGCGCCTGGAGGGGAGGGGGGATCCTTTGGATCCCTCTATCTCCCCATCGCCGGGGGCTATCAGCTAATGCCAGGCATCCCTGGAAAGGGCACAGCCTGGCCTTTCCAGGGATGTATGGCATTAACCCCTTGATGGCAAGGCTGTGACCCAGCACCAATCGGTGCCAGGTCACAGTCTTTTTTCGGTGGGGGCCGCCATCTTGGATGGCAGCCCCACCTCCGGAACTCCCCAGGTTTACTGACATCATCGGGCGTGGCCCGATGACGTCAGTTAACCAGGGAACCCCTAGCTGCCAAGGGATTTCCTAAGGAAATCCCATGGTGGAGATAGGGGGGTTCTTTGAACCCCTTCATCTCATGATCGATGACAGCTAGGGGGTCATGTAGGATATCATTTGAAAGGCCTGATCATGGCCTTTCGAATGATATCAAACATGACCATATTACTTGTAAAATAAAAGTGAAAAAAAAAATAATAAAATAATAAAAAAAAAATTAATTAAAAATAAAAACGTGTTTTTTTATTTTTTTTAATGCAGCACTATTGTTCACATTTCAATTATAATGTGAACAATGATGCTTCACTAATGATTTTTTTTTGGGGTGTTTAGCTAAAATCACGTAATTTCTCCCCAAAAAAAAAAAAAAAAAAAAAGTTCACACTTTTTTAACAAGTCTACCCCATAGAATATATCCGCAAAGTCTCAGGTAATAAAATGCAAAAAAAAAAACCACTTTACACACTGTGGATGATTGAAATTTTATTGAAAATTAACATTTTTTTTACAATTTTGTTATAGCATTTTCGCAGGGCATGACGTATACATATAATAATGATATATTATTAATCTGCCAAGTCTGCCGGAAAGAACGATATATAATTTGTCTGGGTGGTACAATAATACGTGACTTAAAACTGCGTTTAAAAACCGTCAAAATGAGCTCAGCAAACTTCTACTTCGAAACAGCGCCGAACTTGTAAAATTACTCCCGTCCTTAAGGGGTTAAGAATACATGTACTGTGAACTTTAAGGTTTACTGCCAAAAAACCCCTCAAAATATGTTCAGCAACATCTTCTGAGTAAATTGATACCACCCATGTATAGGTATGTAGGGTCATTTGGGGGCTAATAGGCCTTATTTGGGGGGTGCGCATTTCAGTTTTACAACTTGGAATTTTCACATTTCGTCATCATGCACCCATGTCCTATTTGGGACATTTTTGAAGCCGGCCAAAGTAATTTACCCCCATCAAACCATATATTTTTAGAAAGGGCACACCCTAGGGTGCTTCAAAGAGTTGTATTTTAACACTTTCCATGCACTAGCTCTTTGTCAAACTTTCAGGTAGTCACTTTTTGTGTTATTTTTTCACACACATTGTACTTTAGGCATGAATTGTCAAATCCAGTTATGGGTTACTGCCAAAAAACACCCCAAAATATGTTCAGCAACATCTTCTGAGTAAAGTGATACCACCCATATATAGATTTGTTCTGTTGTTTTTGGGGTGCTACGCCAATCTTTTGACATGTCTTGTCAATTTTCTAATTTGACATACAGTATCTTCTTTGCTTATCTTCTTTTTAGGGGCCTTTTTACATACCCCAGTTTTATGAACGTGCATATATTTGGTAAGCTAACATCCCAAAGTATTGTAAATGGAGTGTTTTTATGCTATGGATGCAACCGTTTGCTCCAAACAAATTGGATACTGTTTGGTGGTCATTTTTCATTTTCACACCCACATCAGTTTTGGACTGTGATTTAGGAGACACCGTTGTTTGTTACTGCATGAAAACTCTCCAGGTTGTTTTCTGCAAGGTCTCCTGAGTACACCCATGCCCCCCATGCATAGGTTTGCCAGGATTTTGGGAAGGTTCAAATACAATTTTTATGACTTTGTCATTGGAGTTGAAATTGAGATTATTTCTTCAGCTAGACCTATCTTTGGTTTTGGGTCTACCGCATACCCCAGTTTGAATTATTGCCAGAAAATTGTTTATATTTGTTATGTTGACACCCCAAGGTATTGCATATGGAGTGCTTTGATGCCATGGATGCAACGGTTTTAGCCCAAAACATTTGAGAAGGTGTGTGGTGTAATTTTTCAATTTTCAGATTTTTACGCCCACATTAGATTTGGACTGTGATTTAGGAGACACTGTTGTTGGTTACTGCATGAAAACTCTCCAGGTTGTTTTCTGCAAGGTCTCCTGAGTACACCCATGCCCCCCATGCATAGGTGTGCAAAGATTTTGGCAAAATACAGCACCAATTGTAGAACATAAAAATGTAGGAATAAAATGTATAAATCTGGTGCAGTAAAAGAAAACTAAACTAAACTGAACTAACTAACTAGAGTGTAAGGAAAAATAGAAAGGAAAAAAAAAAAAAATCACAGATCACGCACAGTGTGATATATCTTGAAACAGTCCCCAAGACACAGACCAGGTTGTCCAGGGCATTCTGGGCAGTAAAAGATTGTGTCTCTCCTCTGCCCCCTCTTGAAACACACCCTGCATCTTTTTTGGGGTTTCTGTTTGCCCTCAGTAGGGGGGGATTTTAAAAATAAAATGTGTAGCCCCAACTCTGTCCCCCATCACCGCCCGGGGAGCAGGTGCATCCTGGTACAAAAACCCCGAAATGACCTGGAGCTGAAACTGTAAAAAGGACAGCGTCACTCCGGGGTTTGCCTTTTTGCAGAGCAAAAAGGCATTGTGGGTTGCAATTTGCATCAGGTAAATTGCAACCTTTTTGTACCAGGCCCTTGACTTCCGCATAATCTGGTAGGGCTGGAGCAGCTGATCTGCCAGATCAACCCCACCCATATGCCGGTTATAGGCTTTGATGCACACTGGCTTCCTGATGCGCTCAGCTCTGCCACGTACAGAGACCTCCACAGACCTCTCAGTGTGGATGGTGGATAGAAGGAATACATCCTTCTTGTCTCTGTACTTGACCGCCAACAGCTCCTCTTGGTGCAGAACTGAGGTCTCCCCCCTTTTTAACCGGGTGCGGACAAGCTGTGCTGGGAAACCTACGCGGTTCTTGCGAACAGTACCGCATGCTGCTGTATCAAAACAATACAGCAGCTTGAACAAAGGGACACTCGTATAAAAATTATCAACATACAAGTGGTACCCTTTGTTCATCAGGGGAAAAAGTAGGTCCCACACAATCTTGCCACTGGTTCCCATGTGTTCTGGGCAACCTGGAGGGTCAAGGCTACTATCCTTTCCCTCGTACACCCGGAAGGCCTGAGTATACCCACTCTCGCTGTCACAGAGTTTATACACCTTCACTCCATACCTGTAGCGTTTGGAAGGAATATACTGCTTGAATCCTAGCCTTCTCTTGTATTTCATTAGGGATTCATCCACGCAGATATTCCTTCCAGGTGTATAAGCCTCTGCAAACCTGGCGGCGAAGTGGGTAATCAGGGGGCGAATTTTATATAGCCTGTCAAACTGGGGATGCTCTCAAGGAGGGCACAGGCTGTTGTCACTGAAGTGCATGAAACGCAAAATGTTTTCATACCTTCTACGTGACATTGATTGGGGGTAAATGGGGGTAGAGCAGATGGGGCTACTGCTCCAGTAGGAGCGAATTGAGGGCTTCTTTATGATGCCCATCAGCATAGTAAGTGCCCAGAATTTCAGAAATTCTGGCACATCTAGCGGGGTCCATTGCTGCCTTGCCAAGTAGGAGTCTGGCTTCGCAGCACAATGCTGATGGGCATACAGATTTGATTGGGCCACGATGTGGCCCAACAAATCATCCCCCATAAACACCTGCAAAAACTGTGTGGCGGTAAATCCTGCAACATCAATATTGATGCCAGGATTTGCCGTGAAAGGAGGGATATCTGGCCTCTGGCGATGAAGCACTACCCACTCCTCAGCTGGAGCTGTGCGTCTCCTGCTGGCAGGTGGTGGCCCAGGATCTGCATCAGAAACATCACTAGGAGATACATCAGCCAGCGTAGATGATGTATCTAGCGATGTCTCTGAGCAGTTAGCGGGGTCAAAATCTGGGTCGGAGTCCGACACAGATGCCTCAGATTCTGACGCCAGGATGGCATATGCCTCCTCGGCGCTGTACACCCGCTCAGACATTATATATAATATATATATAATAATTATAAAATTTTATAATCTAAGCGGATTGTTGGTTCTTAGAAGAACCGTTGGGTTGCACAAGAAAATACAAATAAACACCTAAATCTCTCTAAATCCCTCTAAACCTGCCTCAATTGTTCTAAATCTCCCTAAAATCTCTCTAAATCTGCCTCAATTTTTCTAATCTCACTAAATCTACCTAAAATCTCTAACCTGTCAAATCTGATCTCTCTCTCTCGCTCACCAAAACACAAGTGAGGAGAGGGAGGGAGAATCACAGAGGTCACGGCCAATATTTACAAAATATTGACCTGACAAATTAGAAATTTTAATTTATATTTTTTCTAACTTCTGATTGGATGTTGCTAGCCTGCCTCTCTGATGAGGCAGGCTAGGAACATCCCACACAGCCCCAAAATGACCCTGCCCTTAGAAGGGCAGCGCCATCTTGGCTGTCACTTTTATTTTATTTTATTCATTTTTATTTATTTATTCTTTTTTTTTTTTTTTACACATTTTTTAGTCTGCTGGGTGCCTTGAGGCACCCAGCAGAGCACCTGATCACTCATGTGATCTTTTTTGTACTGAGTGCCACGATACCTCATGGCACTCTGTACTTCCTGCCGCTACCGGAAGTGATCGCTCGGGGGGAGCGATCACAGACGGACCGGCGGCAGGTAACCATATTGCAAGGATGCCTCGATGTCGAGGCATCCCTGCAATATACTCAGAGCAGCTGGAAGCGATACCGATCGCTTCCAGCGCTCTGTAGAAGTGCGGGGCACCTTTCCGGTCAAACCGGATGTTGATCGCTCCCGGGGAGCGATCACAAGGGGCCCCGGCACTTCTAACCGCCATTGCACGGATGCCTGGACTCCCAGGCAGCCTGCAATGGCGTTTGAACTGCTGGAAGAGATCCGATGTCACTAAGGGGTTAAAAAAATATTTTTTTATTTTCTTACTTTGGAAAGGCCATGCTCCTGCCTTCCATGGATACCAAAACATGACCCTCTAGCTGCCACTGATCGGGAGATATGGGGGTTCAAAGCAACTCCATATCACCACCATGGGATTTCCTTAGGAAATCCCCGGGCAGCTAGGGGTATCCCAGCTAACCGATGTCATCGTGCAATGACGTCACATGACGAGGGCGGGACCCAGAGGTGGGGCTGCCATCGAAGATGGTGGCCCCATCAGAACTAGGCCGTGATCTGACACCAGATAGCACCGGATCGCAGCCTGGCACCTCAGGGGTTAAAGACAGGCATCGCTTGAAAGGGCAGACTCTGCCCTATTCAGTGGTGCCTGTCTTTAACTTTTACCTCCTCGCGATCGGGAGGGAGAGGAATCCAAATGGACCCCCCCCTCCTTTCAGGCAATCTTCCAGCTTTGCCGGGTGGCCGCCTGAAAATGACATCATCACATCCATCTCGATGATGTCATCGTGCCGGGAGGGGTCTCAAAAGCAGCGTCTGACATCAAGGAAGTCAGTACACTGCGGGACCCCAGAGGAGAGAGGTGAGTATCAGCGAAAGCTCACCCTACGCGGGAGACGTGGAAGGAACATCCTCTGCATATAGCGGGAGACTTCTAAGACGTTCCCCACACATCTTCCGCTGTAATGGGGTGTCATGGAACGGACTTTACAACTCAGCTGAAGGACGTTAAGTAAGGGTGGCTTTCCTTTTTTACATTTCCCCACTGTATACTATGTCCCTGGTGTGATGTACTTTTATTGCTATGCTGTGTGTGTGTGTATAACTGCTGCCTATGCTTGCTGGATCCGTTCCCCCCAGCCCTGGCACTGCAATGGATTGCCCTATTACTCTTGGGTCCGGAGGACAAAGGACCGCATGGCACAAAATGGAGACTTTTACAAACCAGCCAGAAGCAGTTCAGATCAGGTCCAGCCAACTCGCGGCTTCCGGCCACGATCTGGATCACCACGCGACTCGGATCGGCCAGCCAATCGCGGCAAAATGTTGAAACCAGTGCCCGACCAAAAGGGAGCCTCTAGACTTGAAAAGAACCAAATCAGAACTGTTGGGGTGGGTGGGAAGTTTGAAAGTGCATGTGTGTTACCTGAGCATAAATATTGGTGTGTTTTTTCCAATAAAAGCAGTTAAACCTGTTTGAGCATACAGCCTGGCTGGTGTTTGGTTTAGGGTACTCTCACTTCCCCTACTCAAGAGGCATGGAGCGGCTGTCTGGGTATTTGTCCGAAAATCAACTCGGCAGATCCACCAGAACGAATCGAAACAGCAGATCGGATTCACCGATCCGAATCAGCGAATCCCTCCCCAGAGATCAGGCTGCACTAGGCTCTGAATTCCGAGTAACTCAGCAGCCGGGCTGATCCAGGTGAGGGAGGGGGGGGTGTCTGGAGGGCAAGACAGGCTGACAAGCGAGGTCGGTCCCTGTCATGTTTGTGCCAGGAAGGAGCCATGGCAAGGCCTCTGTGTGATGTTATATTCCCAAACGCAGGAGGTGAGCAGGCAGAAAGACAATGGAGGCTGTATAAGCACAATAAAGCTTGTATTGTAGATATGGTTCACAGCAAACAGGCTTAACACAATACAGGTTGTAACAGTACCTGATTGAAGGTTAACCTCCTTGGAGAGAGCTTGAGGGCTAAAAGCCACCTGAGAGTCTCTAGACCCACTGGATAGTGGGCCACGCAGTGGATAGTCCAGCAAGTAGGAACCAGGTAATGCAAACACAGCTAGGATGGAATATACTGGTATGCACTGCAGAGCAGGTAAAACAAGAGACATGCAATAACAAGAGGGGGCTCTCAGGACCTCTGAACAGGATGGGGAATTAACCAAAATGGAAGAGCGAGGCTAGGAGGGTGTGATCAGGTTATATGCAAACACTCAGGAATGGGCACAGGAATTAACCCCTGAGAGGAATGCAGGTAAGGAGCAACAACAAGCTTCGTGTATACATGAAGGCTCCTATAGCTGGCATGACAGTCCCAAATCGACTCTGCAGATCTGCTGAAAAGAATCAATTCCCCAGATCCGAGTCGTGTATCCGGATCGGCAAATCCGATTCAGTGGGACGAAACATTGCAGTGAATCCGAAAAGACTCCAGGATAGCAGATCCGGATCAGTGGATCCGTTCCAAGAGATCAGGCTGCTCGAGGCACTGGGTTGCGAATAACTCACCGGCTGGGCTGATCTAGCTGAGGGGGTGCCAGGAGAGCGGGACAGGCAGTCAAGCAGGGTCTGTCACAAAGGGTTAAAAAGCTGAAGTGGTCAGGGTGTGTAGAGTGTTCCTTTAAAGTGAGAGAGACAGAGAGACACAAAGAGGTGATATGGAGGGAGAGAGAAATGGGGTACACGTGGAGAGATGGTGCAGACATCATAGGTTAAAGAGTGGTCCCTGGCTGCTTTTGGAGGCAGAGGAATCTGCCCTGTTTTCCAAGAATATGGGGAAAACGGGACTGGAAGGAGGTGGGAGAAAGGGAGGGGGTGCTCCATGCAGTCTGACCACGTTAAAAAGCTGAAGTGGTCAGGGTGTATAAAGTGTAAGAAAAGGAAGCTCCCATGTTAGGTTTAATGAGTTTTCTCTCTTGGTTGTAACTTCCATTATCGTGAACATAAAAAAAAAAGACACTATACACCTGTATAAATTTATTTTTCAGCCTGTAGAGACAATTCAAGATGAAAGGTTAAGTTTATCCTTTGTTCTGAAACCTAACCCACATTCACGGAATGAAACGGTCTTTCCTCCCCTGTGAGTTAGTGTGTCGATACACAGGTTTGATTTAAAGGATAAAGGATTTTGCACGTCGTTTCTTTTTGGGCGAGTTCATTCAAGTCTAAGGACCGCGTCAGATGAACGCAGTGATCACATCCGTGTTGCCGCACAGTTTAACGTTCGTCGTAGCATAGATTCATGAGCTACAGAGACTCACACACGAAGTACATGCGCACCGAACTGCGCAAGCAAAACGCACGTGGCAAACGGACGCAAGTTAGGCAAGAACGTAAAACTACTAGATGGACGCGCAGAGTGCGCCACGCCCAACATAGCGTTCTGTGCGTGATGAGATGTCAGACGCAGCGCATTTGCGACGTCCAGCACCTTGACGCACAAAATGGCTTTTCACATCCTTTTCAAATTTTTATCATTTTTCATATTAATTTTATTTCCCATAGTTCCCTTTCTTTCTACATCCGTCACAAAAAACGGAGCGTGTGGTGTCTACAGTATCTTCCATCAGTACGTCTGTCCATTATGCACGCACGCAGAGTGCGCTCAGACTGCGTTCGTCAGACTCTAGTCTAAAATGCATTGACGTTCTGCAAAGACATCTCCCACATTCAGCATATACCATTCATGGAGGACCTCACAGAGATAATGTCCACCATTGAATCTGAAAGATTTCACGCTCTCAGGTCACACAAACTGCTTATCAGCTGTGTGAATTATTGTGCGTATTTTAGGAACTGCCTTTGCTTTAAAACATTTCCCACATTCAGGACATGCAAAGGGTTTCTCTCCTGAATGATAGCTCTACTAATTTTTCTCCTGTATGAATGCTCTCATGTATATCATGTAATGTAACCATCTATTGCTCTAAAACATCTTCCCCCCCAATAAGATCATTCAAACAGCTTCTCTCCCATATAAACTATACTGTGTACAGAAACACTCTACTTTGCTCATCCAGAGAACGGTTTTAAAACTAACGGCTACACTGTGTGAGTCCTCTCATGGACTGTAAGAGAGCACTTTCTTCCAAAACATTTCCCACATTCAGAGCACGCAAATGGTTTCTCTCCTTTATGAATTCTCTCATGTGCAGTAAGCTTACCCTTTCTTCTAAAACATTTCCCACACTTTGAACATACAAATGGCTTCTCTCCTGTATGAATTCTCAAATGTGCAGTAAAACTTAGCTGTTCGTGAAAACACCTCCCGCATTCAGAACATGCCAACGGCTTCTCTCCTGTATGATATCTCTCATGTATAGAAAGCTCATCCTTTCTTCTAAAACATTTGTCACATTCAGAACATGCAAACGGCTTCTCTCCTGTATGAATTCTCTCATGTGCAGTAAGCTCATCCTTTCTTCTAAAACATTTCCCACACTCTGAACATATAAATGGCTTCTCTCCTATATGAATTTTCAAATGTGCAGTAAGATTGTGCTGTTCGCGAAAACATCTCCCGCATTCAGAACATGCAAACGGCTTCTCTCCTGTATGATATCTCTCATGTATAGTAAGCTCACCCTTTCTTCTAAAACATTTGTCACATTCAGAACATGCAAACGGCTTCTCTCCTGTATGAATTCTCTCATGTACAGCAAGCTCATCCTTTCTTCCAAAACATTTGTCACATTCAAAACATACAAATGGCTTCTCTCCTGTATGAATTCTCTCATGTCTAGTAAGATCACCCTTTGTTTTAAAACATTTCCCACATTCAGAACATGCAAACGGCTTCTCGCCTGTATGAATTCTCTCATGCTTAGTAAGCTCATCCTTTCTTCTAAAACATTTCTCGCATTCAGAACATGCAAACTGCTTCTCTCCTGTATGATATCTCTCATGTATAGTAAGCTCATCCTTTCTTCTAAAACATTTGTTACATTCAGAACATGCAAACGGCTTCACTCCTGTATGAATTCTCTCATGTACAGCAAGCGCATTCTTTGATGTAAAACATTTGCCACATTCAGAACATGCAAACAGCTTCTCTCTTGTATGAATTCTCTCATGTACAGTAAGCTTACCCTTTGATTTAAAACATTTTCCACATTCAGAACATGCAAATGGCCTCTCTCCTGTATGAGTTCTCTCATGTACAGTATGCTCACCCTTTGTTCTAAAACATTTCTCACATTCAGAACAAGCAAACAGCTTATCTCCTATGCGAACTCTGTGTTTACCAAGACTTGCATTTGTTCTTAAACATTTCTCTCTTTCAGGGCACAAAAATGTCCCAGATGACAGCCCTGGATTCTCTGGTTCTTTTGGATTTCCTGAGGAGTGCAAAGCTTCATCTTTGATCATTATTTCTTCTTGCTTTACTGACAGAGGTTCCATGATGTTTTCTTCAATCAATGGCACTGGCTCTTCAAAACCAATTCCTGAAGACATTTTAGGATTTTTTCTGTACTCCTGTGCGGGGAGGGGGATACAATAATTTACTCTGCCACCAAACCAAATGCAGACATGCCAAAACTCCCTTTATGCTAGCATGGGTTGCCTGGGATTTCTTTATGATTTAAACTAAACATTTCTTGAAGCCAGAGTCCCCCTTACTCCATACTAAAAGGTACAAATAGTCTTGCAGGCATATAGTAGTGAGATTTTAACTAGGGATGCACCGATACCACTTTTTTAAGACCGAGTACCGATACTTTTTAAAAGTACTCACCGATACTTTTCGTTAATGTCATGTGACGCTTTCCAATAAGAACAGACCATATAAAAATGCCCCCAGCTCACATGTATATCCCCCCGATATATATATATTCATACTGCCCCAGCTCATGGATTTGCCCCAGCTCACACATGGATATCTGCCCCAGCTCACACATGGATATGCCCCCCAGCTCACACATGGATATGCCCCCCAGCTCATGGATTTGCCCCAGCTCACACATGGATATGCCCCCAGCTCATGGATATGCCCCCAGCTCACACATGGATATTGCCCCCCAGCTCACACATGGATATTGCCCCCCAGCTTATGGATATGCCCCCACAGCTCACACATGGGTATGCCCCCAGCTCATGGGTATGCCCCCCAGCTCACACATGGGTATGCCCCCCCAGCTCACACATGGGTATGCCCCCCCAGCTCACACATGGGTATGCCCCCCCAGCTCACACATGGGTATGCCCCCCCAGCTCACACATGGGTATGCCCCCCAGCTCACACATGGGTATGCCCCCCAGCTCACACATGGGTATGCCCCCCAGCTCACACATGGGTATGCCCCCCCAGCTCACACATGGGTATGCCCCCCCAGCTCACACATGGGTATGCCCCCCCAGCTCATGGATATGCCCCCCCAGCTCATGGATATGCCCCCCCAGCTCACACATGGGTATGCCCCCCAGCTCATGGATATGCCCCCACAGCTCACACATGGGTATGCCCCCCAGCTCATGGATCCCCCCCGCGATGATTACCTTCCTGAGCGACGCCGGGAATGTCTCCGCGCGTGCGCTCGTTGGAAGGACCCCAGCCGCGACCACGTGGGACCATGTGATCGCGGCTGGGGTCCTTCCAACGAGCGCACGCGAGGAAACTTTCCCGGCGTCGCTCAGGAAGGTAAGTATCATCGCGGAGAGCAGCTGCAGGGCCTGTCCGAATGCTCTATCGGCATTCGGACAGGCCCTGCAGCTGCTCACTGTGTTCATACTTACCTTACTGGGCGACGCCGGGAAAGTTTCTGTGCGCGTGCTCGTTGGAAGGACCCCAGCCGCGATCACATGGTCCCACGTGGTCGCAGCTGGGGTCCTTCCAACGAGCGCACGCGCGGAGACATTCCCGGCGGCGCCCAGGAAGGTAAGTATTGCGGTGAGCAGCTGCAGGGGCGGCTGTCCGAATGCCGATAGAGCAGTCGGACAGCCGCCGCAGCCCCTCGAATGCCGGCAAGCCGGCTCAATGCTGGCTTCCAGTATCGGAAAAAATATCGGGGGTACTGCACTAGTAACAAGTACTCCTGCAGTACCCAGTATCGGTATCGGTGCAACCCTAATTTTAACCTACAATGGGTGAATTCTCTGTCTAGAGAGGGTGGGTCTGATTTAGCAGATAGTGTAAAGATGGATGAAAAAAATAATCAGAATATATTTAATATGCAATAACACCTAATCATACAATCTGCATCTATTAAATGTAAATCATATACCGCTGCAAAAAATACCTTTTTTGGTTATCAATGATAAACTCCACAGGACCAAAATACTTTTCTATCAACAGAACCAAATGAATGTCTCTTTAAATCTGCAAAACATAAAACAACAACACAGAGGGTTATACACACGGGTTTTTAATTTCGCCAACAACTTTTCACTATTTACTGAAGGTAACCGTATTTTGCCGAGAATAGGGTTGCCAAAGCAGTTATCGGACATTGGCGAAAAGCGCTGAATTGGCCTCGACAAATTTCACCGAACTGGAAGAAAAAAAAAAGTCAGAATGGAAGTCTCCTAATAAGAGCTTAAACCAATAAAAATGTGTCAAATAAATAATAAAAAAAAGAAGGTTGTAAAAAATAAAAAAAAAGGTATTTTTATAGAAGTAAAAATAATAAATGGTCCTTAACCCTTTTGCTGTGGATGACGTGGGGGACATCCTGGAGATTGCATGCTATGTGCAGAGGAGGTCTTCTACATGTCATGGGGTCTCTGCAGCATAGGGGGAGACTACAGCCACACGGGATGTCCCGGGGTGGTCTGCCTTTCTTGAAGTCAGACTGTCCCATCAGACCTCTCCTGGTACACTGAGGTCATTGTGCCAGCGCACGATGATGTCAGTCTCAGGTGCCCCCCCAGCATAGTGCTTGAAGGGGAGGGGGATCCTTTAGACCCCTCTCTCTTCCGCTCAGTAAGGTCCAGAAAAACAGGCATCACTGGAAAGGTCACAGTCTGACCTTCCCAGCAATGCATTTCTTTTTGAATTTAAAATTTTATTTTAGTATAATGCACACAAAAGGTCACAGGTCGACCTAGTTAAACAGCCACGCAGGGCCAACGAAACAGATAAAACACATGAAGCTAATGGGAGGGGGGGGGGGTTCACATAGGAGGTATATAGCGAAAGAGAGATGACCATGGTCTCACTAACATAAGCGGCAGGCAAGTTCGGGAAAACCAAAACCACAGCTTCCAGGGAGGGAGGAAGAGAAAAAAAAAAAGGGAGGGAGGGAGAAGGAGGCAGCAACGGCCTTCATCATGACGCTCCTGGCTCGCTCCCGAAGGAGGCCATGGAGGGATACTGTCACTTGGCCCAAGAGCCCGAGGGCCAGGCACGACAAAAAGGCCGTGATAGCACACCTCGGCACTGCCCGGAAGATGCAAAAAAAAGGGGGGGGGGGAGAAAAACCCCCTACGAAGGAGACGAGGGAAAATGGGCGGGTGTGGAGGTAGGGGTTAGGGTCCGGAGCCCACCTTGACTCGCCGCCGATAAAGTCCCGTATGACTGCTGCACACTGTAAATTGATGGGGAGCAAAAGTCAATGCAGCGCATTGCTGCAATAGGGAGTGATGTGGGGGCGGCAGGGAGTTATGGGAGGGATCACGGCGGTACACCGCAGTGGGGCCAATCAGAAAGAGGTGAGGCCAAAAAGGATAGTAAAAGTGCCATGTAGGCAATTCAGCAACTCAGGTCAGGTCCCGCAGAGGAGAAGGCAGACGTAGTCCCAGTTCCCTGGGAGTCAGGAGCAAGCCCCAGGGCCCGTAGATGGTCGGCCACCTCCTCAGGTGTGGATGCTTGCAGGGTGTACCCGTCGCCTCGATAAATCAAGAGGGTTTTTATAAAGTATGTCATTATCACGCAAAGTAGCCGTTGTGGGCTTAAAGCGGCGTCGAGCTGCCAGCACAAAAAAGGGGCGATCCCGGAATACAGCCATCTGAGCTCCCTCAAATAGAAATGCAGGGGTATTGCGGGCCATCCGCAGAATAGCAGATTGTAAGGCGATGCCACGGATAACCACGATCCCGTCGCGAGGAGCCCCAGCGGGGGCCGTAGCTGCCTTCCGCACCCGGTTAGCAGAGACAACCACCATTTCCCAGATCTTCAGTTGCGGGGATGATAGAGGTCACAAAACGGGCTGTAAAGGCCAGAAGCTCTGGGTCCGGCACAGATTCCGGGAGACCGCGTATTTTAATATTCTTGCGGCGATGCCTGGAGTCCAGGGACACCACCGCAGCTTGCAGGGGGAGGATCTGTTTCTGGAGCGCTAGTAGGTCAGTAGAGGTCGAAACCTGCACTCCCTCGATCTCCTGCGCGCGAGCCCGAACTTCTACAAGCTGCGACTGCGTTTCTGCTATGGCGGTGTTAAGCGGTTGCAGATCGGCTTGCCAGGAGGTCCCGGCATCCGCCAACAAGGAGCAGATATTGCGCCTCGTTGCCGGGAGGAGGTCTTCCACCATCCAAACATGTAGCTCCGAGGGGGTAGATGACAGGCCCTCGTCCACTGCCACTCCAGGTTGCCCTGGTTCCGCCGTGGCTGTCGCCTCCCAAGCCCTCCTCCCAGGGATATTCGTATGTCAGGGGTGCATGGGGCACCCGCCGCCTCTCCACTCTTAGTTTTCATATCCATCCGTGGGCGAGTTGCCGAAGAGCAGGGCTCAATGAAGAAGTCTGCGTTAGGCCACAAAGATGGCCGCCAGCTCTCGCCAACACGCACCACGAGCTAGGCCTGGTAAATCGCGGGTCCGGAGGGGGGGGGGGGGAGGACAGGTCGGGCTCCGGAGTGCAGCACCCAATGACCAGCCTCCGAGGGATAGAAAGTCCAAGCCGTCCGAAATTCGCCGGTTTGGACCCTAGTAGGGGAAAAGGCACGGAGCTCTGCAGCTGCACGTCCTCTCCCTCTCGTGCCCAGCCACGCCCACCCAGCAATGCCTTTCTTAACCCTTTGCTGTCCAGTCCTGCGATCTGGCACTGATTGGCCAATCGGTGCTGGATCGTAGACTCCTCCCAGAGGTGGCTTACATCTTGGATGTCAGGCCAGCCTCCAGGCCTCCCCATGCCCCCTAATGTCAACCCACTTGGGCATGATAACATCAGTAAGTGAATTAAGTAGGGATGCACCGATACAGCATTGAGCTGGCTTGCCGCATCTGAGGGGCTGGGGTGGCTGTCAATGCTCTTGCTGCATTCCGACAGACCCCTGCAGCTGGCCGCATTCCAACGAGCGCCGCCGGCAAAGTCTTAGATCTTAGAGCAGCCACCCATTGGGAATCCCCCAGCCGCAATATCGTGCACAGTACGAGATCTCGCAAGATCGCGGCTGGGGGCTTCCCAACGAGCAGCCGCTCTAAGACTTTGCTGGTGGCGCTCGTTGGAACGCGGCCAGCCGCAGGGGTCTGTCGGAATGCCGCTAGAGCATTCTGACAGCCACCCCAGCCCCTCAGATGCGGTAAGCCAGCTCAGTGCTGGCTTCCGGTAATGGGGGCATCTGCAAGAGTACTAAGTGCTCGTGCGAATGCCGGTATCGGCACTAATACTAGTATCGGTATCAGTGCATCCCTAATATTAATGTATCAAAGAAATAAACTGGCGTACCTGCCTCAATAATGTTGCCAAGACCTTTATTTAGTTGCGTAAGGGACACACTCGGTATTGAACCCTGTATCATGAATAACTTAACATCAACTACCATATGGTAGAACAAGCGCTGATGTCCCAAGCCGTAGAATACATTAAAATCTAACTTATTATATAACCATCATAAAATCGTTTGAAAATAAAGACACAATAAATAAGGAGAGTAGTTCACAATATTGTGATCTCATCATCGCCAGGGATTATGGTACGATCAATTCACGAGCTGTATACTCTTTACCATCTAACACGTGAATGTCCTTACATCATGTATAATCGCGGAGCACCCCACAACTTGTCATATTAACACGGATTCACCTCAAAAAAGGGACAAGTGCTTAAATATCACTACTTAGAATTGTTCCTGGCTGGAAATCATTCTTAATATTAAGCGGAAATGATAAATCAATAAAAATAAAGTTCGAAGCATTTGTGGCCGGATTGCCAAATATCTCAGAGAGATCCCAGGTGGCCAAGTAATAATAATATATATATATATTATTATCATTATTGTCATCATTTATATAGCACCAACAGTTTCCGCAGCGCTTTACAATAACCAAAGGGAACGAGATACATATAAACGGACACATGATGGAAACAAGAGGCGTAGAGGGCCCTGATCATAGGAGCTTACAGACTAGAGCAGTGATGGCGAACCTATGGCACGTGTGCCACAGAGCCATAAGTTCAGCAGAGAATTTTTTTTTCCAGCGATCAGCAAGTTTACGTCCCCCTGTTTGGTCTAACACTACGCTTGCCAGCGCACAATGCACGGGATACACAGATCCAGGTAGGAGGGGCATGGACAGACTCAGGCCGGGGGGGGGGGTCGAGGACAGTACAAAGCCCCGGACGGAGAATAAGTGCGGGGGGGGGGGGGGCTGTCTGCTGACAGAGCTCTGTTAAACGCAGGCTGGGCATGGTGTGTGTCACCCTCAATGCTCCATCAGGATTTTCAGTCACTCCATCTGCAGACTGCATGAAGCGAGGGGAGGTTGCACTCCCTGCCACCTTCATTATTCCGCCTCCCTCTGTCTCATCTCTTCCTCTGTCTCTTCTCTGACTCTGTCTCTTTCTATGTCTCCTTCTCTCTGTCCTTTTGTCTCTTTCTCCCTGTCTCTTCCCGTCTCTTCATCTGCCTCTTTCTTGTGCCCTCTCTGTCTTCTGTCTCCTCTGTGGCCTTCTCTCCCCGTCTGTCTCCACTCCCTGTCTCCATCTTGTGCCCTCTCTGTCTGTCTTGCTGTCTCCTCTGTCGCCTTCTCACTGTCTCTTACTCTGTCACCATCTTGTTCCCTCTGTCTACTGTCTCTTTCTGTCTCCTCTCTGTCGCCTTCTCTCCGTCTCCTCTCTTTCTATGTCTCTGTCTCAGTCTTCCCTCCTTCGGTCTCCTCTCCCCTCCCCCTCCTTCGGTCACCTCTCCTCTTTCCTTTTCTCCACTTCTGCCCATCTCTCTTCTTTACTACCTTTCCTTCCCCTCCCTCCTGCTCCCCCCCATTTCTTTCTCCCTCTGCAGCGAGATATATCTATATCTCTATCTATATCTCTATCTATATCTCTATCTATATCTCTATCTATATCTCTATCTATAGATAGAGAGATATAGATAGAGAGAGATATATATGGGATTTGTAGGCATATGTACAGTGGTTTGAGTACAATTAAACAAATTGCGGGGTTGGCACTTTGAGCCACATAAGTTGGTTCAGCGATCCAGTTTGGGCACTCAGGCTCAAAAAGGTTCGCCATCCCTGGTCTAGAGGGATTGGGGTTGAGGAAGACAAGAGGAATTTTACTATATCTATCTAGATATTAAAAAAAAAAAAATCACCAGCAAGCCATGTCTGATCCACGATCAGACAACAATAAACTTTGCATCACATTCAAACACGGAGCATCCCCCACAGCGCGCGGATTAGCCACAGATCAAAGGCAAACTGGTGAATAAAGTTTGTTACAATTTGCCCCTGGCTACAACGCACTCGAGTTGCTTGTTACCCCTTTCTTGTATAATTCTTCTCTTCACAGATGCGAGAGTGAGAGATGAAGAACCACATCAAAGAAGGGAGGAAAAGTGTGTGGGAACCTGAGAAGAGAAACAAAGATTAATAGCCACCTGTTCGAAAACCTAGAGCCAGTGAAAGGTCTGAAATTCGTGAGTGCATTTTATCTTCAGATGATTTTTGGTATCTCGATATGTTACACTATGCCGGATATCATCGATTCTTTCACATGTGCTGAGGATTCCAGATCATATTCGGAAAAGACTTTGCTTCATATGAAAGTTATGATTTGCTGCTAGAAAATATCATTATTTCCGCTATATCCATTGTATTTGATTACGGGGCGGCTTTTGCCGAGAACCAACAGGAGCGAAACCTGAAACATTAACCCCCGGGACACCAAGCAAAAACCCAGGCGGCTCGTCCAAGAAAAATAGGGACAGTTGGAAAGTATGGGATTTAACTCTTCACTCACTGCCAGTACATTAACCCATTCCCTGCCAGAGAGCTCCATATCAGTGATTGTGGCCCTGCAGGGGGTGATTGTCCCACAGGGGCTTCTTATAGACTAAGCGCCGCCTTATTCCCATGGCTGGGAGACATTTCATTGCTGAATTCACACACATCATTATACAGCGGATACAGCTTATAATCAGCAATATATGCATTTACTTACAAGAAGCCGCTCACTCCCAGGACCCTCAGCCTGGATCTCCTCTCTGGATTCACCAGCTGGATCTGCCGCCTCACAGGACTCAGGACACAAAGGACAAAGGGGATGGAGCTACAGGGGTTAAAGGAGAGGCAGGAGTTACATGTATTAAGAAAACAATAAAAACACAAAATGTGGAATAAAATAAAGTAAAGCTGCACTAACTCGAGGCAAACTCAACAGGGGGGGGGGGGCTGGGCGCGCTCTGATGACATCACAGCTCATGTGACTGGCTGCAGGGCTCACGTGGTGCAGGGGGAGGGGAATGACGGACACCGAGTTGTGAGCTGCTTGGATCCAGCATTGAGGGTAGAGGATAATCTGCTGCAGAGTTCAAACCACACAAGGCAATCTCCTGCATCACGTGAGCCCTGCAGCCAGTCACATGAGCTGTGATGTCATCAGAGCGCGCCTCTCCCCCCTGTGTTGATGCTGGAAACGGTGAGTATCAGAAGCTAAGGATGTGCTGGGAATGTCCGGCCCTGGCCCCTTACTATGGGCTCCATGAGGCTGCTCACACCCCCATGTGACTGGAGAGGACACACACAGGAGTAGTACAGACAGGGCTGGTGTCCTGGGAGAGGAGGCTCAGGTATGTGCGGGCGCCATGTCCCACATGCTGGTTATTGCATGGAAAGCTGTCTATTATTCGCATATTCTGTGTCATTGGAAACAGCAGAGCCCTTGTGAGTGTATAGGATGGAGATGCTGATCTTTCTGTCGTTGCTTCCCCTTTATATGATCTGTGTATAATTACACGCCGCGTCATCTCCTCCACTCTCGCTCCTGTCATATGAAATGATTAGTCAGGGCAGATAAATACATGGTTTATTCCAGTGTCTGTAGCTCTGAGCCCTGATCATGCATGGGTTAAAAACAGTACAAAGTGACTGAGTCATGTGTGATGAAGTCACTCCAAGTGTATAACACATGGTCGTATGAAGTCACATTGTAGGCGGACAAAAACAGATTCACTTTCAAGACGGCGCCGGACCGGGCACAAGTAAGGATTGTCAGAACACGAGTCTCTTCAGGAAAGGCAAACGTTTATTGTGTCGTCACACAAGTGCTCACACAGGATTGAATCGCAAAGAGTGAGCCCCCCCTTTCACCCGTGCAAGGGATCTTATACCCAAAAATACGTAATTAGGTACATCCCAGTTAGCCCACCTCCCAATGACACTTTATTCCACCCCACGTGGGTTAATACCTCCCTTTGGCTAATACAAAGACATTCCATTAGTTTCAGTAAATCATAATTAATTGCTCTTACTGTTCCGGGCTGCGCCCTCCTCCCTTGCGCCTACACTCACTTGTTACAGATGGCACCTGGCCTAATCTCTATACTCCTTTTGTAGCCGGAGTCAGACAGGTTCACTTCATTAACGGCGCCGGACCAGACACAAGCAAGGATTGTCCAACACGAGTCTCTTCAGGAAAGGCAAGAGTTTATTGTGTCGTCACACAAGTGCTCACACAGGATTGAATCGCTTAGAGTGAGCCCCGATTACACAGAGACATGAGGTTTTATGCCCCAAATACATAATTAGGTACATCCCCATTAGCCACCTCCCTATGACACTCTATTCCCCCACAACGGGTTAATACTAGGGTGTGCACCGATACCGACGATACTAGTATCGGTATCGGGGCCGATACTGGGTACTGCAGGAGTACTTGGTACTCGTGCAGTACCCCGATATTTTTTCCGATACCGGAAGCCGGCATTGAGCCGGCTTCCGGCATCCGAGGGGCTGCGGCGGCTGTCCGAATGCTCTATCGGCATTCGGACAGCCGGCCCCGCACTCTCCGCAATACTTACCTTCCTGGGCGCCGCCGGGGAATGTCTCCGCGCGCGCGCTCGTTGGAAGGACCCCAGCCGCGACCACGTGATCCCGGCTGGGGTCCTTCCAACGCAGCGCGCGCGCGCGCGGAGACATTCCCCGGCGGCGCCCAGGAAGGTAAGTATTAAACACACTGAGCAGCTGCAGGGCCTGTCTGAATGCTGATAGAGCATTCAGACAGGCCCTGCAGCTGCTCTCCGCGGACGATACTTACCTTCCTGGGCGCCGCCGGGGAATGTCTCCGCCGCGCGCGCGCTGGTTGGAAGGACCCCAGCCGGGATCACGTGGTCGCGGCTGGGGTCCTTCCAACGAGCGCGCCGCGGAGACATTCTCGGCGGCGCCCAGGAAGGTAAGTATCGTCGGGGGGGGGGGCGGTCCATGAGCTGGAGGCAATATCCATGAGGGGGCATATCCATGAGCTGGAGGCAATATCCATGATGGGGCATATCCATGAGCTGGAGGCAATATCCATGATGGGGCATATCCATGAGCTGGAGGCAATATCCATGAGGGGGCATATCCATGATGGGGCATATCCATGTGGGGGCATATCCATGAGCTGGAGGCAATATCCATGAGGGGGCATATCCATGATGGGGCATATCCATGTGGGGGCATATCCATGAGCTGGAGGCAATATCCATGAGGGGGCGTATCCATGAGCTGGAGGCAATATCCATGAGGGGGCATATCCATGAGCTGGAGGCAATATCCATGAGGGGCATATCCATGAGCTGGAGGCAATATCCATGATGGGGCATATCCATGAGCTGGAGGCAATATCCATGAGGGGGCATATCCATGAGCTGGAGGCAATATCCATGAGGGGGCATATCCATGATGGGGCATATCCATGTGGGGGCATATCCATGAGCTGGAGGCAATATCCATGAGGGGGCATATCCATGAGCTGGAGGCAATATCCATGAGGGGGCATATCCATGAGCTGGAGGCAATATCCATGATGGGGCATATCCATGAGCTGGAGGCAATATCCATGAGGGGGCATATCCATGAGCTGGAGGCAATATCCATGAGGGGGCATATCCATGATGGGGCATATCCATGTGGGGGCATATCCATGAGCTGGAGGCAATATCCATGAGGGGGCATATCCATGAGCTGGAGGCAATATCCATGAGGGGCATATCCATGTGGGGGCATATCCATGAGCTGGAGGCAATATCCATGAGGGGCATATCCATGAGCTGGAGGCAATATCCATGAGGGGGCATATCCATGAGCTGGAGGCAATATCCATGAGCTGGAGGCAATATCCATGAGGGGGCATATCCATGAGCTGGAGGCAATATCCATGATGGGGCATATCCATGAGCTGGAGGCAATATCCATGAGGGGGCATATCCATGAGCTGGAGGCAATATCCATGAGGGGGCATATCCATGATGGGGCATATCCATGTGGGGCATATCCATGAGCTGGAGGCAATATCCATGAGGGGGCATATCCATGAGCTGGAGGCAATATCCATGAGGGGGCATATCCATGTGGGGGCATATCCATGAGCTGGAGGCAATATCCATGAGCTGGAGGCAATATCCATGAGGGGGCATATATCCATTGAGCTGGAGGCGAATATCCATGAGGGGCAATATCCATGAGCTGGAGGCAATATCCATGAGCTGGAGGCAATATCCATGAGGGGGCATATCCATGAGCTGGAGGCAATATCCATGAGGGGGCATATCCATGATGGGGCATATCCATGTGGGGCATATCCATGAGCTGGAGGCAATATCCATGTGGGGGCAATATCCATGAGCTGGGGGGGCATACTCATGTGTGAGCTGTGGGGGCATAATAACCCATGTGTGTGCTGGGGATTATCCATGTGCTGGGGCAAATCCAATGGATGAGTGAGCTGGGGCAAATCCATGAGTGAGCTGGGGCAAATCCATGAGTGAGCTGGGGCAAATCCATGAGCTGGGGCAGTATGAATATATATATATATCGGGGAGGATATACATGTGAGCGGGGGGCATTTTTATATGGTCTGTTCTTATTGGAAAGCGGTCACATGACATTAAATAAAAGTATCGGTACTTGGTATCGGTGAGTACTTTTAAAAAGTATCGGTACTCGTACTCGGTCTTAAAAAAAGTGGTATCGGTGCATCCCTAGTTAATACCTCCCATCATTAATTCGAACACAAAGAACATTCCACATATAAATATAAATTGATACACTTCTCGTTAGTTTGACAGTCTGTGATTTGTTTGTGCTGTCTTTCTCCGGGGAGTGCCTCCCTCCCTATCGGCTATGTTTATTCAGATGGCCTGGGGCCCGGTCTTCTATACTCCTTCGTCTTTTCACGGGCCCAACGACCTTGGAATATCTACTTCTCCATGCCAGAAACAGCAAAGATCTTTCATAAGGCTTTAATTGCTTTTCTGCTAATCTAAACGCATTCCTAAATTTCTACGTATACCTCATTCTAGTCTCAGCTACAAACCTGTCTAGTTATATACAAGTGAACCAATATTCTGAACAAGATGGCCGCCTGTGTACAATGGCGGCCGTCTTCCAGCCTATTTCCACTTCATTCCCCCCTGGCTCAAGTGTCAGGATCTTTTCCTGGCACTTGTAGCCATTATACTCCACTATTCTGAAACTACTGAAAAAGGGGGTTTCTTTCACTGGGAACATACCCTGTGGAATTATCAGTGGTATCTTCTGTGTTGTGTAGATATCAGTATCCCTATGATCAAGATCACCACTATCATAAGTATCATGGATCCAATCTTTGAGATGAATCGTAAGATAGAACCAAACCATTCTCCCATTGCCCAAACCCACGGAGCGGATTCCAGCCTTCGGCAGCAATCCTCCTGGCTGTGCCCTGCAACTGTGCTACCTTCTCCTGATGATCTTGAATTACCTGGTAATAGTCTGGGACTTCGTGTGTAGTGTTTCTGATGAAGGTGCAACATTCATAGTGCATTGTCATTTCACACAATCCATTCAAGGCCGCACTGATCTGCTCAAGCGCCATTTCATATATCATTTGCACCTTTCATAACTCACGCATTTCCAGATTCAACAGCTGGATATCCATACTGGTCCTATTCAGAATCTCATCCATCAGATTGACATAGCTATTCAATCTCCTCATCATCTCTCCTCCCCATCCAGTCCATACTGGCAACCATGTCCATATTCGATCCATCTTCGCAAACAATTCTCTCTTCGGTCTTTCAAACACCAGTGGGTACCTAGGGTGTAGTTCTGTGTCTGTGTTTGTGTCTTCTCCCCTTAGTTTCTGGATTGGGACCAGCTTAGCCAAATAACACATTCCCGTTATTGTTGGTGGTACCTATGTGTAACACACCCTTTCACAGCACACCTGGTATCCTCCTTTCACTATAAATAGCAATAAATGTAGTGTTCCCTTTGATATCTCTATCGCAAAATGTCTCAGCCGTCTCATCATATCCACTGCACCCTGCCTCCCATTGGTCACATTCCCAATCACCGCCTCTTGGTCTCTAGTGAGTTGCCTGCATCGTATGTATAAATAAATCGCCTTTTGTCCTGTTTTGAATATGTAAATATATAATGTCCAGTTGAACTGACTTGAGTTACATAACCCCCCTCGTTATTTGTTTCTTTATCTGGTCCTAGTTGAAAACACCATTCTGGTGGATACACTGGTCCTATTATAGGGTACCCGGGACTGACTGATTCTGTCTTTTCCCTGATACAAACATACTCAAATTCATTGGAACAGAGGCAAATGGTATATGAATTGTCTCTGGGTGCAGTCTACTACACACCCAGCATACAGTTTGCCCAGACTTTTTAGCATAGTCATATTTGAATTGCACAAGTAAGTGTCCTCTTGGGTTGGTTCCAGATAGCGCCTCTCGTTTTTGTCTCCACATGGTACGGTTCTCCATCACCGGGTGCGTACCATTCCAGATATGGGAAATATCCACTTTCCCCACATTGCCCGTACAATTAGAGCATACTCCACGCGAGAGTCCATAAATCAAATTAGCAAAATATAAAATCAGCACCACAAATGCCCCGAGTGTCAGAATTCCTTGGGCAATTCTTTTTACAGTCACATAAACCCAATCCCTCCCCACTGGAATTTCAAAAGTAAAGAACATTTCTGGATAATCAAGGGTGGGGGCCGGGCCCCTAAAAAACACCCTGTGGGTATCCCCCGTTGGCGGGTGGTCAGGACCTGTGCCCATCAAAACACCCACTTGTTGATCCTCTGTTTATCTGGGTTAGAATCATTTAGGTGCTCATGGCTGTGGTCTTTGTCAGCTTCAGCCTCAGTGGGTTGGTCGTCTCGTTGGTAACAACCTTCCATGTTGGTTCAGGACTGGCTGCGGCTGCTTTTACCCTGGAGTGATATATCCACGGGACCACCTCGGCAACCTTTACTGCTATAGGGGTTGATAACAGGACAAAATAAAAACCTCTCCATTTTGGACCTAGTGGATCATTTTTCCACTCTTTTACCCATACTGAGTCACCCGGACAATACTTATACAGTGAAGGATACAGAGAATACGGTATATTATCCCCCACCCAAATATTTAACTTCTGCATTGATTTACCCAGCATTACTACCTGATCATTTAGTTTAATTTCTCCCAATGCCCGAAGGTCCCCCCTTAGTCCATTAATCAGAGGGGTTGGCTGTCCAAACATAAGTTCGTATGGACGTAGCTTCAATTGGGGGGTTGGTCTGCACCTAATGTGCAAAAGGACTATCGGCAGTAAGTCCAACCAGCCTAGTGACGTCTCTTGGCACAGTTTGGACATCAAAGTCTTTAGGGTACGGTTCATTCTTTCAACTTTTCCCGAACTTTGGGGCCTGTTCTCGGGTTGTTCTTGGCACATGTTACACACTGCTGAGCTGTTGCTTTGCAGATTGCTGACAATCCTGGTACGTAGAAATGTGGCTCCAACTGTTGCTCCATCATTTCTCTTCCTCCATGGGTACTTGCGTGAAGTGCTCTTACGATTTCAGGAGCCAGTGTTGCTGGTAGGACTATTAGTCCGTTCTCCATCTGGAACCATCCATCTTCTCCATACCCTCCGGGTTCGTCTGTCAGCCACTTCTTTTCTTTCTCTGAGTACACAGATGTCCATTCGCTCAGTGGCGCCGGTAGGAGTGCAGCCACCACTGGTTTTGGTTTGTATC
Source organism: Leptobrachium leishanense (assembly GCA_009667805.1). Taxonomy (NCBI): domain Eukaryota; kingdom Metazoa; phylum Chordata; class Amphibia; order Anura; family Megophryidae; genus Leptobrachium; species Leptobrachium leishanense. Next base: position 159,017,805 of record CM019068.1, read on the forward strand.
GTGCCAATTCTCCATAATTTCCCCAGATAAATTCTCCTAGACTGTGCAGTATTCGTGTGATTCGTAGATTATTGTGAGAATTGATTGTCAAATTTTCAAAACGTGACGCGAAATTTCAATTTTCTGCTCGTTCAACTTCAGTTATTTCTTTGTCTTCCTCCTCCCCCACTATTTTTACGCCGAAGAATTTCAGCCTCATCTTGCAGACTCTGCGCAGTCTTTGCTGAACTTCTGAGGTGTTAACCATTAGACATGTCTCTTGCGGATTTAGGGGAGTAGAGTAGAAATTTCGGCCTTGTGTTCGAGTTGGAAAAAACCATTGGATATAATCATAATTGAGTTCTAACAGTTCATAATCATCTTGCCATTTGTTCAATATTATTTCAATGAACTCGCCGTGGGGTTCAAATTTTTTTTTTTAAATTCATATAGAACTCGTAATTTGGCATGGAAGATTGAGGCTCTTGCTTGCAGATCAGTACTTTAGCTTGAGCTTCTGCTTCTGTTGGTGGTGGCGGTTTTGCAGCTGCTTTTGCGGGTTGGTCCGCGCGTCTGTTACCTTTTGGAATTTCATCACGGCCTTTTTGGTGGCCTCGACAGTGCATGATGCTGACAGCACTTGGTTTCCACACTGCTTCCAGGAGGGCCGTGATTTCTGCAGCATATTTAATTTATTGTCCTGAAGACGTGAGTAGGCCTCTTTCTTTGTAGAGTGCGCCATGTGCATAGACTGTCATAAAGGCGTATTTGGAATCTATATAGATATTTACTCTTTTGCCTTCAGAAATTTCAAGGGCTCTGGTTAAAGCTGTTATTTCAGCTAGTTGTGCCGATGTATGGCCTGGCAGTGGCTTTGCTTTGATAACTTCTTCTGTTGAGACTACTGCATAGCCGGAGACTTCCTTCCCATCATCCATATAGCTGTAGATCGTATTTGTCTAGGGGTACGTCTTTCAAATCTGGCCTGCTACTGAACACTTCTTCCATGACTTGGAGGCATTCATAATTTGGATCCTCTTCACAGTCAGGCAGTAAAGTAGCAGGGTTTAAAGTAGCGATGAGGTCCAAATGAACCCGTGGATTTTCACACATCATGGCTTGGTACTTCGTCATCCGGCTGTTGCTAAACCAGTAACCTCCTTTGACATCCAGCAGAGCCTTGACAGCATGGGGCACCTTGACATAAAGAACTTGTCCAAGGGTCAGCTTGTCTGCTTCTGCTATCAGCATTGCGGTGGCAGCCACTGCTTTCAGGCATGGGGGTAGGCCGCAGACCACAGGGTCGAGTTGCTTGGAGAGGTAGGCCACAGGCCTCAGCCACGAGCCAAAGGTCTGGACCAATACTCCTGTTGCTGTTTGGTTATATTCATGTACGAACAGCTGGAAAGGCTTGCTATGATCTGGCAGACCCAGCGCAGGAGCTTCCATCAGCAGAGTCTTTAATTTCAGAAACGCTGCGGTTTGCTCTTCTTCCCAATGAAAGGGGTCTAATTCTCTTTCCTTGGTTGCTTGATGAAGCGGCTTGGCAATTTCTGCGAAGTTGGGGATCCACAGGCGGCAGAAGCCTGCAGCTCCCAGGAATTCACGGACTTGTCTCCTGGTCTTTAGTTGGGGTATGCGGCACATTGCTGCCCCTAGTGCACGTTTGGTACCTGTTAACTGGCCCTAGTGCACTTTTTTGGTTACCTGTTTGGCTTAGCAGATGTAGCAAAAGTTTTGTGACAGATAAACAGTCTTTTTCTGTGGGGGAAACCAGTGTAATTAATCAACATACTGTAGCGTGGAAGGACAAAAGGTCCTGGCTGAGCGCGCATCCATTGTAGATACCTCCCACTGAGAAATAAAAAAAAAAAAAAAAAAAAAAAAAGTTGTCTTGCTGGAACAATGGTGTGTTCCACGGTGACACGCAGAATTTCAATATACCGTAGTCTTTAAATCTCTGCAAATATATTTGTATATTCTGCTTGGCTTTCTTTGGGATATAATATTGTCTTAGAGCCACCGGTATTGCGCCGGACTTTAATTCAACTAATCTGGGCGGGTTGTCCTCCGCCCCCCACCTCAGGAATTCCAAGGAGTAGTGCGTGCGGATCCAGCGTGGCAGACAGAGTAGGTGCCGTGCGCCATTCTTCTTCCCTCGGCATAACTACTGCGATTTTCACAGATTGGGGGTTGTGCGGGCTGGCTGGATTATACTACCGAACAAAACTGCCACCCTCCGGCAGGTTTAATTGAACGTGACCCCCGGGAAAAAAAAAAAACATAATTTGGGCTTGCAATTTGCAAAAAATATCCCGCCCCAGGAGCTGGATGGGACATTCGGGCATATACATATACACATTGTGTAAATAATATTCTCAGAAATATTTTCCCATAGCCCAAAACAGACTCTTAATACTACATCGAAAAAAAAACAATAAAAATAAATCATTCCATCAAAAATCAAACAAAAACATACCTTGTAAAAACAGTAAAGAAAAATTACTTTAATTATTTCTCGAATTAATTTTTCTAACCGTTTCATATATTTCAATTTAGTTTGTTAATAATTTTTATATTTTAGTAGGCAATATTGGTACATACTTATTATTATTTATATGCAATAATATACTTTACTTTCTATTAATTCTAGCTCTGAACATAACTTAAACTTTCGGAATAATATCAACACAAAATATAAACATATATCTTGCACTCAACCGACTTCAGACAAATATTCTATTGTAACACACACTAAAATTAGCTAAACATAGTACGCTGCACAAGTACACAAAGGGTTATTTTTTCCACCTTTCAGAGAGCAAAGAAAAACAAACTGCTCCCTCCTCCTCCTCCTCTCTTGCAAACAGTCTGTCAGAAAAAGGAGGGGGCCTATTACACCAGGGACGACGCTCAATCTCAACTTTTAATTGAACAGTTTAATGATCAATTAAAAACACAATCGGACAAAATCAGTCTGAACCACACATATAAACTATACAGCACCGCAACTATCTCACTCCGTGAAATATTAATTTATATATGCTCCCATCGGGCATCTCAATCTTTTCTGGTGGAGCCTCTCTATCTCCCTTATTTTGGGGGTCCTGTTTCTTATTCCTCCCCGCTATCATTATAAAATGACTCTGGTTTTTAATGCAATATCTCCATATATCTATATACGGGTATTGTTCAGGATGTCCATACTGCTCTGTAACTTGGGAATGTACCTTCTGTACTAACTCCGGGTCCATTGACCCCTGCTCTGGCCATCCTGGGACTAATAACGGCCACACAACTGTACACATTACTTTTAATTTCTCTTTTGTCAATTCTACACCATAATCATACGTTTTTATATAATGCTTCGAAATTCCGCACCATATATTCTAGGGGCATCTCACCCTCCTTTACCTTCTTGGGCTTAGATGACCCGTTACCCATTGTCACTCCTGAAAACAATACTTTTTGCGATACAAATATCTTATTTCAACAACAGTTAAAATCTACAGTCTGATACTTCAGTCAACAATTTATCCGCATCCACATACGCTTCCCCCTTCAGTAGCCGACTGCAGTCGCCTGAGCCGAAACCGTAATTATCTGGGTCAAATCTCGTATTTGCTTCCTCGTGGAGCGAGTAGGCGCACGTTCACTCACAGCACTCAAGTCAATTCATTCACAACACATTCCGTATCAGATACTTTCAGCACAATACAGAACATATATCACTTCAACTCTTTCCATTAGCCGAGGGCGTATTCCCTCCTTAGTGGCTCCTTATACCCCGTAATTTGAACTCTAACTCTTGACTGCTTGTGGCTATGTGCACCTCGTTCCTTGTCTATCTCTGTAGCTATCGCTGGCTTTACTATAAGCCCTTTTCACTATACGGCGTACACACTAGGCACTGACTCAGGCTCTTAGCCCAGTCACAGAAAAAAAAAATCCCTCTTCCTTTCCCTTTTACCCACGTGGCGAAGCTCTATTTACAAACACTGAACTATGCAACTCCACGCAGCTACCTTCTCCCTCTCATACAGAACTACCCTTTGATTGGCATTCAATTCCCCCGAATCCAGACGCCCGCTAGCCACTCTGGCTCCTTAGCAATGTCAGCGCTACCAGCGGCGGGAAAGATATGCCAATAGGATGGTGGCCATCGCATCCTCTTATCCGTCTATCGCAGTCGGACGTTTCCCTTAGATACCGGTATTTCCTTTAGACATACAAAACATAGAAGACACGTTACCTATCGCCGGCGCTGCTTGCTGTTTCCTCAGACTCGTTGGTGTCCCAGTTTTCCCGGGTCAGGGGGGTCTGTTTGGGACGAGATGAGGTCCACTGTACAGGAAATCCTGCTTGGCGCCTGCAGATGTCAGCTCACCTTCAACGGACGCCCCCAACCATCGGGATTCTGGCACTGCTGCAGTCAAGCGCCGCACTGTGTTCAGCAGCCGTTGCCTGTGTCTTGGCAAAAGGCCCGTTATCCCGGCTATCGAGACCCCAGAAAATGTAGCCGGAGTCAGACAGGTTCACTTCATTAACGGCGCCGGACCAGACACAAGCAAGGATTGTCCAAACACGAGTCTCTTCAGGAAAGGCAAGAGTTTATTGTGTCGTCACACAAGTGCTCACACAGGATTGAATCGCTTAGAGTGAGCCCCGATTACACAGAGACATGAGGTTTTATGCCCCAAATACATAATTAGGTACATCCCCATTAGCCCACCTCCCTATGACACTCTATTCCACCCCACGTGGGTTAATACCTCCCATCATTAATTCGAACACAAAGAACATTCCACATATAACTATAAATTGATACACTTCTCGTTAGTTTGACAGTCTGTGATTTGTTTGTGCTGTCTTTCTCCGGGGAGTGCCTCCCTCCCTATCGGCTATGTTTATTCAGATGGCCTGGGGCCCGGTCTTCTATACTCCTTCGTCTTTTCACGGGCCCAACGACCTTGGAATATCTACTTCTCCATGCTAGAAACAGCAAAGATCTTTCATAAGGCTTTAATTGCTTTTCTGCTAATCTAAACGCATTCCTAAATTTCTACGTATACCTCATTCTAGTCTCAGCTACAAACCTGTCTAGTTATATACAAGTGAACCAATATTCTGAACAAGACGGCCGCCTGTGTACAATGGCGGCCGTCTTCCAGCCTATTTCCACTTCATTTTGTCTTTCTGCGGGCCCCAACGACCTTGAGTCGCTTTTCTCCTCCGTGCCAGGAACAGCAGAGATCTTTCATAAAGCTTTAATTGCTTTTCTGCTAATCTAAACGCATTCCAATTGTCTATCGGTAACCTATTCTAAGTCTCAGCTACAAACGTCTATATATACAATGTGAACCAATATTCTGAACAAGACGGCCGCCTGTGTACATGGCGCCCGTTCCAGCCTACTATTTCCACTTCATTTTGTCTTTCTGCGGGCGCCCCAACGACCTTGAGTCGCTTTTCTCCTCCGTGCCAGGAACAGCAGAGATCTTTCATAAAGCTTTAATTGCTTTTCTGCTAATCTAAACGCATTCCTAAATTTCTACGTATACCTCATTCTAGTTTCAGCTACAAACCTGCCTAGTTATATACAAGTGAACCAATATTCTGAACAAGATGGCCGCCTGTGTACAATGGCGGCCATCTTCCAGCCTATTTCCACTTCAACATGATCTGGGTTCATAGTCTGACAACCAGTCACTTGTAGGACTACACATCCAGTGTCACCCCATCCCTGACCAGATGCAAAATTGAGAGCCAGGGACATCTATGGGGTCTACGATTGTAAGGTTTGAGAGAAGGGGCGGGGGGGGGGCAAAGGTGGATTTTTGTAAGTCACAAAGTGAGAGGGGGAGATAAGGATAAAAAGTGAGCAGAATATTCCTGTGTAATTTCAGACACATTGCGCTTCCTCTAATTCTTCCTCCACAAGATCCGGGCGTCCAGGTAACCTGTGATAATGAATCCAGACACAGCCAGGGATCCGCTGAGCCAGAGAATCCTGGATCTAACTCTGGAGATGATCTTTCTGCTGACTGGAGAGGTAAGAGATTCCATGAGATTGCCATATTCCTGCTGATATTAAATCCCCCTGGAGCTGTGTGACCCAGGAGACATTTCAGAGGCAGATCAGTAGTAGATTCATGTTAATGCCTGTCGTGTGTAAATAAAGGTTCCAGCTCACCATACAGCACATGAAGCTGAAGTTAGCTCCTTATTTGGCCAGCATCTTATTCGCACACTGAAGTTAGTTTCTTATTCAGGGACTGAAAATGACTTCTTATTGGCCCAGGCTTTCCATATTTAAAAGAATGTCAATAAAAAGTAGTTAAAACAATTGGACAATTCTAACACAATCATATGAAGAAATACATTTATCCAGATAACGGGACCCCCCTCCCCAGCTCCATTTGTTTAAATAGGAAAACTTGAATAAGTAGCTGCTGATTCTCTCTATGAAAATCAACTTTGCTCGCCCCGAACTGGATAGTTTTCTATTAATTGGACTGTTCTGTATTAGAAAAAACATAATTTAGCCTGAGCCAAATATTATTGATTAAGCAAACTGGCATCAAACCTGGTACCCCTGCTCCATTCGTTTCAAGCGGAAATTTTGAATATGTAGCTGCTGTTTCTCCCTATGAAAATCATCTTGGCTCGCCCCGAACGGAATAGTTTTCTATTAACCTCCCTGGCGGTCTCATTTTACAAAATTTTGTGTCTAAAAGCGTCTCAATTTTTTGTAAAGGAAACGTGTTTTTGTACATAGTTAGCCTGTAATAATTAGGAATCGCGCACTGAAATCCGTGCAATCAAGAGTTCTTACTGGTAAAATCCTTTTATAAATTAATAAATAAAATAAATAGTAAATACACGGAGTTCGATAAAGTTTGAAACACGACATAATTTATTATCCCAAAAATAATCATGATATTCAATAAAACAAAACTGAAATTTGTCTGAAAACAAGGGTGAAACTATATGGTCTGTTTCTTATCCTGTAGTGCCACCTAGTGGCCGTTAATACACTGTATTCCAATGTTTATGATCATTTTTTTTTTTTTTTTAAGTTTGCTGCCTGGTCCCGCCCCCCTGCATCATGTGACTTGCAGGGAGCCTTACCAGGAAGACACTCGCCGTGATCACACTGCGGGGGACAGCCAGGGAGCGCAGGAGGAGGTGAGTATGCCTCCAGCCCGAGTGTGGCTCGGAGTTACCGTTCGCGGTAGTGAAATTTAACCCTGAGTCACACTCGGTAATACCATCAGAAAAAACATAATTTAGCCTGAGCAAAACATTATTGATTAAGCAAACTGGCACCAAAACTCCCTCCTTTCGTTTCAATGTGAAAATTTGAATAAGCTGCTGATTCTCTCTATTAAAATTAACTTAGCTCACCCCAAACTCAATAGTTTTCTAATAATTGGACTGTTCTGTATTAGAAATATCATAATCTTGCCTTAGCCAATTTGACGGAAGCCGCTACTCAGGACGAGAAGGTCCTACGTTAACTCCTTCCTTGCCTTTGGAGTGCCGCGGGGTAGCGTGCCAGCCGAGGCGCGAGCCCTGGATACAGCGAAGGTGGCTGCTCAGAATATGCCAATGCGCTAGAAAAGAGAATGGTAAGCACCCACAGTATGCACCGTCACTGGAATCCCCAAGCTGAACTAAATTTATAGTGGTGTCCCCTAATCCAAAAAAATCAAAGATGTGTACGCATCTGGTCAGCGCAAACCGTATCACCTCGGGGTTCAGATGGCTCCCGTATTAGACTCCTCCACATGGGTACATATATGAAGCAAAACACAATAGAACATAGACTTGTGTAGTATATCACATACAGTGAATACAATAAATATGTATATATTCGATCCATTCACAAAACAGGAGCCCTATCACTGGCTCTGAGTGGACCAACGCTTCTGGGTGTGTTTTCAGGGATCTTCTCCGGTAATCCACACCTTACTAAACTGGATCTCTCACCATATCGATATATGTAGAACAGAATAGAAGACAAAAGATCTCCTTCTAATCTCCTATGTAAACAATATAAAATCAGCTCACGTAGCGATTTTCAACTCCCTTTTGCTGGAGCTTAATCCAAGCTCGAGGTGAATGGCATATGGATTTGTTGATGGTCAAAACCAAAAAACCCCACGATGAATGTAGGGACTGACTCTTCAAAATTTATTTAAAAGAAAACATAAAACCAAATGTAAATCTCTAGACCGATGTCCAGAACGCGTTTCGCCGCGACTAGCGGCTTTATCAGCTGGTTTACAGGTCAATAACAGTCTGTGTAAATTTATATTAAACATAATCCATGTAATTAAGAGTTACATGTCCCCACATGTCTTGAATTGGTGGTCAGCGTGCGTTCCTCGCCTCCATCTGAAGATTGCCCACGCAGTACAAGGCGCCGCCATCTTGCGCAGGCGCACTCCGAGCTTCCGCAATGCATTCCACCATGTATCGTTCGTGTGAGCGCACTTCCGGTGTCGCGTCTGGTTATGCCTCTGGTTTTATATTCCTATGATTTACATCAGTAGATAGTTATCTCTATGTGGCCACAATAAGAATTAGGTGTCACATTGGGCTGAAAAGGACAACATTTTAATCAATATAACATATTATGGATCGGAGCAAGCTGTCTTTCATCAGATCTACTCAAAAGGGAAGAGTTATGTTTATTACAATCTGCCCTATGTTCTGCAATTAGAAATTATATATATATATAATCTACAAGGGTTGTAGTGGAGGACAAAAAGTGAGATAAAAGGCCTCCACACTATAATAAGTGTGTTTTATTATTGCAGAAGCCACTTGCACATCACAGCAATTCGATGAATTGCATCCCAGAGCTCCTGTGCCACATTCCCCATATGCAGCAAGGAATTCTGGGTAGGATATGCAAATGACGTCTCACCTTTATGCATCCGGGGTTTTTTTTTTTTTTTTACACAGATCCCTAAAATCAATGCCATGCCACACTGTGGCTTTGCAGCAGAGATAAGGTTTATGCAACTGGTCAAAGCCACATTTATTATAGCGTGGAGGCCTTTCATCTCACTTTTTGTCCTCCACTACAAACCTTGTAGATACTGATTGCCCTAGGGGTCCAAGCATCCACTGCAACTGGTCATCATGCCTAGCTCCTAGCTGATGAGGGTCCAGGAAACCCGAAACAGCGCTGTCCTAGGAGTGGCTTTGACCAGTTGCATAAACCTTATCTCTGCTAGAAAGCCACAGTGTGGCATAGCATTGATTTTAGGGTTCTGTGTAATAACAGATCCAGGATGCATAAAAGTGAGACAGATGTCAATTGCATATCCTACCCAGAATTCCTTGCTGCATATGGGGAATGACACAGGAGCTCTGGGATGCAATTCATCGAATTGCTGTGATGTGCAAGTGGCTTCTGCAATAATAAACACTATCAGGGTAATTCAAAGAGATTCGAAAAGTCATCGCATGTTCGGTGACTTTTCGTTCTCTTCAATTCGGTTCCTTTTGCCGATCCCATTTTGGTGACCCTGCGTTGTATTCAGCAAGCACCACAGGGTCCCCGAATTGCAGGGAAAGGCTGCCGCAAACCCGACGAAAACGAACCGCAAAACCCACCGAATGCACGCTGAAAACCCGCAAAAACATCTGGATTAACCTGCCGAAAACCACGGAAAAACCCGAGCTGGAGCCGATCACACACAGCGAAGCCGCCGGAAAAAGCAGACACGCAGACGAATGGAGTGAATAAATTAGAAAAACAGTTTGCATGAATGATTGAAAAGTGAAATGCTGTTTGCAAAGAAACTACTGAGCGAAAATGTCTGAAATTTACACAGGAGGTCCAGGGAATGATAATAAAGAGGGCTGTTACAAAAAAAATAAGTAAACTGAAAAAAAATCAGACTTTTAAAATTTTGTTTTAAAAAAAATGCTTAAAATATCCTAAATCTATAAATAAAGAGACGCTTTGCTGCAGAATTTTATAATGAACGGTTTATTAGATATTGAATTAAATCAGGAATATTTTTAACATTGAAGTCTATGGGATTCTCCTGAATAAACCTGCCGAATTAAACCACCGAATGGCAGGGCATTTCGGGAACCTTTCACTGCTGGTTTGTGTTCTCTGAATAGCCGAAGCAGTGCTTTTTTATGGGGATTTCACTGCCCTCGAACAGGCAAAGAACAGGCACCGTATGTGCAGGCAATTCGCCAGGATTTGGCGAATTGCCTGCTCTCTGAATAGCCGAATGGCCAAGAAAGGTAACCGAACGCTGATTTTCAGCGTTCGGTTACCTTTCTCCAGCCATTCGGATCTCTTTGAATTACCGTGTGTGTGTGTATGTATATATATATGTATGTATATGTATATATATATGTATGTATATGTATATATATATATATATATCATTCTCCCTTGCTCGTGTATCAATATACTTATAGATGTTCTGAAAATAACTGTGAAATATTATACACTCAGTCACAATATATAAAATATTATTTTTATACCAATATTGTATATAATTACTAAATGATTTTTTTTTTGTGAAAGGATTTTACCAGGAAGGATACATTGAGATTTCTCTCGTTTTCAAGTATGTCCTGGGTGGCGAGTATGTACCGTTAGGTGTCTTGCCCAAGGACACTTACTGGAGAGGTGCTCTTGCCGGGATCGAACCCATGACTCCACAGGCTCTCTCCACGCAGAGCAAATTAAAACGAATGTGACTAATGTGTTTTTATATATAATTATAAATAGTTTTAATGTAATTAAATTATACTTGTGTATATTTATATTGTGCTCGTGATTCTAACTTCTGAAATTAACCTATATTTTACAGACAATTCATAATATAAATCCCTTTATACTTTACTATACTTTATATTCTGAATTGTCTGTAAAATATAGGTTAATTTGATAAGTTCTAATGCACATCTATGCCAATCCGCTGTGTGAAGTCGCTCCTCAGAGCACATCTATCCGCTGTTCGCCTCTGCCTGGATCGTAATGATATCCGGCTGTACTGGAGGGGGAAGAGCAGGAGTCTAAGGCCCGGCTGGATGATCTCAGCCTTATTTTGAAAATAAAAATTTTGAATACAAAAAAAAAGCACAGGGACGGCGTCAGACAAACCAGCAGCTGGGCCGTCTCACTTAAAGGATACAGTTACGGACATGAGCTGATACATTGTTGCAGAGAGCAACTAAGTGGCTGCTGGCAAGATCAGTGTGAGATGTTGCAGGGGAAACACAATTACAAAGCGAGGAAGATTTTACGGTAATTCAAACTGGAACTCTTACATTTAAATACAGGGGAAACGAAATACAACAAAATAATAACGAAAATAAACTAAATGAAATATACAGGGTTATTCAGAGAAAGGTGACACTCAGGAGAATGACTGGAGAAGTGAAAATTCGAGGTCAAAATATTCTCCCATTTATCTCACTTTCCAAATCGGCTATTTGGTCTAGATTGATCTCTTCTCCTGCCAGTTCTCCTGGTTTTCACCTTCCTCTGAATAACCCTCATAGTGGTAGCCGTTCCGTCACAAACTATTTAGTTTGGGGTGAGCCAAGTGAATTTTTATAAAGAGAATCAGTAGCTACGAATTCAAAATTTCCCATTGAAGCGAATAGAGGGAGCTATTAGTGCTAGTTTCCATTATCAATAATGTTCGGCTCGGGCTAGATTATGGTTCTAATAGAGAAGGGTCTATTTAATAGAAAACTACTCAGTATGGGTTGAGCCAAGTTGATTTTCATAGAATCAGCAGCTACTTATTCAGATTTTCCCTTTGAAACAAATGGAGGTGGGGGGGTCCCGTTATCTGGATAAATTTCTTCATATGATTGTGTTTAGAATTGTCCAACTGTTTTAACTACTTTTTATTGACATTCTTTGGGCCAAAAAGTAGTTATTTTTAGTCCCTAATTTCAGCTTCATATACAGCACACTATGGAGATAACACACTGACACATACACAAAAGCATGGGGGGCCCAGGGGGCGACATGTTTATACCTCTCTATATTGGGGTCACTCTCAATGTTTAGGGTCATATGGTGGTGAAGATCCATGAGATGATCAGTGACAGCAGCCGTCACCAAATATCAGAAGGACACGGCAGGAGCCAAAGCTTCAATACAGAGCCTCCACCTCACTCAGGAATCCATGAGCAAAACCATGAGAAGATCCTGGTGCTGAGCAATCAGATCATCCGTCTGCTGACTGGGGAGGTGAGGCTGCTGGGAATGGGACATTATACACTAACACCAAGGCATGTGTCTGGATGGTGACTGTGTCATTGTGTGTGTCAGGTTCCTATACGCTGTGAGGATGTCACTGTCTATCTCTCCATGGAGGAGTGGGAGTATGTGGAGCGACACAAGGAGCTCTATGAGGACGTCATGATGGAGGATCACCAGCCTGTTATTACACTGGGTAAGAGATGCTTTAATTCTCATAATGTTTGTGTCCAATCCCAGAGCAACGTGTCCCAATAATCCCCTGAAATGTTGGCTGTGCCGTGTAATAGACGTGTTCCTGAATGAACGTCTCACGTGTTAATGTGATTTTCCTCCAATAGATCAATCTGTATCGGGGGAATTTCACGCTCCGGTTTCTTTATGGGATATTGGATGTGAAAATGGAAGTGAAATTCTAAGCAATAATGTGGAAAAGGATCTGAACAAGACGAGAAAAGGACGAGCTGAATCTGCAACATCCACAGAGCGAGAATCTCTGGCGTCTGAAGAAAGACACGTCCCAGAGAAAGAGATTTATCCAATCCCAGAACCCCCTGATATTAAGGAGGAACCGGCCTCATGTGACGAAGGAAATCTCACAGACAGCGACATGTATGAACCCTCAGAACATACACAGACACAATATACCTCTACTTATACAGGGGCAGAATCCGAGTCCCATGGAGAAGGAGATATCTCACATCCTGACATTTCTCCCCTCCCAGAACATACACAGACTGAATATCCATCTACTGACATTAAGGAGGAATCACCCACATATGGAGAAGGAAATCTCACAGACAGCGACATGTATGAACCCCCAGAACATACACAGACTGAATATCCATCTACTGACATTAAGGAGGAATCCCCCACATATGGAGAAGGAAATCTCACAGACAGCGACATGTATGAACCCCCAGAACATACACAGACTGAATATCCATCTACTGACATTAAGGAGGAATCACCCACATATGGAGAAGGAAATCTCACAGACAGCGACATGTATGAACCCCCAGAACATACACAGACTGAATATCCATCCACTGACATTAAGGAGGAATCACCCACATATGGAGAAGGAAATCTCACAGACACCGACATGTATGAACCCCCAGAACATACACCGAGTGAATATCTACGTATTGTTATTAAGGAGGAATCACCCACATATGGAGAAGGAAATCTCACAGACAGCGACATGTATGAACCCCCAGAACATACACAGACTGAATGCTCAGCTGATAATAATGGAGAATATGTAAAATCCAATCCAAACCCAGTGGAAATAAACCATAGCGAGTCCTTAATAGAATCCAGAAAGCCAGATCACAGGATATATTATACAGATCCCCTTACTCAGAATTCAGTTTATAAAGGACATTCAGCGCCTTCTTCTGAAATGGGGAAAGTCTCATATTCTGAGTCTGACCTTGTGATACCTGAAACTAATTGCAGAGAAGAAGCATTTTCTATTCTGTTTTCTGGAGAGAATTCCTCTGCTGAGTCAGACCTTAAACACCAACATGTTCGCATCGAAGGACAACCATTCTCCAGTCCTGAATTTGGGAAAGATTATGTAGACAGTATTATTGTTCAAAAGCAACAGAAGATTCACAGAGAAAATCCATTTAAATGTCCTGAATGTGGGAAATGTTTCTCTCGGGCTTCATATTTTGCAGCACATAAAAGGATTCACTCAGGAGAAAAACCATATAAATGTTCTGAATGTGGAAAATGTTTTGTCTATGCTTCGCACCTTGCAACACATGAAAGGATTCACACAGGAGAAAAACCATTTAAATGCCCTGAATGTGGGAAATGTTTTAATGATCCCTCAACTCTTGCACGACATAAAAGGATTCACGCAGGAGAAAAACCATATAAATGCTCTGAATGTGGGAAATGTTTTGCCAATCGCTCCAATCTTGTAAGACATACAACGATTCACACAGGAGAAAAACCCTTTAAATGTCCTGAATGTGGGAAATGTTTTGCCTATGCTTCACACCTTGCAACACATGAAATGATTCACACAGGAGAAGAACCATTTAAATGCCCCGATTGTGGGAAATGTTTTAATGATCCCTCAACTCTTGCACAACATAAAAGGATTCACGCAGGAGATAAACCATATAAATGTTCTGAATGTGGGAAATGTTTTTCCTATGCTTCACAACTCACAACACATGAAAGGATTCACACAGGAGAAAAACCATTTAAATGTCCTGAATGTGAAAAAGGTTTCTCTCAAGCTGCATCTTTTGCAACACATTATAGGGTTCACACTGGAGAAAAACCATTTAAATGTTCTGAATGTGGGAAATGTTTCTCTCAGGCCGCTCATCTTGAAACCCACAAAATAGTTCACACAGGAAAAAAAACATTTAAATGCCCTGAATGTGAGAAATATTTTTTTGATGCCTCAACTCTTGCACGACATAAAAAGATTCATACCGGAGAAAAACCATTTAAATGTCCTGAATGTGAAAAAGGTTTCTCTCAGGCTGCATCTTTTGCAAGACATTATAGGGTTCACACTGGAGAAAAAAACATTTAAATGTCCTGAATGTTGGAAATGTTTCTCTCAGGCCGCTCATCTTGAAACACACAAAATAATTCGCACAGGAAAAAAAAACATTTAATGCCCTGAATGTGGGAAATGTTTTAATGATTCCTCATCTCTTGCACGACATAGAAGGATTCACACGGGGGAAAAAAACATTTAAATGCACTCAATGTGGGAAATGTTTTAACTGTTCCTCACATCTCACAAGACCTAGAATGATTCACTCAGCAGACAAATTATTTAAATGAACTAAATGTGGGAACTGTTTCTCTCGGGCCTCCCTGTGTATAAAATAAAGATTAAAACATTGTTATTCCATTATTTAATGGGTTTAAAGTGATCATTCCTCGTTTTTGGTGGAAGCTAGAACACCCCGTTCTGATCATGGATGGCAGAGGTTGGAAACATTTTACAGTGGAGGCACTCGTGGCAATCAGTGACACAGGGTGACACGGGAAGTTACAGGCACCGCTGCTACTTCTGGCCCATTGACACCTTACCTGCGCACAGCAGAGTTGCACGCTTGGCCTTTGCTCCGTCTCTCTCCCACTGCCTGCAGGCGTCTTCCACTGATACCTTTACCCTCCATTCCACACGTGCCTTACTGTTACTCTCATCAGGTCTCGCTTTTGTCCTCTTCCTCTGATTCAGGGATCTCAAACTCTGGCCCCACCAAGTGTTTCTCAACTACAGCTCCCATGATTCCCTGGCCATTTATTGCATTGAAAGAATTCTGGGAATTGTAGTCAGTAAACACCTGTGGGGGCAGAGTTTGATAATCCCGCTCTGATAGAATGCAGATCCCCTGTGTGTATTATTCCTTTATTACTGGCTGTGATTCTGCTGGTTTTACTAAAGGATGAGATGACCTTGTGAATCTGAATAAAAGCAATGACCCCCCCCCCACTAATCCCAAACTGTCCCCCCTCACTCGTAAGATTATGTACGACACTCTCCTCTATGTAAGTCTATATTCTATGTGCAATAAAACCTTAATAAGTAGAAATGATTCACACAAGATAAAGGCCGTGTCAGCGTTTTATGGGAAATGTTTTACGTTAAGGACTTTTCTTGTTGAACATGTGACGACTCCGAGGTGAAAAACTCCCGGGATACTGTAAGGTTATTTTATTCCCATGTTCATTTTATTTCAGCTCAACATTCTTCTATTTCTCCTCTCGGTTAACTTTATTTCTCTCCAGTTCGTTTTATATCTCCCCTATTCGCTTTATTTCTCTCCAGTTCGTTTTATTTCTCCCCAGTTCGTTTTATATCTCCCCAGTTCATTTTATTTCTCCCCTATTCGCTTTATATCTCCCCAGTTTTGTTTTTTTTGTAAATATTTTATTGATTTGTCAAAGAAAAAGAATAACATCTGGACACGCAGGTCCGCACATTGGCATTCCGCCATAATAATAAAAACATATAAAAGGGAAGAACATGTAATTCCAACAAAATTAGCAATACCAGGGCACGCAGGCTCCCAAGTTGACCCAAAGCATGTGGGAAAGCATGGGGGATGAACATTATAAACAAAAACCATTGAAACTTAATGAGATGTAGGCAGAAATGAGAAGGGGCAAAATATCGCTCAAGTCGGGGACGTGGAAGGGACATTCACTGGTGGGGCCTGGCCCATGTGGGTGAGGAAGGAAGAGGAAGAAGTAGATACAGTGTGCCATTGGGACCAGATCAATGAGTATCGGGGAAGTTGATCAGTGGCCGACATGTGGAAATGTTCCACCGCTCTAAGTTCCTCCATACGACGGAACCATTCCCGTAGAGGGGGTGGGGTAATTTGCTTCCAGTATAAGGGAATCAGGCTCTTGGCGACGTTCAAAATGCGGTTGCAGGATGGATTTTTTGTATGTCGCCACTGACAGAGGTATGGTGGAGCAGCATGGATGCAGGAGTAAAGGGAGGCGGGGTGTTAAGCAATTCACAGGCGATGGAGTGGAGACTCGACCAGAATGGACGTATCAGGGGACATTCCCACCACAGGTGGATAACCGAACCAAGGGCACCATGACAGCGCCAACAATCCAGGGAAATGTCTAGAGAGAAGGCATGTAGGCGGAGAGGGGTGTAATACCACAGTGTGAGCAGCTTGTATGCCGTTTCTTGGGTTCTACTGTCCATAGAGCAGCGGTGCGTGAATTCATATATGGCAAGCCACTGCTCCACCTTGAAGGTGCAGTCCAACATCATTTCCCATTTACCCATGAAAGAGGGGGGGTCACAGAAGCCGCAACTCTGAGAAGAGAATATACGAGGGACACCCCATTAGACAGAGGGAAAGGCAGGGCAGGCCCGTCCATGGAGCAGCCGCTCCAGGCAGCCCTTTGTCAGGGGCAGCATTTTGCCACCCTGGCAATGGCCATGGCATGGAGAGTGCGTGGCCCGAACAAGGCACGGCCCTCCAGCAGACTGTGGCACGCCCTCCAGCCGTGCTCACCCCTTTCAGCAGGCCTCGTCCACCCCTTATTAGGAAGAGACTGGCCGCTTCATCTACTCAATGAGTGATACACCGGATCTTGGATTAGAGATATGGGGGTGCTCCAGACCTATCTGACCCCCTGGATATTATTGGTACCTGTCTGTGTATCCAGGGGGCTCTGTTTGATGTGTTGGTTATGTAGCGCTGGTTTAAATCCTGCCGCTGTAGTTACTTGTTTCTGTCCACCAGGGGGAGACGAACGCAATGTGAACTGATACTGGACACTTTCGGACTACGTTTTCCAGCATGCTTAGGGGCAGGAACAGGAAGTGGGTGGGGAGAACCGAGAGACATCTGCAACCTCGTGCATAGGAGAGTCATTGCACGCCAAGGGGTGATTAGAGCAAGACGCACATGAGACAAGGAGTGATCGTGAGCAGGCCGGAGCGCAGGTGCTGCTTTGCGGAGCTGGAGATCGGCCCAAATCACTTGCCAGAAGACCTATTAACCTATTGGTGAGAAGTTTAAAAGATACAGAGCTGCAGAAGGACCCCGAGTTAGGAGACCGCGATGATCTAACGGGAGTGCAGGCGGTGAGCTGAGCATCTTGTGGCAGAAACGGACAAGCAAGACAAGCGGATCTGGTGGCACAGAGTCCCAGTCAAGTCGAGCGGAAAGACGTCCTGCGTCGAGCAGAGCGCAGAGTATCTGGCGGATGGGTGAGAGGCCTTCCCGGCCACAGTGAAAATAATAAAGCACGCTGCAGTTTGTCTAAGCCTACAGGGCCCCAACGTGACTAGTCGAAGACACATTGAAATCATTCCAGTGAATCATGGCCAGTTGAATCTCGTACCCGGGTACCAACACACGCATACACGTACACCTTCTTGGGACACAACCTGTACGGGACTCACATTTCAGCAACGAAGGGGTTAAAATTCCTTTTTCTTTTCCGCTGCGAGTTTCTCACATTACGAACTTCTGTAAATATATATGTATACCGTGCTGCTTTATATATGCCAGTTCATTTGAGACCAGTAAACTATATAACTTATAAAATCCACAACAGTGCTGGTGTATATTTATTCCCTAGTGCCGGGAGACTGACCCGAGGTTAAATTCAGCAGCTCCTCCGGGAGTGAGCGCTACAGTTGTTTCTGGGAGAACAGGTTTTGAGCTAGACCTGTTTCTGGGGGAGGGACTTTATGTCTGGACCCTGCAGGGAATGCGGTGCTGGCCAGGATCCGGGATGCTGCAGGCTCAGGGCTCCATGGCTAAGTCTGTGGATGGAGACAAGCTGGGGAGTGATGACGGGTTCCAGGGAGAGAGGCCCTGTCACACCTACTACTGCCTTTACCTGTACCAGGCAGGGACGTCAGACCTGTGTGTAACACTCACACTATCTGGAGGGAGGGGTAATTTACCAGACTGAGACACCTGACCCCTGTATTACACACAGCTATCAATTTCCAGACTGACAGGTCAAATCTCTATATAACACTCACTGTGCATGTTGTTATTTTGCAGCCTGTCACAGCTGCTTGCAGCCAGTGAGTTGTATTGCTGTGGAGCTTTGTAATAAGCTCATACACGTTGCATGTTTTTTTTGGGGGGGGCAGCAATTCGTCCATCGCTCCAGGCAGCACAGTGGCTTGGGCCGGCCCTGGGAAAAGGCGAAGCACAACAACGTTCTAGGTGGGTAAGGGGACGGGTAACGTGTGGGGCCGCAATGCAGTTCGAAGGCAGTCGGTGACCTGGCGATATTTAAAGTGGTGCAAAAAGGTCGGGGGCCTGTCCCTTAACAAGGAACTAAGGGGTATTACTCCCGAACTTGAGAGGAAATGGTGAACTCTGGGTATAGAGGCGGTGGTCAAGGCCACCAACGCTCTCGGACCCAGGTGTGACAGGAACCCCTCATAGTACGTGATCGGTGTCATCGGGGAGGGGTAGGTTGTCAGGCCCAAGCGGATCGCTTCCCTATGCCAGCAGTGTAGTGTGGCCAGTGTGAACGTTGACGTTCGTGGCAGACGGAGGCCCTGCGAACGAGGCGACCAAGGAGGAACAGCCAACAGGACCTCCAGCAGTGTCTGCTTCCACCGACTTCCATCTCTTCGCCACCCTCTGTCTAGTCCACTCCGCTGCTCGCAGAATGTGGCAAGCGGTGTAGTAGCGGGAGAAGTCAGGAACACCCAGTCCTCCCTGAATTCTAGATCGCGTCATGATGTCATACCGAAATCGTGGTCGGGCGCGGCGCCATACATAGGATATCACCAGGGAGCGCAGGGTAGCAAAGAAGGTGCGGGGAATGGTAACGGGTAGCGTCTGAAATAAATAAAGAAGGCGAGGTAGAATATGCATTTTAAGAACGGAGACCCTCCCAAACCAGGAAATGTGAGGGAAGTCCCAGGCCCTAAGGTCTCGGCGGATAGTGGACAGTAGTGAGGCGAAATTTGTGTCATATAGCCGAGCACTGTCTGTAGTCAGCCACACTCCCAGGTACTTCAGGCGGGAGCCAGCTCATTGAAAGGGTAAATTAGGGAGCATGGAAACCACCCGGTGAGAGGGGACCGAGATATTTAAGATTGAGGACTTCGAGAAATTAATCTTAAGGTTAGCTAATTTATGGAATTCCTCAAAGGCCAACAGAATGTTAGGGAGAGAGATCAGTGGATTAGAGACAAAGAAGAGGCGGTCGTCCGCGTACGCCGCCACCTTATGTGAACCTGTCCCTCCCAAAACTCCAGATATATCCGGGTGCTGACTAGGGATGAGCCGAACACCCCCGTGTTCGGTTCGCAATCGAACTCGAACAATTTCAAAAGTTTGAGTTTGAACATGAACACGAACCGAACTCAATGCAAGTCAATGGGACTCAAAAGTTCGATTTTTAGAGTGCAAGATATGCAAGATATTTGCCATAAAAGGTGTATGGGGGTCCGGGTAGTGCCCTGGGGGACAGGAAACAAGGACAAAAAGTAAAAAGAAAAAAAAAAATTTTTAAAAGGAACAGTGAGTGAAGACGCTGGCAATGGGTGCCTACATTTGACGTCCCTGGGCGTCGTGGACTAAATTTTTTTAAAAAGGCATCAGTCAAGCGGCCCCAGCCTTCACCGCTCTTCCTCTGATCATCCACAGCCTCAGAAGCACCTGTGTCATCACTTGGTAACCTACCAGTGCCTGGAAAGGTGTTACAAAGTGTCGCTTTAGAGTGTCCTCAAGTTTTTTCATCCTGTGCTCCCTCTGTGCGGGCAGGATGAGCTCTGCAACTTTACCCTTGTATCGTGGATCAAGAAGGCTTGCCAACCAGTAATGATCCCTCTCCTTGATAGCACGAATCCTGGGGTCCTTTACCAGGCTTTGCAGGATAAGGGAGCCCATGCAGCGTAGGTTGGAGGTGGCATTAGCTTCCGAGTCTTCCTGGTCAATGAGGATGACCCCATCGTGCACTTCCTCCTGCCAGCCACGTACTAGTCCTTGTGTTTCTGGGCACACAAAACCCTCCCTTGAGGAATCCCCACCTTCAATGCCCCCACTACTTAAATATTCCTCCTCCTCCTCATGTCTGATCTGAGGAGGACCCGCTGGAATGCTGTCTGCGGAAAGACTGGGGCCTTGAGAGCTAGGGAAGTCCTCCTCTTCCTCCCGCTGCTCTGCCTCTAGAGCCACATCTATAATTCCCCGCAGAGTGTGCTCCAGCAGGAACATTAAAGGAATTGTGTCACTGATGCATGCACGGTCCCTGCTCACCATCCTCATTGTCTCCTCAAATGGTGACAGTACAGTGCATGCATCCTTGATCAGCCACTGCGGGGGGGGAACCAAGTTGACCTGAACCTGTTTTTGTGCCATACTCGCACAGGTACTTGTTGATGGCCCTCTGCTGCTTGTGCAGATGCTGCAGCATTGCTAATGTCAAGTTCCACCTGGTGGGCATGCCACAGATCAGACGGTTTGTGGGAAGGTGGAATTCTCTTTGAATTTCTGCTAGGCGAACACTTGCTGGGAATGACTGTCTGAAGTGGCTGCAGACTTTTCTGGCCTGGCTGAGAAGCTCTGCCAGCCCTGGGTACCTGGTTAGGAAACGCTGTACCACCAGATTTAGGACGTGTGCTAGTCATGGTACATGCGTCAACTTACCCAGGCGTAGGACGGAGAGAAGGTTGCTGCCATTATCACAGACGACCATTCCCAGCTGAAGCTGGCATGGTGTTAACCATCTCTGCACCTGCCCCTGCAGAGCTGACAGAATTTCTGGCCCGGTGCGGCTCCTGTCCCCTAAACAAACCAGCTCAAGCACAGGATGGCATCTTTTTGCTTGAGCCATTGCGTAGCCCCTGTCACGCGTCGGTTTAACTGCCACTTCGCCAGAGACAGAGAAGGAGGAAGAGGTGGTGGTGGAGCAGACAGAACTCATACAAGCAGCTTTCTGGAGGCGTGGTGGATGAACAAGCTCTAGCACAGAGCCCCATCATGGATCCCTCCCAGCTGCAATCAGAGTTACCCAGTGTGCCGTGAAGGAAATGTAACGGCCATGTCCATGCTTGCTGGACCACATGTCTAAAGTCACATGCACCTTGCTGCTGACTGCCTTTCCCAATGACTTGATAACATTGTCTTCCACGTGCTGGTATAGTGCTGGAATGGCCTTCCGTGAAAAGTAATGGCGTTTTGGAACCCGCCACTGTGGTACAGCACATTCAGCAAATTCACGGAAGGAAGCAGAGTCCACCAGCTGGAAAGGCAGCAGCTGTAATGCGAGTAATTTTGCTAAGCTGGCATTTAGACGCTGTGCTTGGGGATGGTTGGAACTATATTTTTTCTTACGCTGCAGCAGCTGGGGCAACGTAATCTGACTGCGTAAATCTCCAGCTGATGGGATGCTGTCACATTGTGAGGAAGGACCTGGTACATCCATTACTGTAGCATCATCCCTGTCAGTGGAGGTTGGAGTCAATGACATGGCAGGACATATGGTGAGGGTAGAGACAGGTGAGGAGGACCTATGCAAAGTTTTGTGCCAACGGGATGCGTGGCAGGTGGTCATATGTCGCCTCAAGCACGTGGTACCCAAGTGTCCGGTGTCTTACCCATGCTTGAGCCTCATCTGACATAGATTACAAATAGCAATGGTGCGGTCTGCTGCACATTTCTTAAAGAACTCCCAGCAGACAGCAGAGTTCCTAGATGTGTGCTTTGAGACAACAGTGCTCTGCACCTGAGCAGCTTTGACATCTGATGCCTTGGACTGGCTAGTGCTACGGTTGGTCATAGAGGATGTTGTGCCTCCTCCTCCTCACTTGACTCCTCCGTTCGATCAGGCACCCAGGTGGAGTCAGTGACCTCATCATCATTGTCATCACCCCCTATCTCCTCGTCACTGGAGCCAACTTGGCAGTATGCTGCAGCTGCTGGGGCAACATGAGTGTCAGTTATTTGTGTGTCACTGGCACCCCCTTCCTCTAGGTTGATTATACTCCCTTGCTCAACCTCAGAGAATGAATCAGAGCACTGTAGTTGCTGCGCATCCTCAAGCAGCATGTCACTGTCTTTGTAGTCAAACAATTCAGCTGACTCCTCCGTGTGTGAAAGTGAAGCTACGGCAGGAGTAGCTGTGGACATGGAGGCTGCATTAGATGCTTTGGCAGCTGAGGTGGACTGTAAAGCACTACAAGCCTGGCTGGCAGAGGACTGGGAGGATGAGGATGGCCTGGTTAGCCAATCCACCAAATCCTCTGTATGTTGCTGCTGCTTAAGACGGCCAGCACCAGTTAGAAAGGACAAGCGTGTCCCTGCAGAGGATGCACCACGTCCACCACCACCAGAGGCACAGCCTCCCGAAACAGAGGCTGCTTGCCCTCTTATCTGTGCCTGGGATCGTCTGCCTGTCCTTTTTGGTCTTTCTGACATGGTGAGTGATATATAGATTAAAGATATACAGAACTCTGATTCAACTCTGTTATAAAAATTGGAGATGTGCTGCAGAACTCTGATTCAACTCTGGTATAAAGATAACAAATTTTCCAGAACTCTGGTATAACTCAGTGAGACACCCTGATAGCTGGCAGCCAGTGACAAGACACAGATTGCATTTCCCAGGAACCTCCTATAAATCAGTGAGACCCCCTGATGGGTGGCAGTGTGACAAGACACAGATTACAATTCGCAGAAATCTGCTATTAGTATGTGACACCCTCTGATAGCTGACTGTCAGTGACTGAGAAGACACGGATTACAATTCACAGAAATTTTATGGAAGTATGTGACACCCCCTGATACAGGGCCGGCGCTGCCGCTAGGCGAGCTAGGCACCCACCTAGAGGGCAGTGCCACCTAGGGCGCAGCCAAGACCTCTATCCCGAGAAGATCCTGCCAGCAGCCTGCTTTCCCCCTCCGCATGTCGCTGTCACTGATCACTCTGCGCGCTTGCTCTGGGCGCAGCGTGATCATGGAAGACAGCTCGCGGTGGCTGTGCAACAGAGAGTGAGGGAAGCAGGGATAACCTGGCCCCCTCAGCATGGACAGCCACCGCGAGCTGTCTTCCATGATCACGCTGCGCCCAGAGCAAGCGCACAGCGTGATCAGTGACAGCGGCATACGGGGGTTGACAGCGGCATACGGGGGTGTGACAGAGGCATGCGGAGGGGGGACAGCGGGCCGCCGGCAGGATCTTCTCAGGGGGAGCACTGCAGACAGAAGGTGAGAGCTGGGGGCAAATATAACCATGTGTGAGCTGGTCTGGGGGCATATCCATGTGTGAGCTGGTCTGGGGCATATGCATGAGTGAGCTGGTCTGGGGCATATCCATGTATGTGTGAGCTGGCCTGGGGGCATATCCATGTATGTGTGAGCTGGTCTGGGGGCATATCCATGTGTGAGCTGGTCTGGGGGCATATCCATGTGTGAGCTGGTCTAGGGCCATATATCCATTGGTGAGCTGGTCTGGGGCAATATATCCATGTGTGAGCTGGTCTCCATAGAGATGCTGTTTGTGTATAGAGATGCTGATGGGGTTGTGTATAGAGATGCTGTGAGGCTGTGTATAGAGATGCTGTGTGGCTGTGTATAGAGATGCTGATGGGGTTGTGTATAGAGATGCTGTGTGGCTGTGTATGGAGATGCTGATGGGATTGTGTATAGAGATGCTGTTTGTGTATAGAGATGCTGATGGGGTTGTGTATAGAGATGCTGTGTATAGAGATGCTGATGGGGTTGGGTATAGAGATGCTGTGTATAGAGATGCTGATGGGGTTGTGTATAGAGATGCTGATGGGGTTGTGTATAGAGATGCTGTGTATAGAGATGCTGATGGGGTTGTGTATAGAGATGTTGTTTGTATATAGAGATGCTGATGGGGTTGTGTATAGAGATGCTGTTTGTGCATAGAGATGCTGATGGGGTTGTGTATAGAGATGCTGTGAGGTTGTGTATAGAGATGCTGTGAGGCTGTGTATAGAGATGCTGTGTATAGAGATTCTGATGGGGTTGTGTATAGAAATGCTGATGGGGTTGTGTATAGAGATGCTGTGTGGCTGTGTATAGAGATACTGTGTGGCTGTGTATAGAGATGCTGTGTATAGAGATGCTGATGGGGTTGTGTATAGAGATGGGGTTATGTATAGAGATGCTGTTTGTGTATAGAGATGCTGATGGGGTTGTGTATAGAGATGCTGTGAGGCTGTGTATAGAGATGCTGTGTGGCTGTGTATAGAGATGCTGTGTGGCTGTGTTTAGAGATGCTGATGGGGTTGTGTATAGAGATGCTGTGTATAGAGGTGCTGATGGGGTTGTGTATAGAGATGCTGTGTGGCTGTGTATAGAGATGCTGATGGGGTTGTGTATAGAGATGCTGTTTGTATATAGAGATGCTGATGGGGTTGTGTATAGAGATGCTGTTTGTGTATAGAGATGCTGATGGGGCTGTGTATAGAGATGCCTTGCGGCGCCGAAGTGCGGCCTAGCTCCGGTGGGGGCCACCATCTTGGATGGCGGCTCCACCCCGGGTCCCCCCTCACTGCCTGACGTCCTCACGCATAGCGTGATGACGTCAGATAGCCGGGGAACCCCTAGCTTCCCGGAATCTCCTGGTGGAGATAGGTGGGTCATTTGAACCCCGATATCTCCAGGCAGCTAGGGGGTCATGGAGGGTGTCAATCGAAAGGCCTGAGCATGGCCTTTCGAATGATACCCAACATGACCAAGTATAAAGTAAAAAAAAAACATGTATTTTTTTTGTTTGTTATTTTTATTAATGCAGCAATATTGTTCACATTTCAATTATAATGTGAACAATGATGCTGCACGAATGATTTTTTTCTATGGGGTGCGTTTGCTATAAATCACGTAATTCCCCCCACAAAATGTAACAAGTCCCCATTTCTAATTTTGTTTTGTACAAGCGCACCCCATAGAAAACATAAACGCAAACGCTCATGTGCTAAAATGTGAAAAAAACACCTTACACACTGCAGATGATTAAAAATTCAATTTTTATTGCATTTTTTGTCATAATATACAGCCAGGACATGACGTATACATATAAAAATGATATATTATGAATCTGCGGAGTCTGCCGGAAAGAACAATATCTAATATGTCTGGGTCGTATAATAAAATGTGGCTTCAAATCGCGTTTAAACATGATGAGCGAAAGCAGTAAAAATGAGCTGAGCACACAGCAGTGAAATGCAGCATATTAGAGGAAGATTTAGGAGATAAATTAACACTTCTCACATACATACAATGTATCAAATTCATTAGATCAGACTAAAAACACCTGTTGTTTACCATTTGAGAGCACAGGTCATTTAGAGGGGAGAATCTTTGCACGTACAAATTAGTTTTTAATTCAATATCTAATAAACCGTTGCTTATAATATTCTGTAGTAAAGAGTCTCTTTATTTCTAGATTTTTTTTGTATTTTTTAAGCATTTTTTATACTTTTTTCAAAAAAAATATTTTGCGAACTCGAACCGATTACACCTAAAAAGTTCGAACCGAACAGCTCATCCCTAGTGCTGGCTGGGCTGGGTTCAAGACTTATATAGTGTGCTGCGGGACTTAGCTCTGTGAGCCCATGATTAGGCAAAATTTGGGTTCCAATGAAAGTACTCTGCCCAAAGGACTCTGAGCCGTGATTGGCATAGTCTTGAACCTGTCTTGCACCTGACCTGTGGTCAGGTGGAAGGCTGTAGCCAATTACAAGCTTCAGGCCAGTGGAAAAGTGCATTGTGGTGCATTGTGGGCGAACATGCGCCGAACACGCGGAAATGTTCGTAGTTTGCGAACATGCGAACAGGCGATGTTCGAATCGAACTCCGAACCGAACAGCTGAACCCTCCTCGGCAGCTGCGAACCAGGGACGTGCAGTCAGGTGAGGCAGAGCCATTAAGGGCAGCTGCATGCAGAGTCACCTTCTCGCGTTCCCCCGTCGGCTCTGTCCGTCCTCTGCACAGTCCAGAACCTGATGTTCTTCAGTGTTAAATCACTGGAAGCTTGATGTGATCCTCGGATTTCTGGAAAACCAGGAACAAACCACCTGCCGCTCGCACCTTCATGGAAATCTGCGGAGATTGTTGCTTTTGTTTTGCACAGGGCCATCAGGTTTTTTATATTCTTTTTTCACATTTAAAGTGTCCAGACCCAGGTTATCTAAACATTAAACTTTTCACCGATCCCCTTTTCCATATCCATCACCCCACCCCATTACCCTGTGTATCCCGACACAATCTCTGACACGCACTCACGTTGGCTTTTTCTTGTGTTTCCCCATGTGTCAATGTGAAGCATTTTGCTTTATTGAACATTGAGCTTTGTACAGTGGAAGCTTCTCGCTCTCTTCTGTGAACGTCACAGGAGCACATAGACAGGACAGCGCATTGTGAGGATTATACGATTATTTTCATTGGAACCCATTATAAATAAAAGGGGCGATATAAGAAATCAATTAAAGGGACATACGATTCATCCTGAATTGTGTAAGAGGGAAAATGGCATTAGATGGCTTCAGGGACTTCCAGGTTCAGGAGTCACTGAGTGGAAGAGGAGGAGCAACTCATCCCACTGCTCACCTCCTCACACATGATTGAAGCTGCTTCCATGGCCGCACAATTCCCGAACCACTGGCACTAATGATCCTGCGATCTAGTGAAAAGCCTCGTCTTCCTCAACCCAAATCCCTCCATATTGTAAAGTCCTATGAGCAGGGCGTTTATCTGTATCTCGTTCTCTTTGGTTATTGTAAAGCGCTGCGGAAACTGTTGGCGCTTTATAAATCATGACAATAATAATTCAGATTTCTCCTTGGATCGAGCAGCTTTTACCCACATATTAAATATTATAATTCTTACTATTCTGTGTCTGCAGGAAGTCATCCAGTCGTTTTTTAAAGTCTGTACAGTCTCTGACCCAACCACCTCAACAGGCAGAGAATTCCACAGCTTCATTGTTCTCCCCATAAAATAACCCTTCCTATGGCTAAATTCCCTCTCATCCAGTCTTAATGGGTGACCTCGTGTCCTGTGTATAGTCCTATTAATGAATAGGTTTCCAAACAATGGTTTATAATGGCCCCGTATATATGTATATAAAGTTATCAGATCCCTCTGAGGCACCGTATATATTTATATAAAGTTCTCAGATCTCCTGTAAGGTGCTGTTTTTCTAAACTACACAGGTTTAAGCTTGTTAGTTTTCCCTAACTTAATCCTTCCATTCCCCGCATTCATTTAGTTCCCAAACGACATAATATCTTTTTTAAAAACATATGCTCTTGAAAACGAGAGAAATCTCAATGTATCCTTCCTCCTAAAATACTTTGCAAATAAATAAATATGCCCAAAATCACACGGCGTATTTGAGGTGCATTCTACCCATTGGTTTATAAAGAGGCAAAATACTGTTTTCATCTCAAGAGTGAACTCCCCTTTTAATGCTGATACCTTGCTGGCCTTGGCGGCTGCTGTTTGACATTGGGCATTATGTTACTTGGTTTGGAGTCTATGATTATTCCCAAATCCTTCTCCTGCTGGTGCCAGCCTTAGCCAGGGGGTGCAAAATACTGGGATTCGTCGACCACCCACAGTGCCTGGCGCTTAAAGTGGAAAGGAGCACTGGTGATCAAGCCAGACACTTTGTGTAGGCTAGGCTCTGCAGTATCTGCCACGTCCGAGACACCTCCATCTCCCTGGAGCTTCTCTGCTCAACTCTTCCAGCTTCCACGCCTCGCTCCTCCTCCTGCTGTCCCTCAGCATCCAGCCGGAGCTGCTCGCCTCTCACTGATGCATGCGCGGGGCTGCTGAGGAGACACTGCACAGAATTCAGCAGGAGATGAGGGAGGACCCAGGAATCAGGGCCAGCAGAGCGAACGTAACGCCCTGGCACCTGCCTGTCATGAATGATGTGTGAGGAGAACCAGGTTACTGCTCCTTGCAAAGCTTTTTCCTCCCTTTCTCTTCACGGTCACACCTCACATTCTTTAACCCTCTCTAAATGTACACACAGCTTAAACTCACATCCAACCACACACACAGACACCACTCACACACAGGCAGACCAGGCATCACTGTCTGAGGGACAGGAGATGTCTCTCTTGGGATGAGGGTTCAGGGTTGTCTATCTGGGGGGAGGGGTGGCTATTTGTAAAGATTAGAGTGAGGTCTGTGTGTGAAATAAGGTGGAGTATAAGGCGGTGCGGCCCTGAAAGCGTGACCAGGGACCCCACAAACTTTTCTTGCCAATGGCTCCGTAAGTGCTAGGGGCGTCTCTGTGAGTAAATCAAGGCTCGGGATCAGAGACGCTTTATCAGTCATTTTATGTGAGCGGCGCGTGAATCCCGCAGCCAGAGACCTGTATGTGCAGCTCATTAGCATAGGGTTGCTGGGGTCACTCCGGGCCGAAATGGGGCGACATTTCAATAGTTCTGGTTAGCACTTAGGGCTGGGTTTGCTTGTTTTAGGGTTAAGGTTACATCTTTGCTTCATTTTTAGGCACAGAGTCTGCCTCTTCCTTTGCTGACAGTAGTCAATGGACGTATGAATTCTCTCGAGCAGCTTAACCCCTTCAGACCCCGTTACCACCATAATGAACATCCTGTTTCTTGGTTTTAACCATTGAAGGTCCAGCATTTCTCTCCCATGCATTGTCTAGTAACCGTCAAGGCTCAAACGGATGGATCGGAGCTGAATCAAGAGAAAGTCAGACGTCAAAGACGCGCAGCTCCAACAGAGAGACGAGAAAGCATCATTTACACACGTTACATATGGATTTGATCTCATTTCAGGCATCAAGTTCTTGAGCTGAATGTGATTTTGAGATGTTGACATTAACCCATTCACTACCAAGAGATTTTCCAAAAACCCCAATGTCAGGAACCAGTGGCGTTTTGGAAAATGATTAATTATACAGTAAGAAATATTTGGGAATATTCCCAGTGTATTCCACACTGTAATAACCAATTGGGAGGCAGATGCCGCCATCTACTGGCCAAATGGAGTTACAGCAGCTCGTGGCTCTTTGTATTATCAGCTGGAAAGGAATTTCCCAGTTTTGGCACCTCGGGCACCACGTCCAGGAAGCTGAAACCTTAGGATCTTGTTCTGGAGCTCGAATGCAAACAAATTAAAATAAATAACATATCTGTCTCTCCGGAGAAAGCCCCCCCCCCCCGTGATGGGAACCTGTAGACATGTGAAATCTGGCCCCTTGTGATTAGTGTGTCAATTGCAACAATTCACCTTCGCTTGTTACCGGGCACAAGTTGTGTTGAAACGTCTCATCGCAGACAGACAGACAGACGCTGTCCATATGAGGAGGTGCATCTGCAAGGAGAACCTCCCAGCTCAGAATGGGGGGGGGGGCTCAGGCTTTACAGGCCATAGGAAATGATTGATAAGCTGGATTTTATTTCCGACAATATTAAAAAAAAATTACACTCGTATATCATCTTTATTACACTTTTATACGTCTGATAAAGTGTAAGATATAGATTTATGTTTAAATGACATGTTGTAGCTGAGGCGACGTTTCCTGATAAATCTGACAAATATCAAACAGAAAAATACAAATAAATGTATTTAAGGGAGCGCAGTACATATATTGATGGAAATTATAAACAAGGATTGACTTAGCTTTAAATTAATCAGCATAGGGTTGAACCTTCTTATTCGGAAATCTGATCATATAATGTCATCACCCTATATGAAAAGAAATATAAATTGCGTAGTACAGTATGACAGTTTATAACACACTAAGTGGTGTAAATGGTCGCACTCACAAAGGTGGAGCCCCCAATGGCTCGTGTCAATTGGCCTTTAGGTCTCTTATAGGAGGGGGACCTCGCCCATATAGGATGTCTTGAAGTTTTCCTGGGATAGAGGATAACCAAAGGTGGAGTCTCCAATGCCTCTTATTAATTGGCCTTTAGGTCTCTTATAGGAGGGGGACTTCGCCCATATAGGATGTCTTGAAGTTTTCTTGGGATAGAGGGTAACCAAAGGTGGAGTCTCCAATGCCTCTTATCGATTGGCCTTTAGATCTCTTGTAGAGGGGAAACTTCGCCCATGTATGAATTTTTTTCTTTTTGATGGCAGGATGTACCTCAAATGTAAAGGATAACGCTATAGTGCATTATCATAGATACACAAATAAGGTATATAAAAGTGAAAAACTCACGTGATTCAGAGCCTTCCGATTTGATGGCTCTGTATATAAGGCATATGGACCTCTTATTTGGTCAGAGGGGGTCCTTCCTCCAGGATAGAGATAGATAAACTTCCAAAATGAAGAAAATTGAGCATAAAAATAAAAGAAAATTTAATAAGAATAAAATCCGAAGGGAACAAAATCCGAAAATACACAGAACAGAAAACAAATAAATACGAAAAGAATAAGTACGAAAAGAAAAAAATCCGAAACGCGTTTTGCTTGCGTTCTGCAAGCCTCCTCAGTCGGTAATTTATTTGTTTTCTGTTCTGTGTATTTTCGGATTTTGTTCCCTTCGGATTTTATTCTTATTAAATTTTCTTTTATTTTTATGCTCAATTTTCTTCATTTTGGAAGTTTATCTATCTCTATCCTGGAGGAAGGACCCCCTCTGACCAAATAAGAGGTCCATATGCCTTATATACAGAGCCATCAAATCGGAAGGCTCTGAATCACGTGAGTTTTTCACTTTTATATACCTTATTTGTGTATCTATGATAATGCACTATAGCGTTATCCTTTACATTTGAGGTACATCCTGCCATCCAAAAGAAAAAAATTCATACATGGGCGAAGTTTCCCCTCTACAAGAGATCTAAAGGCCAATTAATAAGAGGCATTGGAGACTCCACCTTTGGTTACCCTCTATCCCAGGAAAACTTCAAGACATCCTATATGGGCGAGGTCCCCCTCCTATAAGAGACCTAAAGGCCAATTGACACGAGCCATTGGGGGCTCCACCTTTGTGAGTGCGACCATTTACACCACTTAGTGTGTTATAAACTGTCATACTGTACTACGCAATTTATATTTCTTTTCATATAGGATGATGATATTATATGATCAGATTTCCGAATAAGAAGGTTCAACCCTATGCTGATTAATTTAAAGCCAAGTCAATCCTTGTTTATAATTTCCATCAATATATGTACTGCGCTCCCTTAAATACATTTATTTGTATTTTTCTGTTTGATATTGGTAAGGTGACAGGTACACCCAATAGGTGAGCAGCATTATATATCACCAGTTCACTATATGAAATAGCGCCGATACTCTGAACGTCTTTTCGTTCTATTTTTGAAATCTGACAAATCCATTGAAGCAGCTCTCTCTGATATCACTTTTATTACAAGGCAACGATACATAAAAAGCAATAAATCACTATACAGAGATATGTATAATTCTGAGATTAAACAAGGTCAAACACTTGAAATGTCCTTATTGTGTTTATTTGAGGTTACTGATATCTTACATGTGTTTTGTTTTTATCTTGTATGTTTAGTTATAAAATATTTTCCTCTATATGTGTCACTGGGTGCATCCATTGTGTGATATTTTCCTCTATATGTGTCACTGGGTGCATCCATTGTGTGATATTTTCCTCTATATGTGTCACTGGGTGCATCCATTGTGTGATATTTTCCTCTATATGTGTCACTGGGTGCATCCATTGTGTGATATTTTCCTCTATATGTGTCACTGGGCGCATCCATTGTGTGATATTTTCCTCTATATGTGTCACTGGGCGCATCCATTGTGTGATATTTTCCTCTATATGTGTCACTGGGTGCATCCATTGTGTATTTTATGTTGTATCTTTCCATCACTTGCCCCTCACTGTGTGGCTTTGTTC
This sequence comes from Leptobrachium leishanense, assembly GCA_009667805.1. NCBI lineage: Eukaryota > Metazoa > Chordata > Amphibia > Anura > Megophryidae > Leptobrachium > Leptobrachium leishanense. The sequence continues at coordinate 159,050,387 of CM019068.1, forward strand.
ATAGAACGGAGTGAATGAGTCAGTCACCGACTCACATCATTGTATTGTGTGGGATGTATTCAAAGGACATCACCAGGGGGAGATTAGAAGTCTTTTAAGCTCCCAGTCTTATCTCAGTCAGTTGCCACCTCTTATCTCACGTAGCCTGGAGAACCATAGACCTCCCACTGCCTTCTCTAAACATTCCCTCCTTCATCTTATTAACTGTTAAATACTGTATAGGATAAACCATAGCCACAAAGTAAAACTCACCATAAGATTTTGATAAAGGTTTCCTCATGTGAAAAATCCACAAAGACACACACGGAGACCGGAGATAAAGAAAATTATGTTATTTTACCTTTTTACAAGCCATTAAAGAAAAAACACAACAAAACAGATAAACGGATTCGTTCTTATTCCCACAGGTGACCTGACTCTTCACCTAAAAAAAGAGAATGGGGAACAGCGCTTCCTATTACACCAATAATGTGTACATACAGCAAAGGCTTTACTCGCAAACAGAAACACCAATCGCTTTAGAGACGCCTTAACCACTCTCACTACAAAAAATAATTGGCTAAGTATCATGGCAGCTGGGGGGGATTTAAAATGTAAAGATTGTAGATTTGTTGTTCTCACACATTGTACAGCGATACAGAACCTGTTGGCGCTTTATAAATAATTGTGGATTTTAAATATATGTATATAGTTAATCATGTATATAGTTATAATAAGTTGACATTTTCCATCAAGTTGTTTTGGTTAAGCTTTTATTAAATAAATTAAAAATAATTGTACATACTTCGGATCTTTTGTTCATTTTCCGACCACGTCTCGTACTCCGGGAATATCTCTTTTGGCGACGTCACTCCAGGCGTTCGCCTTTCTTAGTTGAGCGGTGGCCCACAACTCAGGGGGCTGTTGGACAGCGCTGATTAGTAGCTCCACATCCATTGCAGCAGCAACAGCATGTACAGGAACAAACACACAACACAGGTAACAAGAAACACCAGCCGGGACCACAGACACACAGCCAGAAACTGGAACCAAGATGACGTTACGTGCAGGCCGTCGCAGGTGCGCTCGTCTGATGTCCCATATTCCCTCCTACAGGAAGCAGCACATGGGCAGTGTTGTCAAGACGTAGCGTTTTCACATCAATGCCTCCACAGTGTCTGTTGCAACATGTGTTGTACGTGCGTGATAAGGTGCACATGTACTTCGTGTGTTGTTCTCCATTAAACGCCATTATACATTACGTTGGACGGCATATAGTTCTCCCGTACGCACGCACATTGTGCGCTTGTCTGACCCCAGCCTAAATGGGATTTTTTTTTTTTTTTTAAATGGTTTTTATGTTGCATGTAAGGAGCACAGCATCTAGTTACAGTTTGCCGTGGTCTCATATGGTATAACCAGGGCTCAAAATTTCCACTCGCCATTTGCGAGTAGAAATTTGGAGAGGGCGAGTGGGAAAGGGAAAAAAATAAATAAATAAATAGAGCTGTAATTACAATGTTTGTGTCAGTGCACACTTATACATTAAAAATACTAAAATAATATGGTTGCATATGTGTATACATGTGTCTGGTGTGTGTGTCTGCGGATGTTGTGCTATGTATGTCTAAAGTCGGTTTTCATACAAAGCAGGGTTTCCCTGTCCTCAGGATCCACTGACACACTAGTTGTGCAGCTGCATGGTAATATGTGGTGCTTGTGCTTAATGCATGTTCCTGCTAGCATTGCTGTGCACATGCAGGGGATATACATGCTTAAGCAAGGGGTGGAGATGCTATGCAGGGGATATACATGCTTAAGCAGGGGATGGATATCCTTAAGCAGGGGATGGGCATGCTATGCAGGGGATGGACATCCTTAAGCAGGGGCTGGACATCCTTAAGCAGGGGCTAGGCATGCTTAAGCAGGGGATGGACATGCTTAAGCAGGGGATGGACATGCTATATGCAGGGGATGGACATGCTATATGCAGGGGATGGACATGCTATGCGCAGGGGATGGACATGCTATGGAGCAGGGCTGCCTGGCAGCAGGGTGTCTTTGTATATATAACAAAGCAGTGCATTCTGATGGAGTTTTGAGGCGCAGGGCTGCAGGAAGTTTTGTTGTGTTGCTGTGCCAGTGGAGGGTGTACTTTTCTCATGCCAGCTGGTGTAGACTGAGCCTCATGATGATGCTCGGCCTGATTTAGATCACACAGCAAACACTGGTGACTCCCAGGATGCTCAGCCAGCTATACTTCTGTTGTGGATTATAACTCTCTGGATTCTCAGCCAGCCCTCATTCGGCTATGGAGATTGACTCCTCTTGGCATCCAGCCTGTGTTTTATGATGCTCTGTTGAAGCTGAGCCAAATGTAGTGGTTTATGATTCCTAATGGTGTGCAGTGAATGGAGGGGGGGGGCTGCAGATCAGATCTGGGGCGGCTTCACATAGTGGAGCACATGTCCTTTACATGCCAGTGCCTCGCCAGCCACTGACCTCACCACACGTCCCTGGACCAAAACTCTTCTGCGTCACACAATGATTTTGGAAAACAAATGGGACAGGAAGATGGGGTGCACTCAATGCAGCCTGACCACTTTAACCCCTTCACTGCTGAGCCATTTCACCTGTGTGCTGAGCTCATTTTTACTGTTTTTGCTCATCATGTTTAATTGCAATTTGAAGCCACATCTTTTTATATGACCCAGAAATATTATATGTTGTTCTTTCCGGCAGACTCATAATATAGCATTACTATATGAGGAAAGAAAAAAGTATTCCATGCTTCCTTGTTCTGTTGTGTCCTTGGAGGTGTGTGGACACTCTGTATTCTACCACGGCAGCACCCCTTCCTAATGTTCATTTAATTAATATACACTTCAAGTACACATAAGCGCTGCCTCCACATTCACACTATCATTACTATATGTATACGTCATGTCCTGCCTGTATATTATAACAATAAATGCAATAAAATTTGAATTTTTAATCATCTACAGCGTGTAGTGTTTTTTTTTTCACATTTTATCATTCGAGCCGTTACGGTTATATTTTCGATGGGGTGTGCTTGTTAAAAAAATTAGAAATGGGAACCCGTTACTTTTTTTTCTGGGAAATTATGTGATTTTTAACTAAACCCCCCCCCCCCCGACAGAAAAAAAATTGTTCATGCAGCATCATTGTTCACATTAGAATTGAAATGGGAACAATATTGCTGCATTAATAAAAAAAAAATCCGTCTCTGTTTTGTGTTTTTAAATTATTTATTTATTTTCTTACTGTGGAAAGATTATGCTCCTGCCTTTCCATTGATACTAAAACATGACCCTCTAGCTGCCACCGACCGGGAGTTCAAAGGAACCCCTTATCTCCACATGGGATTTCCTTAGGAAATCCCCAGGCAGCTAGGGGTTTCCCAGCTAACTGGTGTCATATGACATGAGATGACAAGGGTGGGACCCAGAGGTGGAGCTGCCATCTAAGATGATGACCCCATCAGAACTAGTCTGTGATCCAGCACCAAATGGCACCTCAGGGGCTAAAGACAGGCATCGATTGAAAGGGCAAACTCTGCCCTATTCAGCGGTGCCTGTCTTTAACTTTTACCTCCTCCCGATCGGGAGGGAGAGGGATCTGAAAGGACCACCCTCCTTTCAGGCGATCGCTGGGTGGCCACCTGAAAATGACATAATCACATCCAACGAGATGATGTCATCGTGCGGAGGGGTCTCAAAAGGCAGCGTCTGACATCAAGGACGTCATTACGCTGCGGGACCACAGAGGAGAGAGTTGAATATCAGCGATAGACGTGCAGGGAACATCCTCTGCATATAGCGGAAGACTACTATGACGTTCCCCACACATCTTCTGCAGAAAAGGGGTGTCACGGAATTGACTTTACAATGCAGCTGAAGGACGTTAGGCCAGGGTGGTTTTCCCTTTTTACATTTCCCCACAGTATACTATGTCCCTGGAGTGATGTATTTTTATTGCTATGCTGTGTATATAACTGCTGCCTACGCTTGCTGGAACCGTTCCCCCCCCCCAGCCCTGGCACTGCACTGGATTGCCCCATTACCCCTGGGTCTGGAGGACAAAAGGACCACATGGCACAAAATGGAGACTTTTGCAAACCAGCCAGAAGCAGTTCAGATCAGGTCCAGCCAACTCACGGCTTCCGGCCGTGATCTGGATCACCACGCGACTCGGATCGGCCAGCCAATCGTGGCAAAATTTCAAGACTCATTTGCCTAAGCCGGCGAACCATGTTGAAACCAGTGCCCAACCAAAATGGAGCCCCTAGACTTGAAAAGAACCAAATCAGAACTGTTGGGGTGGGTGAGAAGATTGAAAGCGCGTTTGTGTTACATGAGCATAAATACTGGTGTTTTTTCCAATAAAAGCAGTTAAACAGGTTTGAACATACAGCTTGTCTGATTCAAGGTACTCTCACTTCCCCTACTCAGCAGGCATGGAGCGGCTGTCTGGGTATTTGGCCGTAAATCAGCGAATCCGTTCCCAGAGATCAGGCTGCTCGAGGCCCTGAGTTCCAAGTAACTAGCAGCCGGGCTGATTCAGGCGAAGGGGGTGCCAAGACAGGCTGACAAGCGAGGTCTGTCCCATATCGACTCTGCAGATCCGCGAGAAAGAATCCATTCCCCAGATCCGGATCGGTGGATCCGATTCAGCAGGACGAATCAGCGCGGCGAATCCAAAAAGACTCCAGGGTAGCGAATCCAAATCAGTGGATACGTTCCAAGAGATCAGGCTGCTCGAGGCACTGGGTTCCGAATAACTCAGCGGCCGGGCTGATCTAGGTGAGGGCGTGCCAGAAGAGCAGGACAGGCAGACAAGCAGGGTCTGTCACAAGGGATTAAAAAAAGCTGAAGTGGTCAGGGTGTGTAGAGTGTTCCTTTAAAGTGAGAGAGACAGAGAGGCACAAAGAGGTGATATGGAGGGAGAGAGAAATGGGGTACACGTGGAGAGATGGTGCAGACATCATAGGTTAAAGAGTGGTCCCTGGCTACTTTTGGAGGCAGAGGAATCTGCTCTGCTTCTCACAAGAATATGGGGAAATAGGACTGGAAGGAGGTGGGAGAAAGGGAGGTGGTGCTACATGCAGTCTGACCATGTTAAAAAGCAGAGGTGGTCAGTTTGTATAGAATGTCCCCTTAAGTAAAGGAAGCACCTATGTTCGGGTTAATGAGTTTTCTCTCTCGGTTGTAACTTCCATAACCGTGAACATAAAAAAAAAAAATAATTACAATATACACCTGTATAAATTTATTTTTCAGTCTGTAGAGACAATTCAGGATGAAAGGGGTTAAGTTTACACTTTGTTCTGAAACCTAAACCATACATTCATGGCATGAAACGGTCTTTCCTCCCCTGTGAGTTAGAGATAAAGGATTTTGTGTGTCATTTCTTTTTGGGGCGAGTTCATTCAAGTCTAAAACGCATTGACGTTCTGCAGCTCTCACATTCAGCACATACCATTCATGTAGAACCTCACATGGCGATAATGTCCTCCATTGGTTCTGAAAGATTTCACGCTCTCAGGTCACACAAACTGCTTCTCAGCTGTGTGAATTCTTTTGCGTATTTTAGGAACTGCCTTTGCTTTAAAACATTTCCCACATTCAGGACATGCAAAGGGTTTCTCTCCTGAATGATACCATGAATGAGCTTAAATATACATATCTCTACCAATTTATCTCCTGTATGAATGCTCTCATGTAGATCATGTAATGTAAACTTCTATTGTAAACATTTTCCGCCAATCAGATCATTCAAACAGCTTCTCTCCCATATAAAACTATACTGTGTAAGAAACACCCTACTTTGCTCATCCAGAGAACGGATTTAAAATGAACGGCTACACTGTGTGAGTCCGCTTATGGACTGTAAGAGAGCGCTTTCTTCCAAAACATTTCCCACATTCAAAAGGTTTCTCTTCTGTATGAATTTTCTCATGGTAAGTAAGCTCACTCTTTCTTCCAAAACATTTCTCACATTCAGAACATGCAAACAGCTTCTCTCATGTATGAATTATCTCATGATTAGTAAGATCATCCTTTCTTCCAAAACATTTCCCACATTCAGAGCAAGCATACGGCTTCTCTCCTGTATGAATTCTCTCATGTACAGCAAGATTACCCTTTGATGTAAAACATGTGCCACATTCAGAACATGCAAACGGCTTCTCTCCTGTATGAATTCTCTCATGTTTAGTAAGATCATTCTTTCTTCCAAAACATTTCCCACATTCAAAGCATGCAAAAGGTTTCTCTCCTGTATGAATTCTTTCATGGTAAGTAAGCTCACCCTTTCTTCTAAAACATTTCTCACATTCAGAACATGCAAACAGCTTCTCTCCTGTATGAATTATCTCATGTTTAGTAAGATCATTCTTTCTTCCAAAACATTTCCCACATTCAGAACATGCAAACGGCTTCTCTCCTGTATGAAATCTCTCATGTACATCAAGATTACCCTTTGATGTAAAACATTTGCCACATTCAGAACATGCAAACGGCTTCTCTCCTGTATGAATTCTCTCATGTTTAGTAAGAGCATTCTTTCTTCCAAAACATTTGCCACATTCAGAACATGCAAACGGCTTCTCTCCTGTATGAATTCTCTCATGTACATCAAGATTACCCTTTGATGCAAAACATTTGCCACATTCAGAACATGCAAACGGCTTCTCTCCTGTATGAATTCTCTCATGTATAGTAATCTCACCTTTTCTTCTAAAACATTTGTCACATTCAGAACATGCAAATGGCTTCTCTCCTGTATGAATTCTCTCATGTACAGTAAGATCACCCTTTGTTTTAAAACATTTGCCACATTCAGAACATGCAAGCAGCTTCTCTCTTGTATGAATTCTCTCATGTACAGTAAGCTTACCCTTTGATTTAAAACATTTATCACATTCAAAACATGCAAATGGATTCTCTCCCGTATGAGTTCTCACATGTACATTAAGCTGGCCCTTTGTTCCAAAACATTTCTCACATTCAGAACATGCAAATGGCCTCTCTCCTGTATGAATTCTCTCATGTATAGTATGATCACCCTTTGTTTTAAACCATTTGTCACATTCAGAACATGCAAACGGCTTCTCTCCTGTATGAGTTCTATCATGTACATTAAGCTCCCACTTTGTCCTAAAACATTTCTCACATTCACAACATGCAAACGGCTTCTCTCCTGTATGATTTCTCTCATGTATAGTAAGCTCATCCTTTCTTCTAAAACATTTGTCACATTCAGAACATGCAAACGGCTTCTCTCCTGTATGAATTCTCTCATGTATATTAAACTCATCCTTTGTTCTAAAGCATTTCCTACATTCAGAACATGCAAATGGTTTCTCTCCTGTATGAATTCTCTCATGCACAGTAAGTACACCAGTTGTTCTAAAACATTTCCCACATTCAGAACATGCAAATGGCTTCTCTCCTGTATGAATTCTCTCATGCACAGTAAGTGCACTAGTTGTTCTAAAACATTTCTCACATTCAGAACATGCAAACGGCTTCTCTCCTACGTCAACTCTGTGTTTACCAAGATTTGCATCTGTGCTTAAACATTTCTCACTTTTGGGGCACAGAAATGTTCCAGATGACAGCCCTGGATTCTCTGGTTCTTTTGGATTCCCTGAGGAGTGCAACGCTTCATCTTTGATCATTATTTCTTCTTGCTTTACTGACAGAAGCTTCATGATGTTTTCTTCAATCAATGGCACTGGTTCTTCCAGAATTCCAGAAGACATTTTAGGAATTTCTCTGTATTCCTGGGAGAAGGGGAATACAATAATTTACTCGGACACGAAACCAAATGCAGACATGTCAAAACTCTCTTTATGCTGGCATGGGTTGCCAGAGATTTCTTTAGGATTTAAACTAAACATTACTTGAAGCCAGAGCCCCCCCCCTTACTCCATACTAAAAGGTACAAATAGTCTTGCAGACATATAGTATTGAGATTTTAACCTACACCGGTTGAATTCTCTATCTAGAGAGGGTGGCTCTGATTTAGCATACAGTATAAAGATGGATGGAGAGAAAAAAAAAAAAAAATCAGGATATCTTTAATATGCAATATCAAATTCGATCTTACAATCTGTATCTATTAAATGTAAATCAGATAATGCTGCAAAAAATACCTTTTTTGGTTATCAAATGATAAATTCCACAGGGTCAAAATACTTTTCTATCAACAGAAGCAAACGAATGTATCTTTAAATCTGCAAAATATAAAACAACAACACATAGAGGGTTATTCACATGGGCTTTTAATTTTGCCAACAATTCAGTGCATTCACTATTCACTGAATGGTAACTGTATTTTGCCGAGAATAGGAGTTGCCAAAGCAGTTATCGGACATTGGCGAAAAGCGCTGAATTGGCCTCGACAAATTTCACCGAACTGGAAAAAAAATATCAAAAAGGAAGTCTCCTATTGTAACGGTAGCTGTATCGCTTACCCAAGAGTAGCGGAGTTGGGATCCTTGAGGGCAGAAGTATCTGCTTGAATAATACAAAAAGGTTTATAGCCACAGACTGCAACAAGGAGACACAAGGACTAACTGAATAGCCTCTAGGCTCTGAAGGTGTCAAGACCAACAGGTTACCTAGGACACGCTCAGAAACAGCAGACGTGGAAGGACAGTCCGTGAAGTATTCAAGGTGCAGGGCAGTCAAATGCAGAAACCAATCGTTTTGGTACATACAAGGACTAACTGAATTGTCTCTAAGCTCTGAAGGTTTCGAGACCAACAGATTACCTAGGACACATTCAGAATCAGCAGACATGAAATGACAGTCCGTGAAGTATGCAAGGTGCAGGACAGTCAGATACAGAAAAAACATAAAACAGAAATAAAATAGTTTGTAATCGTGGTCTTAGCAAAACCATAAACCTAAGTAGTAACCTGGATAAAGGGACCCCGAAGGGTTACAAACAATACCCCTAAACGTGAAGGGACAAGCCCAAAACTGTGAGTGATCAACCCAGCAACAAGCAGGAGGTTAAATCACTAAAACAAATGAAACAGCGTAAAATACTAGATAAAGAGAGAGAGTTGTCTAAGCCAAGCCGGGTCAAATATCAGGAGAAGGGATCGCATACAAAGCAGGGTCGTCAACAGTAAACAAATAGATATAGAAGTAGCAGTGCGTGAATAACTCCACAACAGGGCAATGAGGCCATTCCTAGAGCCCTGTTTTAAAGCCTGTGGCTCCTGGTAACCACACCTGACCCCTCCCCCTCAGACGCCGATCTGCCAGCAGTAAGTGCTGGCACCCGACCAGCCAGCGGCCCCCCTTCTTGCCCAGACCCCCCCAGGGGGCGTAGCGGGGGCTGAGGATTAACACCTATTCGCCTAATAAGAGCTTAAACCGATAAAAATGTAGTAAAAATGTGTCAAATAATAAAAAAGGTCCTGTTAGGAAATAAAAAAGTTTATATAAAAATACCTGTCACGAAACGCGCGCCGCGAGCGAAGGAAACGCAGGCTTAAGCAATTCACTGTCTACACCAGACCCAAAATAATGACTACGCGGCCCACAATCCCACGCACGCGCTTGCCTGTCATGGCAAAGCCTTCACTCCAGAAGGGCACGCAAACGTGCTGAAATGGTCAAAAGGTTGCAACGCAGTGTCCGTCTACGCTCGACCCGGAGTACTGACTAAGTTGCCCACAATCCCTGTAACCACTTTCCTTGTACTCTTTGTCACACTGCCACCACAAACCGACTGTTTTACCGAAGATGCTTACTGTCTGAACCAGGGCCGGTTTGAGACTATGGTCATGCACCCCAAAATAGAAAAACAGTCCAGCGACTGCACCCCAACTCACTGGTAGACTCAAGCTTAAACCAAGGCAAATCTCTATGATAATCCAGTCCTTCATTTAGCGTGGATCGAATATCAGGCAGAAGCTGATCTTAACACGTTTTATTATGTTAAACAAATAAATGATTTATCACAGTGCATTGGTACAGAAAAATAGATAGGATAATAATACTTTACACACACACACAGCAAAATAAAAGGGATTAAAACACAGAACCTTACTCACACGTCAGCAAGCTAAAGGACATCTGTGACTCCTGGGGCTGGAGATTGGATACATGGCAAATCATCACTTCTTAGGTGAGCCCTAATTGAAAAGCCCAGCCAAATGGCGCGTTTCAGAAAATAGAGTTACCAGTTCGGTCAAAATACAGCCCACAGATGGTACAGCCCACTCACTACATTTCCCAAAATTCCCACTCCTGGGCATGCTCAGTGCACTTCTTCATTAATTTGATTCCCAGATATATCAATCATGCCAAAGATCGTCTCTAGTGATCAAAGGACATATTCGATTCTTTGAAATGCACTTGAGGATGCGCAGCAACTCCAGTGCTCCGATTCAAACTCTGAGGTTGAGGAAGGGAGTATAATCAGCCTAGAGGGAGGGGATGCCAGTGACACACAAATAACTGGCACTCATGTTCCCCCAGCAGCTGCAGCATACTGCCAAGTTGGCTCCAGTGATGAGATAGGAGGTGATGAGGAGGTCACTGACTCCACCTGGGTGCCTGATTGAACAGAGGAGTCAAGTGAGGAGGAGGCACAACAAAAAAGAGGCACAACATCCTCTATGAGCAACCATAGCCAGTCCAAGGCATCAGATGTCAGAGCTGCTCAGGTGCAGAGCGCTGTTGTCTCGCAGCACACATCCAGGAACTCTGCTGTCTGGGAGTTCTTCACGACATGTGCAGCAGACCGCAGCGTTGCTATTTGTAAGCTATGTCTGAAGAGGATCAAGCGTGGGAGAAACATCAGCCGCTTGGGTACCACATGCTTGAAGCGACATATGACCACCTCATCTGTCTCTACTCCCACTATATGTCATGCCATGTCTACAACCTCCACTGACAGGGATTATAATAATGGGAGTACCAGGTCCTTCCTCAGAATGTGACAGCATCCCATCAGCTGCAGATTTATGCAGTCAGATTTCATTGCCCCAGCTGCTGCAGCGGAAGAAAAAAAATATAGTCCCAACCATCCCCAAGCACAGCGTCTAAATGCCAGCTTAGCAAAATTACTCGCATTGCAGCTGCTGCCTTTCCAGCTGGTGGACTCTGCTCCCTTCCGTGAATTTGCTGAATGTGCTGTACCACAGTGGCGGGTTCCAAAATGCCAGTTCTTTTCATGGAAGGCCATTCCAGCACTATACCAGCACATGGAAGACAATGTTATGGAGTCATTGGGAAAGGTAGTCAGCAGCAAGGTGCACATTACTTTAGACACGTGATCCAGCAAACATGGACAGGGCTGGTCCATTTTGTAAGGTCCTGGTGGCCCTGACCCCCTGGCGCCCCCTTTTGTTCCACATCCTGCAGGTTCCAGGACTTTTGTATTGACTTTTCCACATCCTGGACTCTAACATCCTAGCCCTAGAACCTCACCTTCCCCTGATTATCCCACTATATCAGGAAGCTACGCCCTCTAGAATTCACTTCCACATTACTGTTACCTGGCTGTGAACCTATGTGCGAAAGCTCCCTGAACCTTCTGGACAATCACCTGATTCCTCAACCCAAGACTCCTAGGACCTTCTGTGATATCTGGACATTCATCTGCTTCGTTACACCGGTACCCCCCCCCATCCATCTCCCCCCCCATCTAGACTCCCTGTGTACCAGACCCGTTTCTGTATTTTGACTACTCTGTTGTCTGAACCTTGTCTGATAATCCGTCCTCGCGTTTATTGTACAATAAACACTCTTCTGTTACCGTAAACTTGCCTCTATCACTGCATCCTGGGCTCACAACCCCATCTTGCTACACCGAGCACAGTCTGAACCCTGACACATTTCCTACACGGCACACTGGGTAACTTTGCTTGCAGCTGGGAGGGATCCAGGACGGGGCTCTGTGCTGGAGCTTGTTCATCCACCACGCCTCCAGAAAGCTGCTTATATGAGGTCTGTCTGCTCCACCACCTCTTCCTCCTCCTCCTTCTCTGGCAAAGTGGCAGTTAAACCGACGCGTGGCAGGGGCTACGCAATGGCTCAAGCAAAAGAGATGCCATACTACTTGTTTAGGGGACAGGAGCCACACCGGGACAGAAATTCTGTCAGCTGTACAAGGGCAGGCGCAGAAATGGTTAACACCACGCCAGCTTGAGCTGGGAATGGTCGTCTGTGATAATGGCAGCAACCTTCTCTCCGCCCTACGCGTGGGTAAGTTGACGCATGTACCATGCCTAGCACACATCCTAAATCTGGTGGTACAGCATTTCCTAACCAGGTACCCATGGCTGGCAGAGCTTCTCAGCCAGACCAGAAAAGTCTGCAGCCACTTCAGACGGTCATTCCCAGCAAGTGTTCGCCTGGCAGAAATTCAAAGAGAATTCCACCTTCACACAAACCGTCTGATCTGTGACATGCCCAACAGGTGGAAGTCAACATTGGCAATGCTGCAGCGTCTGCACAAGCAGCAGAGGGCCATCAATGAGTACCTGTGTGAGTATGGCACAAGGACAGGTTCAGGTCAACTTGTTCCCCCCCCCCCCGGAGTGGCTGATGATCAAGGATGCATGCACTGTACTGTCACCATTTGAGGAGGCAACAAGGATGGTGAGCAGGGACAGTGCATGCATCAGTGACACAATTCCTTTAGTGTTCCTGCTGGATCGCACTCTGCGGGGAATTATAGATGTGGCACTAGAGGCAGAGCAGCAGGAGGAAGAGGAGGACTTCCCTAGCTCTCAAGGCCCCAGTCTTTGCGCAGACAGCATTCCTGCGGGTCCTCAGATCAGACAGGAGGAGGAGGATTATTTAAGTTATGGGGGCATTGAAGGTGGGGATTCCTCAAGGGAGGGTTTTGTGTCCCCAGAAACCCAAGGACTAGTACGTGGCTGGGAGGAGGTAGTGCACGATACGGTCATCCTCAGCGACCAGGAACACTCGGAAGCTAATGCCACCTCCAACCTACGCTGCATGGGCTCTCTTATCCTGCAAAGCCTGCTAAAGAACCCCAGGATTCGTGCTATCAAGGAGAGTGATCACTACTGGTTGGCAACCCTTCTTGATCCACAATACAAGGGTAAGGTTGCAGAGCTCATCCTGCCCTCACAGAGGGGAGGACAGGATGAAACAACTTGAGGACGCTCTAAAGCGACACTTGTGTAACACCTGTCCAGGCACTGGTAGGTTACCAAGTGATGACACAGGTGCTTCTGAGGCTGTGGTTTATCAGAGGAAGAGTGGTGAAGGGGGCCGCTTGATTGATGCTTTTTGCAATTTTTTTAGTCCACGACGCCCAGGGACGTCAAATGTAGGCACCCATTGCCAGCGTCTTCACCATATGGTGCAGGACTACCTAGGGTAAAGGGCAGACCTGGATACCTTTACAGCAGATGATCCACTGGCTTACTGGGTGTTGAGATTGGATCACTGGCCAGAACTTGGCCAATATGCTATGCAGCTACTAGGTTGACCTTCATCCAGAGTGCTTTCTGAAAATACGTTGAGTGTCGCTGGAGGTTTTGTCACAGACAAAAAAAAAGAGTGCGTCTGTACACCGACTCTGTAGACCGGCTGACATTTATAAAAATTAAATCAGTCCTGGATCAACAGCTATCACTCCCCTGATGCTGATGTAACTGAATAGATCGGGGATCTCTTCTGCATTCCCAAAACCTCCACCACTGCACTCTTCCACAATACCGCAGAGGGGTTACGGTGTGAAGGCACTAGCTGGCACCAAAGGCCCAATATTTGGGTGCACTGAGGCATGTACCAGAATCCAATCATTTTAATATTTGAATGCAGAGTCCACCCCTGCACTCTTCCACAATACCTCAGAGGGGTTACAGTGTGAAGGCACTAGCTGCCACCAAAGGCCCAATTTTAATGCACCTGTTGTTACTTTCATCCAAAGCCTGCATAAGTTTCACCATAATTTAGCCAAAAAAAAAATCACTAAACTTGTTCTGCGTGTCCTAAAAAGTCTCCTCTGTCCATGCAGGCTGCCGCCCCAGGCAGTGGTTTATGAATAGATTAAAGGAAAACCATTTACCGTCATTTTTTTCTTTTTAAATGTTTCTATACATCCGACAAATCCGTCACTTCACGGACAGGTTATGGGGACCTCCTAGGCACGATATTTGAAGGAATTTTTCGTTTTTATGTTTAACCTTTATTTCATGGAAAACTCACCGTTCCTTTAAAAACGTTTTTTTTTTTTAACTTTTTGTCCTGGTTTCCTGTCCCCCAGGGCACTACCCGGACCCCCATACACCTTTTATGGCAAATTGTCTTGCATATATGCCCTCTTGGATACACACCGATCTAAAAAATAAGTCACTCTTACCCGAGACATCTCATTTCCAAAGAAATGACTACTTTCGAGAATATGGTCTTGAATGGCTTAGAAAAAATTAAACCTACAAAAAGATTCAATCTTACGAAAGTTGAAAGGGAAACCCTTCAAGAAGTTGCAAACGACAATGATATAACTATCAAACCTGCAGATAAGGGGGGAGGCATTGTACTCCTTAATAGAGAAGACTATTTAGAAGAATCGGCAAGAATTTTGAATGATCTCTATCCACATATGATATTTTACCTGGGAATCCAACTGCAACCATCAAAGACAAATTCAACCTATATATCCAAAAAGGAGAGGAAGCAGGTGTTCTTAAGAAAGAAGCCAATTTTCTTACAGTGGAGCACCCAAGAATCCCTGTGTTTTATTATCTTCCAAAGATACACAAAAATGCCTCTCAACCTCCAGGCAGACCGATTATTTCGGGTATAGATTTGATCTCTAGCAGAACCTCCCAATATCTGGATTGCTTACTCCAACCTACAGTAAAAGAAATCCCTTCATATTTGAAGGATACAGGAGACATAATTAGAGCACTCCAGACGATGGAATGGAAAGAAGGTTTGCTGCTTGTTACTTGTGATGTTAGATCACTGTACACATGCATCCCGCACAATAAGGGATGCCAAGTTGTAGAAAATGTATTATTAGAGGGTAAAATAAATAAAAAACAGAGATTTTATTCTAGAGGGTCTTGACCTTATTTTAAAGAACAATTACTTTTGGCATATGGATAATTTTTATTTACAAACCACGGGAACCGCCATGGGCAGTAAAGTAGCACCCAGTTATGCTAATCTTTACACGTCACAATGGGAAAAGTCTTTAATAGAAAGTAATCACTAATGGAAAGATAATATTCGACTATATAAGAGATACATAGACGATCTGTTCTTTCTTTGGCAAGGCAACAGAGGTGATCTACTCTCTTTCATAGAGTACCTTAACTCTAATGATTGGGGGATTCAATTGGAATACCAATTTAGTGACTCAGAGACTTAATTTATATAGACGATTTGTGTATAAAGAACAAAACGTTCTTCAAGACTGTGGATGTTAACAGTTACATTGAAAAGACTAGTTTCCATTTTTGGAGATGGTTAGAAGATGTCCCTAAGGGTCAATTTCTCAGAATTAAAAGAAATTGTTCTAAGTAATCAAGGTCTTCGGTGCAATCAAAAAGGCTACAGACACAATTCAAGGAGAAGGGCTATCACCCTGCAAAATTACAAAAAGCGAGACAATCAGTTTTGAAAATGGAACGGACCGACATCCATCAATTCTAAGAAACCGAAGAACGAAGTCGCCCAAAAAAATCCCATTTATTTGTCAATACACGGGGGAACATCGGCATATTAAACAGATCTTCGAAAAATATTGGCCCATCCGATTAAAAGATGGAGACCCGAGACAAGTCCTTGGTAATCACCCCACTGTTATTTTTAGAAGGACCAAAAATCTTAAAAACCACCTGACAAAAAGCCATTCGAAAAAAACGACCCACACAAATTCCTTTAATTTGGCCAAAGGTTTTTACGGGTGTGGCAACTGCCTTAGCTGCCAAACAACTGGCAGCAAAAAAAGATATATAAAAGAGTTCCAAGACATGACTTGAGGAACACTTATAAAATCCAGGAGTTTATGACCTGTTTTTCAAGGAACATTATATATCTGCTCATCTGCCCATGTGGAAAATTCTATATAGGACGCACGATCAGGAGCCTTAACGTCCGAATAAGAGAACATCTTAACATTAAAAAAGGCGTGGATACACACTCAGGGAGGCCCACAACAAAGACCCCAGAGGAACTAAATTTTTAGCTGTACAGCAAGTGAATAGAGATTGGAGAGGGGGTGACTTATAATTTGAAGACACTAATTCCAGGTGGTCTCAAGATTTCGAACTCTGCCACTATTTATGAAATCCCTCATGATTTTTTTATGAATTCTATGAAGTTTTTAATACCTTCACCAGGCCTCAAAATTTCAAGTCCTGAGCTACTAGCCAGGCCTTAAGAGTTACTCGCCACTAGTTGCCCCACCTAACCTCTATCCAGCATTGCCTCTGCATTCCCACTCGCCCTCATGTAATTTCCACTCGCCAAATGTGAGCAGGCGAGTGGAAATTTTGAGGCCTGCCTTCACTATATACATATATATTAATATAATACACATCATACTACACAGCAATGTTTATAGTAACAATCACCTGCATCGTTATCTATATCATACTTATTTATGATCTAAGTTTCTACATCACTGACACGGGATATCTGCATTTATAATTTAAAAACCACCGATATTCGTTATCATAAGCCTATTTGCACCTATTGTTTTTCCCAATGGGGGGGGGGGGTTTCACCTCATTTATTTAGTAAGAGTTGCAGCTATCTGCACTATTTTTTAGAAGTTCTTTAGTACACCACTATATTAGAGCCCATTTGATATTTAGATGAGCAATAATTTTTTATCTCACTTAATTTAATTATAGGGCTATTTATGCCATTTAATGACTAATTACACTCACATCCTTGATATAAAAGACCCGACACACATTCACTTTTCCGACGGCAACTTAGATTTTCGATTATATTTCTCTTTCCCTAAATATGGGTTTATATTTAAAATATTTAACATCAACCACCAGAAATAATCACTTCATTAATTAGTAGGGCTGCAACTAACGATTATTCTCATAATCAATTAGTTGGCCGATTAATCGATTCATCGGATAAAAAAAAAAAAAATTGCATAGTGTACACAGATTTCGCACGTACATACGCAAATTGCGTATCTTGTGTACTTTTCACACAAGGTATGCGAGTGCTTGGTCTGAGGGATGGGTTGATGCTACATGCGCAGCTTAAACACATGTTTGCTTTCTCAAATGAACACGGCTACAAGCACTTGGTCATAGATGATGATATCAGCATGAAATCGGGGTTAATAAGCTTAAGTGGTCAGAGTGTGTAGAGTGTCCCTTTTAAATAATTTCGTGAACAAACGGAGTTTGAGGAGGTACTTGAGGTGGAAAGGAATGACTTTGCTCAAGTGACTTGACCTGAGTGTGAGAGGGAGTGGGTATGGACAAAAGACCAGATCTGAGTGTGGGAGTGAGTTTGGGGGAAAGAGACCAGGTAAAAGGGAGCAAATGGCAGTTCCCAACCAAAGAGGGTGTGGCAGGGAGGGTGGGGTGGTGGCACAGGGCTCCAGCTTCAAGTAAGGATTAAAACACAGGCATACAGCTCCTTCACCCAGTGGCAGTATCCTAGGTTTTGTGTTATAGTTCCAGGGTTGTAAATGGAATAAAAACAAACTGGTTGTGTCTGACATAACCCTAAAACTAAATCATACCTAGTAAAGCAGTGGCGTGTCTTCTCCAATCAGCTCCGAAACTGAGGTTATTTACGTTTAACTCAGGCTGAACCTAAACAGTGTGTGCTGTACACGGGACGATTAAATCGACAGCCGTTTAATTGATAATGGAAATAGTTGACAACTATTTTAATCATCGATTAGTTGTTTCAGCCCTATTAATTAGTTTTACACTATCGTCTTTCGTCCACCACATTTATTAATTCTTTCTCTATCGGCACATATCTTTTAGATTTAGCACGACATAGGTCACCACTTGTTCACTGATTACGTTACACGATTATGAGAAACAACCTTGAAAATAATTATAGAAGCCATAATATTGTCTTAATATACATCCATTTCAGGATGTGCCCCTTTTTTTGTTATGGCACTACTATTTTATGTACTAATTATTCAATTACATAGGGTTGACACTATCATGTTATCAGTATGGCACTTAATTATACTCTTGGCTCATTTTAGAATTAACATCTCCATTGCGAAGGTGGATTTTTTTAGCAAATTACGGTGAATTAGACACTTGTTCAGTCCTGATAATTGTGCATATATAACCCTACCTTAGGACTTTTAATAAAATGGTCCTTTAATAAAATGGTCCTTTAATAAAATGGTCCTTTAATAAAATGGTCCTTTAATAAAATAGCCCTTTAATAAAATAGCCCTGCATTATTTGAGCTTTTTAAAAATAATCATATTTTTAATAATATTATGCTCAGTTGGGTTATAGTTACAATTTTAAACAAATAGTTTTAAAGAGCAATTTTTAAAACTCTGTTACTAATTTTTATGACTTTGCCATCAATAAAAATGTTATTTTATATGCGACGGACACGTATATTTTTCCGATTGGAACGTATAAATAGTTTTTTCTTCTTTCTTTTAAAATTTAAATTTTATTTGCAAATCTTGCGAACCCCTGATTTTATTTGCCTTTTGAAGGACCTTGCTGGAAGTTCAGGGGATCCGGTGCTCCTTAGAAAATCACCGGCCGTTGATTACATCAAGTGTCTGATTTAGACACCCGAAAATGTGAGTTTACTCCCTCTCGTTTCTTTAGTAACAAGTGGAGACTGTATTGCTGCGCAATGATATACTTCGGCTTCATTTAAGGGTTGTATCCACATTCAAACACATTAAGAAAGAAGACAGAGAGAGTACAATCACCGTTGGAGGAAGCGCTGACTGCCATATTTCTTCTCTATTCCACTATACCGATGGTTTTGGATATACCATCAAATGGCGAGGGACAGCTGCTGGTCCACCTTTAAAGCACTTATGGTTTGTTTCATATTCTTTGTGACCATCTAGAATTGACACTTATATTGACTTTGTTCATATTTTACATTTGACTTTATTCATTTACCAACGTTTTTTTCTCTGCATCTTGTGAAATTGCTATATATTCTATCGCTAGGTGGCACCATTTTGATTCAGTATTTTTTTTCCAGTATGCCCTCTTGGAGGGCACTCTAAAATTCGAACGTTCGAGTCCCATTGACTTGCATTGAGTTTGAATAGTGTTCGAATTCGAACTTTTGAAATTGTTCGAGATCGAAAGCGAACCGAACACGGGGGTGTTCTGCCCATCACTAATCTCTACCGGCGACAATACCTTTTTATTATTTTAAGTAAAAATAATAAATGGTCTTTAACCCTTTCACTGTGGATGACATGTGGGGTACATCCTGGAGATTGCATGCTATGTGCAGAGGATGTCTTCTACATGTCATGGGGTCTCTGCAGCATAGGGGGGAGACTCCAGCCGCTCAGGACGGAGTCCCGGGGTTGTCTGACTTTCTTGAAGTCACACTGTCCCATCAGACCTCTCCAGGTACACTGAGGTAATTGTGCCGGCGCACGATGATGTCAGTTTCAGGTGCCCCCCCCCCCCGGACAACGGTCACCGCAAGGTCAAAAGCTTCCGTGACATCATACCAGCGACCAACGGAGAGAGGATGCAGGAGGACTGGCACCGGTGGAGGACTCGGGCCGATGGAGAGTATGTGTAGGCAACATACCTACATCCTCCTACTTCGGCCCTGAGCTCCAGCGGTGACCATCTTCCGGCAGTCGCAGGCTGTTCGGCTGGCCTCCAGGCTCACGCGAGGGCCCAGCCGAGCCAGGGGCTCACGTGAGCCTGGAGGCCGGCCGAGCAGCCTGGGACTGCCGGAGGACGGTCACCGCTTGAGCTCAGGGCCGAAGTAGGAGGATGTAGGAGAGTATGTAAGGTGCAACCAATCAGCCATGCAAACCTGGGCCTGGAGGCCCAGCCGAGCAAGCTGCTCGGCCAGCCTCCAGGCTCAGGCGAGCCCCCGGCTCGGCTGGGCCTCCAAGGCCCAGCCGAGCAGCTTGCTCGGCCGGCCTTCGGGATCAGGTGAGTCCCCGGCTCGGCCCGGCCTCCAGGCCCAGGTTCTCATGTCTGATTTTCGGCCGAACCGATCCCGTATTTTCGGTATTGGCCAGAAATTTCCATTTCGGTGCCTCCCTAAAAAAATACTACGGTATGAAACACTCCTTAACCCTCAGTCTACCGGCATGATCCAATGGACCCTGTAGGTAGTTTGTATTGTGTTTTTTTTTAATGGAATTTATTATTATTTTTTGATAAGAACTTATGACTATTTTACTGCTAATTAGATAGTTATAAATCTGGAAGCATGAATTTTTTGTATTTACACTTTTTCTGTAAATTCTAATTCTAGCATCTTACACTGGCAGGGTCCATCGGACCCATGTTACTTTTCATTGGTTTCTCTGTTATAACTCAAGTCACATGATCACTGCACTGCCCTCTGTGAGCCATTTTCAGTCTGCAAAGACATATTTCTGCATAGAAACATAGGTTCTTATCTGACGACATTTTCTTTCGGCCCATCTAGTCTGCCCAATTACATGGATACATTACCTGGATTTATCTTTTGTTTAGGATAGCCTTATGCCTATCCCATGCCTGCTTAAATTCAATCACTGTTTTGGACTCTACCACTTCTACTGGAAGGCTGTTCCATGTATCCACCACCCTCTCCGTAAAATAATGCTTCCTGATGTTACTTTTAAACCTTTGCCCCTCTAATCTAAGACTATGTCCTCTTGTTTTGCTACTTTGTTTCCGTTTAAATATACTCCCTTCCTCTACCTTGTGGATTCCCTTTACGTATTTAAATGTTTCTATCATAACTGTATCTCCTCGGTCTCGTCTTTTTTCCAAGATATACATGTTAAGATCACTAAGCCGCATGTTTGGACTTTCATAGATTTTGAAGATTTGTTATGCTTTCCTGACTTGGTGGTGTAGTTTCAACATGGTTCATAAACGCCTCAGGAATGAAGAAATACTTACAGGGTTATTATGAGAGAGGTGAGAAGCAGGAGAATGACTGGGGAATGGAAAATTCTAGGTCAAAATTAGGGATGCACAGATACCACTTTTTTAAGACTGAGTACGAGTACCGATACTTTTGTTCAAGTACTCACCGATACCAAGTACTCACCGATACCAAGTACCGATACTTTTATGTCACGTGACGCTTTCCAATAAGAACAGACCTCATATAAAGCCCCCAGGTCTCATAGATATGCCCCCCATCTCATGGATTTGCCCCCATCTCATGGATATTGCCCCCATCTCATGGATATTGCCCCCATCTCATGGATATTGCCCCCCAGCTCATGGATATTGCCCCCCAGCTCATGGATATTGCCCCCCAGCTCATGGATATTGCCCCCCAGCTCATGGATATTGCCCCCCAGCTCATGGATAATGCCCCCCAGCTCCTGGATCTGCCCCAGCTCATGGATATGGCCCCAGCGTGGATAATGCCCCCCAGCTCGTGGATACTGCCCCCCAGCACATGGATTTGCCCCCCTCCGCTCATACTTACCTTCCTTTAGCGACGCCGGGAAAGTCTTTGCGCGCGCGCTCTCCTTGGGAGGTCCCCAGCCGCGACCACGTGGGACCATGTGATCGCGGCTGGGGTCCTTCCAACGAGCGCACGCGCGGAAACTTTCCCGGCGTCGCTCAGGAAGGTAAGTATGAGCGGAGAGCAGCTGCAGGGCCTGTCCGAATGCTCTATCGGCATTCGGACAGGCCCTGCAGCTGCTCTCCTCACTTTGTTTATACTTACCTTCCTTAGCGACGCCGGGAAAGTTCCCGCGCGTGCGCTCGTTGGAAGGACCTCAGCCGCGATCACATGGTCCCACGTGGTCGCGGCTGGGGACCTTCCAAGGAGCGCACGCGCGTGTAGACTTTCCGGCGGCGCCCAGGAAGGTAAGTATTAAACAATGTGGAGAGCAGCTGCAGGGCCTGTCCGAATGCCGATAGGGGCTGCGGCGGCTGTCCGAATGCTCTCGGATGCCGGCAAGCCGGCTCAATGCCGGCTTCCGGTATGGGGAAAAAATATCGGGGGTACTGCACGAGTACCAAGTACTCCTGCAGTACCCGGTATCGGCACCGATACTAGTATCGGTGCAACCCTAGTCAAAATGGGAGTATTTTTCTGGTTTGGCTATTTCGACCTAGAATTTTCACTTCTCCAGCTTTTCACCTCCCGCTGAATAACCCTGTTAGTTTGTTGAACTCAGAGTCTAAAGAAGATCACCATGCATCAGATTACAAGCTATCGGATGACAAAAATGAAAGAGATGACATCCTTGTAGAAGACAATTGGATCCTCTTGAAGCCACTTGAGCTCTATGAAATCCCAACCTACTGTTCAAAACCAAGAAGACAAAAAATCATTAGATAATTCAGTCATACAATGAGAGAAAAAGAGGCGTTGATATGTGGGATGAGGCGATTCGTACTTACAGTACTAAACAAATGACCAGAAGATGGCCAATGGTTATATTTTAGAACATGTTGGATGTTAGTGCTATCAAATCCTACGTTATCTAGATGTCTGTAAAAATAAAGATGTAATTCCGTGGCGCTAAATATCGATTTGATTCGCTCAACCCCTATAGGGTGCTTCCCGTCACCCAAAATAGGAAAGTTCACAGTCATACACAATAGGGGTAAGCGCTTAAAAAAAAAAACATAGATAAGGAGAGTTGGAGGAAGGTGGCTTACGTATAGTCCACAGCCTATATGGATGAGGTTTCCAATCGGCATAGACAGGAGTTCTCAGTAGAGTCAACTGCTGGAGATCACCACCCTTGGTGTTCTCACTGCGCTCTTCTGGGGTAATCAACCTCAAAATGAAAGCATAGAAGCAGCAAATAGTGTGGTACCGTATAAAAAATGCATATAAGAGATGACAAAATAAGGATCGTACTCACACTCTAGGAGAGCTGCCAGCTCTCAATTGCAAGCAGATAAGATGTTATGGGTCACCTGCTTACCCCAGGGCAATCCGCAATGGGTATTCCCAAATGTCACCAGATCTCCATTCTTAGCCTTCAGTAATCAGAGTCATGCGACCAATGATGAACAACAGCAGTTTTAATGGCAGAAAATAAAAGAAAAAGAGCCAAACGCGTTTCGCCTGCACTAGGCTTCATCAGTGGCGAGAATAAATACATTACTAAAACAGCGCTCAAACAGCAGCAGCTGGGAGACAGCATGGCGGTGCGCCCACTTGCGGTCCGGGTTGGCCGCATCCTTTCCAGGGAGGATCAGAACTCTAAATCCCTGAGACGTATATCTTCGCTTGCGTTTCACCCCGGAACGCAACTACTCGTTAGGGTGGATGCACTAGCTATTTCCACACGGCGCATGATCTTTTATCAGTCGCGTCTCAAATCAAACAGCGGCAGTATCTTCTCACATTCTAGCCCTATTTGTTTCAAGAAAACCACAAAGAGCTGGATATTAAAAAACCATATTGAACAAAATTAAAAACCGCACTGGGCAAGAATGACATAAAACAGATTAAAAAAGCAATAAGTGAAGCACAATGAGTAACCCGGCCAAATTGTGAACTGGACACATTTAGCCTGTATTAAAAAAACCACACGGGGTAAAATGCCATATACTAAAAACGAGGAGGACAGTTAATAAACCAAAAGGTGGTGGGACCAGATTTTATACATTTAATTTACAGAAATTAGTTGTGTCAAAGGGGGGGGGAAACACAACATTTTACAAAAAGTGACACAACTCAAAGTCATTGTGCAAACCTTTCGGAATAAGGGTGTCAAAGTAAAAAATAAGGCGCATTTCCTCTTGATTGAATTTTTTGAGGAAGTCTTCCCCTCTCCAATGTTTCCCAACTTTTTTAAGGGGTAAAAAAGGGGACGTACTGAACAGAATATTGGGATGATGGGATGATTGATTGCAATACTCAGCTCTGTCAATAGGTGTCAATATACAGAATTCGCACACAGCTGCTAATGACCCAATAAATGTTGTTCTTTTCTGCAATTCTTGATAATAAATTGCAAAGGTTTAACTCTTCATGTGCTGATATAGAAATAAGAGAAAATGTATTCTAAATAGGGATTATAGGTGGAATATCACAGTAACCCATGCCAGGGAACATATTTAACCCATTACTAAAAGGAATATTGGTCTATTTATTTTTTTTGATGGGGATTATGGGTGGAATATCATGGTAACACAAGCCAGGGAACATATTTAACCCATTACTAAAAGGAATATTGGTCTATTTATTTTTCTATATGTGGATTATGGGTGGAATATCACAGTAACACATGAAACATGTTTAACCTGTCGCTAATATATAATATAAGTATATATAATATATAAGCTCTTATGAATAATAAAAAGGTCTACTACAGCAGGGCTCAAAATTTCAAGTCCTGAGCTACTAGCCAGGCCTTAAGACTTACTCGCCACTAGTTGCCCCACCTAACCCTATCCTGTCCTGCCTGCATCTGCATTCTCACTCGCCCTCATGTAATTTCCACTCGCCAAATGCTAGTAGGCGAGTGGAAATTTTGAGGCCTGTACTACAGGATATACTACAGTCTGCAAACTAAAATAAATAAACTGTTGAATATATATTTACAAAAAAACGGGGAATATTTTCTTTTACATTGAAACCAGTGAGATTCGCCTGCTTAAACCTGTCAAATTAAACCACAGAACATCAGGGAATTTCACTAACATTTCTCTGCTGTTCGGTGTCTCTGAATAGTATAACCATTGCTTCTCTGCCACCGAAGGTCACCCTATTTCGATGGAAATTCGCCAATGTTTGGCTGATTGCCGGCTGTTTCAATAACCGTTTGGCCATGAGATTACACAATACTGGGAAATTCACCGTTCGGTGCAATTCCGTGGCCGGTACATAGATCTTTGAATAACCCCTTATGTATTTATACTAAAAATGAGAAGATAAAAAAACAATCCTCCTTAAGAGTGAGGACTCATCTGCCAATTTTACACCTGGAAAACAAAATTTAAAAATATTGTCCCCCAATGTATCAAGAGAAGAATGGTCTGGGATGTGGGACATAATGTTGGCCGTCCATTTGGTCCGTATTCGTGCAATGGTGTGATCATCCGATATGCAGGTCTATTCAAAGAAAGGTGAAAATCAGAAGAACTGGCAGGAGAAGAGAACAATCTAGCCCAAATAGCCTATTTGGAAAGTGAGATAAATGGGAGAGGTTTTCTGGTTTGGCTGTTTTGACCTAGGATTGTCACTTCTCCAGTCATTCTCCTGAGTTTCACCTTTCTTTTGAATAAACCTGATAGTCTGGCGTCACCCGTCCGATCCCACCAACCTGCAGGTGAAATCAGCCCTCTTCCACTGCCTCTGACTTCCATCGGACGATTTTTCCGACTACATAAGACTAGCGATCTTTCCCATTTGAAAGGGATTTGTCGGACAACGCCGGGATGATTCCCATAGAGAAGGGATTCCGTTCGACAGACGAACACCATAGAATTCAGTGTAAAACATATTTTCATTTATATTTTTTTTTTTAATTCAACAGTATCTTTTCATCCGCAGCAAAAAGCATTTTTATTCGAGTATTTTTTAGGTGAAGAATCTAAATTCCCAACTTTTTAAAAAAAGACTAGGATTTTTTCCTGGCTGAACGTGGAGTTATTTATCTCTTTTTCTTCTTCAGTCTGGCTGCTGTCCTTGGTGCTGAAAGCTACTTCAGCACCCAGGACAGCCCCCCCCCCGCAGCCTTTAGCGAGTTGCTTTTTTTTCCCCCCTGCGTTCAGCTGCGGTCACTGGTGCCCTCCTTGATGCTGAAACCCCATTTCAGCACAAGGGAGAGCGTTTTTTTCTTCCCCCCCTACTGCGTTCTTTTTTCTCTTCTGTGTCCGGTGGCCTGTCCATTGGCCGACATAGGTTGTCCACAGATGCTTCCAGTGGACGACCCTGGTGGTGCAACGAGGTTGTCTGTAGTCAGAAGGTCAAGTCGGTCGTTCATCTACGGACCCAGTGGACAGTCTGCCTAACAGGTCTATTCAAAGAAATGTGAAACTCAGGAGAATGACTGGAGAAGTGAAAATTCTAGGTCAAAATAGCCAAACCAGAAAAATTCTCCCATTTATCTCACTTTCCAAATCGGCTATTTGGTCTAGACCAGGGGTCAGCAACCTTGGCTCCCCGATGTTTTGGGAACTACATCTCCCACAATGCTCAGTCACCCACTAGACTGACTGAGCAACATGGGAAATGCAGTTCCCAAAACATCAGGGAGCCAAGGGACCAGGGGACCCCTGGTCTAGACTGTAGAGTGTTCTCTTCTCCTGCCAATTCTCCTGGTTTTCACCTTTCTCTGAATAACCCTGTAAAGAGACACTTCAGCTGACTTTCTCCACTACAAATTCATGCTCCGTTTCTAAAGTCTTGCTTTATCCTTCACTAAACAAACTTACTTATCATCCCTAATCTCATCCTTTTCCCACGATTCCAGACGTCTTTCTCTGTTAATTTCTTTTCCTCTCTTACCCAATAGTGGCCACTGTCGTTATTTCTGGGGCGTACGTAATTATAAAATCGCCCGCATCCGTCTCTGACAGGAAACGAAACTGCGCGCATGCGCTCTGTACAACGCTGAACTAAAACAGCGCGCATGCGCATCTAAGTCCCGATGTTACCAGCATCCAACAACTCGTGGTAGACCAGAACCGCGTGCATGCGCGCCAATGATCCCGGCATTTCTATCACTCTATTTGCTCGTGGCTAGAGGCATGGACAGCATCTGGTCCACCAATGCAAATGCATTCAATGGGGAACTTCCAGTGTACATAACCTACAGTCTCTATCAACATGAATATGCTAAATATCCCCCAAATATTTCAAAGGTACAGCTTGAAATCCCCATCATCTGTATAAAACAAAGGAATTACAAAAAAAATGGCACAATTCAATGTCCAAATTCAATCCCAAAAGGCATCAAGGTACTGAATGTATATATCCATATTCCATGCCCCAGAAATAACGACAGTGGCCACTATTGGGTAAGAGAGGAAAAGAAAGGGGATGGATGATTGGAACAAGCTGTATTTCCGCCGGAAAGAGGGTTTCTGATTGGATATGGAGTAGGAAGTAAAAGGTTTTTAAAGGGAATAAAGATCATTTGATTTTAGCAGCCAGCTGAGGAAGCCATTGATTTGTTTTCTTATTTTGTACTTTTTAATGTTTTATTATGAAACGTCTGCTGTTTAATCGAATCGATTGGGTATTTTTGGAAGTTGTACCCCACTAATAACTTCTGGGCGCACTACCTGAGGACCTAGGCCAGGTCCCACATATTGTGAGTATATTTTCTCCATTTTTTATCTTGGTGCAATTGCAGTCTATGCTATGCCCACTACATTTTATGTTAAAGGTTTCAAGACACGCAATATCAGAAGGGCAAGTGGGTGGCCGGTTAACAACCCAGAGGCACATCATCCAGAGCCAGGAGGGCTCTGTTCCACGTGAGTGTTATGACATTTGGGTCTTTTTGAACATTTCTCACGGGTCGCGCTATGATGTGTTTTCTGCTTTTTTGAGGTTATCCAAAAGAAAAAAAAAAAAAAGGAGAACATTTTTCTGAACATCTTGGGAATTTATCCCCACGATTGAAGAACAGGAACATTGCTATCGCTACACCTTTTTTATTGTTTGTATTAGGGATGCACCGATACCGATACTAGTATCGGTGCCGATACTGCCATTTGCACGAGTACTTGGTACTCCTGCAAATGGCCCGATACCTCCCCCCGATACCAGACCCAGCGCTGGGCCGGCTTGCCGATATCCGCGGAACTGGGGAAGCTGGCCGCATGCATGAAAAGCATTTGGCCAGCGTTGCCCTCCGGCAGGCCACACTACTTACCCAGCGGTGGGTCCGGTCGCAGGGCTATGACGCGGCCACCGGGCAGTGGAGACTGTGACGCTGCCTCCAGCCGAGATCTCGCAGGAGCCTCCCCTGAGAGCTCGGCTGGAGGCAGAGTCAAGGACTCCACAGCCCGGCGGCCGCGTCACAGCCCTGCGACCAGATCCAGCGGCCGGCTTCCGTGGGGCAGAAGTTCCCTCCAAGCGCTCTGCCTCCTTCAAAGCCGGGCTGCAGCCCATTGCTGGCGGATACTGAAGGAGGAAGAGCGCTCGGAGCATGGCAATCCAGGTGAGCTGGGGGCAATGTCCACGTGAGCTGGGGGCAATGTCCACGTGAGCTGGGGGCAATGTCCACGTGAGCTGGGGGCAATGTCCACGTGAGCTGGGGGCAATGTCCACGTGAGCTGGGGGCAATCTATATATTGTAATCCTTGTACCCGCCTTGGGTGTTATATCCTTAGGAAAGTACGGTCCTCTTGGGTTTCACAAACAAGTTCTTTATTGAATTGACTGCTGTTCAGCAGGCAGCAGTGTCGGCATTCAAA
Organism: Leptobrachium leishanense; assembly: GCA_009667805.1. Taxonomy (NCBI): domain Eukaryota; kingdom Metazoa; phylum Chordata; class Amphibia; order Anura; family Megophryidae; genus Leptobrachium; species Leptobrachium leishanense. The sequence goes on from CM019068.1 coordinate 159,078,942, forward strand.
TATAAAACACATCCCTAAAAAAAACAAACCCTAGCTCCTGTGAGCGCTGACTCACTTAAAGATCCTTTACTATCAGGGGCTTCTATTTTAAACTAAACAAACATAGGTCTCATCAACCATAGAACTGTTGTTTCTGCTTGGACCCAAAACACTCTGCTCCTCTCCACACAGGCACCTCCCTCCCAGTGAAAAGCAGGCAGTGATTTATTTTTCACTGCTGCTAAATTACTCTCCACACACTGGTCAGCTGGAAGTCAAAGAACCTCTTGGGCTTCCTTATTCACAAATGCTCCCCCGGAGCTAAAAATCATATCTCTCCCTAAAAAGATTAGAGGGAATATATACACCGTCACAGACCACACCATGAACTTTATCACAATATATATAAATCTCGGGGGGGGGGGGGGGGTGATATATACATGTGAACTGGGGACATTTTTATATGAGGTCTGTTCTTACTGAAAAGCGGTCACATACATAAAATAAAAGTATTGGTACTCGTATCGGTGAACACTTTTAACCCTTTCGCTGCTGAGGCTTTTCACACCTCTGTGCTGAGGTCATTTTTACCGGTTTTGCTCATCATGTTTAAACGTGTTTTGAAGGCTTATTTTAGTATATGACCCAGACATATTATATATCGTTCTTTCCGTCAGACTCGGCAGATTCATAATATGTCATTATTATATGTAAACATCATGGCCTGTCTGTATATTATAACAAAAAATGCAATAAAATATCAATTTTCAATAATTTACAACGTGTAAAGTGTTTTTTTTCACATTTTAACATGCGATCGTTTGCGGTTATATTTTGTATGGGGTGCGCTTGTTAAAAAAATTAGAGATGGGGTCTCGTTACATTGTTTTTTGGGGAAAATTACGCGATTTTTAACAAACGCACCGCATACAAAAATCCTTAGTGCAGCATCATTGTTCACATTATAATTGAAATGGGAACAATATTGCTGCATTAACAAACCAAAAAAAAGAAAAAAAAAAAACTTGTTTATTTTTTTATATATTTTTTTTAAATATTTTGTATTTTTAATTTATTTTATTTTTTTACAAACTTTTTTCATAGTCATGTTTGGTATCGTTGGAACGGCCATGCTCTGGCCGATCCAACAGTTCCAAACTTTAACCCCTAGCTGCCACGGATCGGGAGATAGGAGGTTCATTGGAACCCCCTATCTCCACCATTGGTGGCAGCTAGGGGTTAACTCCAGGACTGGCGTCATCGTGCTATGCACGATGACGCCAGTCCTCAGGGGGAGTTCCCGGAGGCTTGGCCGACATCCAAGATGTCGCCCAGCTCCGGGAAAGGATCACGAACCGGCGCTTTTCAGCGCCGATTTGTGAACCGGCTCCCCAGGGGTTAATGACAGCCACCGTTTGGAAGGGCAGGCTGTGCCCTTCCAAGCGGTGCCTGTATTAACTCCCTGCTCCCCGGCGATCGGGAGGGAGAGAGGTCCGAAGGACCTCCCCATCCTCCCTTTCAGGCGCCTCCTCCGCACACGCGGGGGGCGCCTGAAATAGATGTCATTGCGCCGCCGCGATGACATCTATTGTGCCCGCGGCAGTCCCGGATTGACGGGCTGACATCCAAGATGTCAGCCCGCACCGGGGGGCACAGCGATTGGCCGGAATCCGGCCCCCTATCTCCTGATTGGTGGCAGCTAGGGGGTCATGTATGATATTGCTGGAAAGGCCAGAGCATGGCCTTTCCAATGATATCAAACATGACCATGGTAAAAGTAAAAGAAGAGTTTAAAAAATTTTAAATAATAAAAAGGATAATAAAAAATAAATATGTGGGTTTTTTTGTTTTTTTTTAATGCAGCACTATTGTTCACATTTCAATTATAATGTGAACAATGATGCTTCACTAATGATTTTTTTTTGGTGAGGTTTAGCTAAAATCACACAATTTCTCCCCCCAAAAAAAAAAAAAAAAAGGGTTCCCCATTCAAATTTTTTTAACAAGCCTACCCCATAGCATATGACCGCAAGGGCTTGGATAGTAAAATTTAAAAAAAAAAGCACTTTACTTTACACACTGTGGAAGATTGAAATTTTATTGAAAATTTTTTACTTTTTTTTTTTACATTTTTTGTTATACATATAATAATGATAATAATAATAAAAATAATAAATTTTTTCCTTTTTTTTTTTTCTTTAATTTTTACATGGTCATGTTTAGTATCATTGGAAAGGCCATGCTCTGGCCGATCCAGCAATACCAAACATTAGCCCCTAGCTTGGAATAAAATAATAAAAAGAAACACACACCAGCCTGCGGGGGGGGGGCATTAATCCCCCCTCTCTCTGCTGCTGAAATAGGTGTCAGCACCAGGAGTCGGCTGCAGCGTTAGCTCTCCAAGAATAAAAAAGAAAAATAAGACGCAAGGGATTTTAAAAAAACCTTGTCTTCAAAGAAAAAAAAAAAAAAAAGAAACGTTAGCCAAAAAATACCTAAACAAATACTAAAATATCAATAAATAAAAAAGCTTTTTGCTGCAGATTAAAAAAATAAACGGATCAATAAATAAAAACTTTAATATTTTTTCCATTGAATCCTATGGGCTTCGGGAGCGGCGTTTTTCCTATACAATCTATTTTTTTCACGTTTCTCCTGCACACGCCGGTCATACTATACAAAGTATCTTTTACAAGATTGCCCAGAGCATCGAAGTTTAACTATACAATTCATCCTTTTCATGTAAACTTGTGCCAGATCGTCCCGGCATCGACAAATAAATAAAATTAAAAAAAAAAAAAAAAATCGTAAAGTTCGCACATCTGTTGCAATCACATAAAACGTCGGTCTGTGATCTGATGCAGTGGAAGAGGCTGATTCACCTGCATGTTGTAGGATCAGTCGGCCGACTTCAGACGATATCGGATGATCACACCATCGTACAAATACAATGCCAGTGGATGCACAGACTAAGGCTGGTGTCAGACGAGCGTAGTGTTCACGTCCGTGATTGCGCCTAAAAGTACGTCCGTGATAGCATGAAAGAAAGTCCATTGGAGCCTGACACATGAAGTACGTCCGCACTGAACTGCGGACGCACAACGGCCGCGGCAAACGGACGCAGGTTAGGCAAGAACGTAATACTGCTAGAACGGACGTGCGGAGTGCGCCACGTCCATAACGTCCGCATAGCTTTGTGTGTGAGTGATGGAGCATGGTCAGACGGACTGCATTTATACGTCCAGCATTTTTGACGGACAGAATGTTTTTTCATTGTAATTTATTTTCCCCTCCTACATCCGTCAAAAAATAACTTCAGTGAAAAAACGGACTGTGTGACCACTACTGCGTCATCCGTACTGACGATGTCCGTACTGCACGGACGTACAGTCCGTAGAAATCACGCTCGTCTGACCCTAGCCTTAGTTAACATCATCTACCATATGGCAGTACAAGTGCCATGTCCCGAGCCATTTAATGCTTTTAAAAAAAAAAAAAATCTAACTTTTGTTATATAACCATCAAAAAATAGTTTGTATATACACATCTATATACAATCACCAGCAAGCCATGCCCGATCCACTATCAGCAAACAAAAAACTTTGCATCACATTCAAACACGGAGCATCCCCCACAGCACGCGGTTTAGCCACAGATCAAAGGTCAGCTGGGAAATAAAGATTGTTACACTTTGTCCCTGGCTACAACGCACTCGAGTGCTTGTTACCACTTTCTTTGTATAATACTTCTTTTCACAAATGCGAGAGATGAAGATCCGCATCAAGAAAGCGAGGAAAGGTGTGTGGGGACCTGAGAAGATGAACCAAGATTAATAGCCACCTGCCCGAGATCCTAGAGCTGGTGGAGGGACTGAAAGTCATGACTGCATTTTATCTTCAGATGATTTTTGGTATCTCGATATGTTACACTATGCCGGATATCATCGATTCTTTCACATGTGCGGAGGATTCAAGATCATAATCGGAAAAGACTTTGCTTCATACGAAAGTTGTGATTTGCCGCTAGAAAATATCATTATTTCCGCTATATCCATTGTATTTGATTACGGGGCGACGTTTCCCGAAACCAACAGGAGCGAAACCTGAAACATTAACCCCCGGGACATCAAGCAAAAACCCAGGCGGCCCGACCAAGAAAAATAGGGACAGTTAGAAACTATGTGATTTAACTCTTCACTCACTGCCAGTACATTAACCCATTCCCTGCCAGAGAGCTCCATATCAGTGATTGTGGCCCTGCAGGGGGTGATTGTCCCACAGGGGCTTCTTATAGACTAAGCATGGCCTTATTCCCATGGCTGGGAGACATTTCATTGCTGAATTCACACACATCATTATACAGCGGATACAGCTTATAATCAGCAATATATGCATTTACTTACAAGAAGCCGCTCACTCCCAGGACCCTCAGCCTGGATCTCCTCTCTGGATTCACCAGCTGGATCTGCCACCTCACAGGACTCAGGACACAAAGGACAAAGGGGATGGAGCTACAGGGGTTAAAGGAGAGGCAGGAGTTACATGTATTAAGACAACAATAAAAACACAAAATGTGAAATAAAATAAATGTAAAATAAAGTAAAGCTGCACTGACACGAGGCAAACTCAACACAGAAGGATGGGCGCCATCTGATGACATCACAGCTCATGTGACTGGCTGCAGGGCTCACGTGGTGCTGGGGGAGGGGAATGGCGGACACTGAGCTGTGAGCTGCAGAGTTCAAAACACACAAGACAATCTCCTGCATCACATGAGCTGTGATGTCATCAGAGCGCGTCCATCTCCCTGTGTTGCTGCTGGAAACGGTGAGTGTGAGAAGCTGAGGCTGTGCAGGGACTGTCCCTTACTACGGGCTCCATGAGGCTGCTCACACCCCCATGTGACTGGAGAGGACACACACAGGAGTAGTACAGACAGGGCTGGTGATCCTGGGAGAGGAGGCTCAGGTATGTGCGGGCGCCATGTCCCACATGCTGGTTATTGCATGGAAAGCTGTTATTCGCATTTTCCATGGCCATATTCTGTCACAGTTATTGAAAGCGGCGATGTGGCCCCAGAATGTAACTGGACACTGAAATTCGGCACACTGTTACCTTTCCTGGCCATTCGGCTATTCAGAGAACAGGCTATTCGCCAAATCCTGGCGAATTGCCTGCCCACGCTGTGCCTGTTCGAGGACAGTGAAATCCCCATAGAGAAGCAATGCTTTGTCTATTAAGAGAACACAAACCAGCTGAGAAAAGTTGCCGAAATGCCCTGCTCGGTGGTTTCATGCAACAGGTTTATTCAGGAGAATCCCATAGGCTTCAATGTTAAAAACCTTCCCGTTTTAATTCAATATCTAATAAACCTTTTAATCTGCAGCAAAAAAGTCTCTTTATTTATTGAAAAAGTTTTTAGGATCTTTAACCCTTTCGCTGCTGAGACTTTTCCCGCCCCTGTGCTGAGGTCATTTTTACCGGTTTTGCTCATCATGTTTAAACGTGTTTTGAAGGCTTATTTTAGTATATGACCCAGACATATTATATATCGTTCTTTCCGTCAGACTCGGTAGATTCATAATATGTCATTATTATATGGATACGTTATGTCATGTCTGTATATTATAACAAAAAATGCAATAAAATATGTATTTTCAATAATTTACAATGTGTAAAGTGTTTTTTTTCACATTTTAACATGCGAGCAATTGCGGTTATATTTTGTATGGGGTGCGCTTGTTAAAAAAATTAGAGATGGGGTCTCGTTACATTTTTTTTGGGGGAAAATTACGCGATTTTTAACAAACGCACCGCATACAAAAATCGTTAGTGCAGCATCATTGTTCACATTATAATTGAAATGGGAACAATATTGTTACACTAACAAACCAAAAAAAAGAAAAAAAATGTTTTTTTTTTTTTTTTTATAATTTTTTTTTTAAATATATTTTTATTTATAATTTTAATTTTTTTTAAAAAACTTTTTTCACATTCGTGTTTGGTATCGTTGGAACGGCCATGCTCTGGCCGATCCAACCATACCAAACATTAACCCCTAGCTGCCACGGATCGGGAGATAGGGAGTTCATTGAAACTCCCTATCTCCACCGTTGGTGGCAGTTAGGGGTTAACTCTAGGACTGGCGTCATCGTGCTACGCACGATGACGCCAGTCCTCGGGAGTTCCCGGAGGCTTGGCCGACATCCAAGATGTCGGCCAGCTCCGGGAAAGGATCGCGAACCGGCGCTTTTCAGCGCCGATTCGCGATCCAGCTCCCCAGGGGTTAATGCCAGGCACCATTTGGAAGGGCAGGCTGTGCCCTTCCAAATGGTGCCTGGGTTAACCCCCGCAACGCCGCCGATCGGGAGGGAGAGAGGTCCGAAGGACCTTCCCCCCCCCCCCTCCCTTTCAGGCGCCTCCTCCGCACATGCGGGGGGGGGGCCTGATTTAGGTGTCATCACGCTGCCGCGATGACACCTAATTCCAGCGGCTGCGGTTCCGGATGCCGGGCTGACATCGAGGATGTCAGCCCGCACCGGGGGGGCCAGCGATCGGCCGGAACCCGGCCGAACGCTGACCCCAATGGGAGGACGCGCTCAGCGCGTCCTCCGCATACCAGCAGTAATGCGGAGGATGCGCTCAGCGCGTCCTCCGCATTGAAGTGGTTAAGGCATTTTTTTGGATTTTTTTTTTCTTTTCTGTAGCAGTCCTTTTTTATTATTCATTGGATCTTCTATGTAAACTTCAGACATTTTCGTTCAGTCGTTTTTGGAGGAAAGCGTGAATCTGGTGCTTTTCTTAGTGTTTATGAAATTATTAAGGCGTGCTCAATATAAGTCGGTGCTGCGAGCTAGAAGATGTGTTTACAACCTCAAACACGAATATATTATAGAAAAGAAAAAAACACTTCCAGACGCACCTTACTAAAATTTCCACTTTTAACCCTTTCGCTGCTGAGGCTTTTCACACCTCTGTGCTGAGGTAATTTTTTACCGCTTTCGCTCCTCTTGTTTAACCGCGTTTTGTAGCCATATTTTGATATATGACCCAGACATATTATTAGGGATGCACCGATACCACTTTTTTAAGTACGAGTACCGATACTTCTTTTTAAAAGTACTCACCGATACCGAGTACCGATACTTTTATTTAACATCATGTGACGCTTTCCAATAGGAACAGACCTCATATAAAAATTTATATGAGATTGACCGCAGCTCACATGGATTTGCCCCCAGGTCTCATGGATTGGCCCCCAGGTCTCATGGATTTGTCCCCCAGGTCTCATGGATTTGTCCCCCAGGTCTCATGGATTGCCCCCAGGTCTCATGGATTTGCCCCCAGGTCTCATGGATTTGCCCCCAGGTCTCATGATTTGCCCCCAGGTCTCATGGATTTGCCCCCAGCTCACATGGGTTGCCCCCAGCTCACATGGGTTTGCCCCAGCTCACATGGATGTCCCCCAGGTCTCATGGATTTGCCCCCCAGGTCTCATGGATTTGGCCCCCAGGTCTCATGGATTGGCCCCCAGGTCTCATGGATTGGCCCCCAGGTCTCATGGATTTGTCCCCCAGGTCTCATGGATTTGCCCCCAGGTCTCATGGATTTGCCCCCAGGTCTCATGGATTTGCCCCCAGGTCACATGGGTTTGCCCCCAGCTCACATGGGTTTGCCCCAGCTCACATGGATGTCCCCCAGTCTCATGGATTTGCCCCCAGGTCTCATGGATTTGGCCCCAGGTCTCATGGATTGGCCCCCAGGTCTCATGGATTGGCCCCCAGGTCTCATGGATTTGTCCCCCAGGTCTCATGGATTTGCCCCCAGGTCTCATGGATTTGCCCCCAGGTCTCATGGATTTGCCCCCAGGTCACATGGGTTTGCCCCCAGCTCACATGGGTTTGCCCCAGCTCACATGGATGTCCCCCAGTCTCATGGATTTGCCCCCAGCTCACATGGATTTGTCCCCCAGGTCTCATGGATTTGTCCCCCAGGTCTCATGGATTTGTCCCCCAGGTCTCATGGGATTTGCCCCCAGGTCTCATGGATTTGCCCCCAGGTCTCATGGATTTGCCCCCAGCTCACATGGGTTTGCCCCCAGCTCACATGGGTTTGCCCCCAGCTAACATGGGTTTGTCCCCCAGCTCACATGGATTTGGCCCCCAGGTCTCATGGATTTGGCCCCAGGTCTCATGGATTGTCCCCCAGGTCTCATGGATTGTCCCCCAGGTCTCATGGATTGTCCCCCAGGTCTCATGGGATTTGCCCCCAGGTCTCCTGGATTTGCCCCCAGGTCTCATGGGTTTGCCCCCAGCTCACATGGATTTGCCCCCAGCTCACATGGATTTGTCCCCCAGGTCTCATGGATTTGGCCCCCAGGTCTCATGGATTTGGCCCCCAGGTCTCATGGATTTGGCCCCCAGGTCTCATGGATTTGGCCCCAGGTCTCATGGATTTGGCCCCAGGTCTCATGGATTTGGCCCCAGGTCTCATGGATTTGCCCCCAGGTCTCATGGATTTGCCCCCAGGTCTCATGGATTTGCCCCCAGGTCTCATGGATTTGCCCCCAGGTCTCATGGATTTGCCCCCAGCTCACATGGGTTTGCCCCCAGCTCACATGGATGTCCCAGGTCTCATGGATTTGCCCCCAGGTCTCATGGATTGGCCCCCAGGTCTCATGGATTGGCCCCCAGGTCTCATGGATTGGCCCCCAGGTCTCATGGATTTGTCCCCCAGGTCTCATGGATTTGCCCCCAGGTCTCATGGATTTGCCCCCAGGTCTCATGGATTTGCCCCCAGCTCACATGGGTTTGCCCCAGCTCACATGGATGTCCCCCAGCTCTCATGGATTTGCCCCCAGCTCACATGGATTTGTCCCCCAGGTCTCATGGATTTGTCCCCCAGGTCTCATGGATTTGTCCCCCAGGTCTCATGGATTTGTCCCCCAGGTCTCATGGATTTGCCCCCAGGTCTCATGGATTTGCCCCCAGCTCACATGGGTTTGCCCCCAGCTCACATGGGTTTGCCCCCAGCTAACATGGGTTTGTCCCCCAGCTCACATGGATTTGGCCCCCAGGTCTCATGGATTTGGCCCCCAGGTCTCATGGATTGTCCCCCAGGTCTCATGGATTGTCCCCCAGGTCTCATGGATTGTCCCCCAGGTCTCATGGATTGTCCCCCAGGTCTCATGGATTGTCCCCCAGGTCTCATGGGATTTGCCCCCAGGTCTCCTGGATTTGCCCCCAGGTCTCCTGGGTTTGCCCCCAGCTCACATGGATTTGCCCCCAGGTCTCCTGGATTTGCCCCCAGGTCTCATGGATTTGGCCCCCAGGTCTCATGGATTTGGCCCCCAGGTCTCATGGATTTGGCCCCCAGGTCTCATGGATTTGGCCCCCAGGTCTCATGGATTTGGCCCCCAGGTCTCATTGATTTACCCCCCGCTCGAACGCTGGGGAAGCTGGCCGTGTGCATGTAAAGCACGCGGCCAGCGTTCCCTCCGGCGCGCCAAATACTCACCCTTCCTGAAGTTCCGGTCTCTGGGCAGTGATGCGGTCACGTGGCTGCCGGGCGCATCTGTGACGCTGCCTCCAGCTGAGAGGCCGCGTCACAGGAGCGCCCGGCGGCCACGTGACCGCATCACTGCCCAGAGACCGGAACTTCAGGAAGGGTGAGTATTTAGCGCGCCGGAGGGGAACGCTGGCCGCGTGCTTTTCATGCACGCGGCCAGCTTCCCCAGCCCGCGGATACCGGCAAGCCGTCCCAGCGCCGGCTTCCGGTATCGGCGGGATGTATCGGGCTGTTTGCACGAGTAACAAGTACTCGTGCAAACGGCAATATCGGCCCCGATACCGATACTAGTATCGGTATCGGTGCATCCCTACATATTATATATCGTTCTTTCCGGCAGATTCATAATATGTCATTATTATATGTATACGTTATGTCATGTCTGTATATTATAAAAAAAAAATGCAATAAAATTTATTATGTGTAAAGTGTTGTTTTTCACATTTTAACATGCGAGCGTTTTGTGGTTATATTTTGCTTGTTAAAAAAATTAGAAATGGGGTCTTGTTACTTTTTTGGGGGGGAAAATGTCGATATTTTTAACGCACCGCATACAAAAATCGTTAGTGCAGCATTATTGTTCACATTATAATTGAAATGGGAACCATATTGCTGCATTAACAGAACAAACTTTTTTCATTATCATGTTTGATATCGTTGGAAAGGCCATGCTCTGGCCGATCCAACGACCTCAAACATTAACCCCTAGCTGCCACGGATCATTTGCCATTGGTGGCAGCTAGGGGTTAACTCCAGGACTGGCGTCATCGCGCTGAGCGCGTCCATAGCAGCCAAGTGGTTAACCCAAAAATGGCCAATGTGCAAACATCTAATGAATTAATATTTAAACAAAACAGTGGTGATATTATAATGATAAATGTGCATAACTTAAGGAATACTTATAGTTCAGTGCTGTTTCTTTTTTTCCCCTCTCTCAGCATGGGGTCCTGTGATGTAGTTGTTCAGTATCCCAAGAAAAGAAGAGCGGGGAGGGTATTTCTCCACTTGATGTAAAAAAGACAGCAGAGCGGCAGATAATTCAATTAAAATGCATTTATTAATCAATAAAAAGGTAGACCTTCAACTATAAAATCAATTGTTAAAGTATTAATTAAATAGGATCAACAAAAACGCGCTTTCACCAATAGGCTTCATCAGTTGTTATCCTGTTATCTGAATGATCAGTCTGTGCAAAAAATCCAAAAAGAGTCCTCCTTTTGTTGCCGCTTATATACTCTGCCTTAATGTGCTTCTCATCTGTTGTCCATAATTATCCGCCCAAATTACTTGGTTTTCGGCGTGCGTTCCACCTTAACCCACATACTTCCGGTTTCATCCTGCGTTCCACCTTAACCCACATACTTCCGGTTTCATCCTGCGTTCCACCTTAACCCACGTACTTCTGGTTTCGTCCTGTGTGTCGCCTCAAGCTCTATACTTTCGATTTTGTCCCTTTTTATATGTGTATGATCGGCGGCTTGTTAATAAGGTGGATACTCTGCCCTCCAGGATGTTTAATCTTGATTTTATCTAGGGAAACAAATAGCAGCAATAATTTAGCTGCTTAATAAAGAGCAGCTTTCTATCAAGAAACCATTTTAATGGGAGTTACCAATCGCTGACTAATTAAAATATTCATCTGTATATATAGTTAGCTCAAAGTAATTTTAGTCGTTTTTTGCAAACAACAGCGTTTCACTTTTCAAACATGCAAGCGTACGTTTTTTTTCTTTTTTCAACTCGTTCGTCCGCGTGTTGGCTTTTTCTGGCGGCTGCTCTGTGCTGTGATCGGCGGCGGGTTTATCCAGCTGTTTCTGCGGGTTTCGTGAGTGTTCGGCGGGTTTGCGGCGAGTGTTCCCTGCACTACGGGGGCCGTGCGGTGCTTGCTGAATACACCGCAGGGTCGTTGAAGTAGGATCGTCGAATCGCCCCGAAGTGAGGGGAACGAAAAGTCACTGAACGTGCGGTGACTTTTCGAATCTCTTTGAATAACCAGGTGTGTCAATGGAAACAGCAGAGCCCTTGTGAGTGTATAGGATGGAGATGCTGATCTTTCTGTCGTTGCTTCCCCTTTATATGATCTGTGTATAATTACACGCCGCGTCATCTCCTCCTCTCTCGCTCCTGACATATGAAATGATTAGTCAGGGCAGATAAAAACATGGTTTATTCCAGTGTCTGTAGCTCTGAGCCCTGATCATGCAGGGGTTAAAATCGATACAAAGTGACTGAGTCATGTGTGACGAAATCACTCCAAGTGTATAAAGCATGGTCGCATGCAGGGCTGTGGAGTCGGAGTCTCGGAGTCGGAGCCAATTTTGGGTACCTGGAGTCGGAATCGGAGTCGGCAAACAATGCACCGACTCCGACTCCTACTAAATTTAGATTGATTTAAACTTGCTTTTTTTTAAAATTCCAATGTCCCAATTCACAAAAAGTTATAATTAATGACTTCTCTACTGTAAGAATAAAGACCAATGCATGCAGTGCCCCACATAACCGCAAAACGAAGACGTTAAGTGACCGTGAAGAAGCATGCTTTTCATGTGCTTCACTATATGGCACACAACGCACAATTAGGAGTGCCAATACTTATACTTTCCATAGTGTTGTGTTCTGCTGTTACAGGGAACGCAGCGCTCATGGGTAACCTAGCTTCTCACTGATAAGGGATTAAGTAAATATATTTTTTGCAGGACTAGACACTTGTATAAGTGGAGGGTCAATAGTTCAAGACTGAACTATTATTGACTATTGAACTATTATCGTATTATATGAACTATTATCGTTAGTGATGTGGCCAGAATAGTTACTGCAATGCCACCCACCCAAGTCAGTGTCGAAAGATTATTTTCAGCCCTAAAAATAATAAAGTCTGACTTAAGAGCCTCTATGAAAGAGGATCTGGCAGAGGCAATTCTCTTCCTTAGAACTCTACATTGAATCGATTTGCATTTGCTAAGCCTAGAACTACATTTCAAGATTAAAACCTAGAAATGGTTTATATTACAGATTTTGTTTTTTTGTTCATATAGATAAGCTTTGTTTTTGTTCTAAAACAACCAAATGTGGTTTGTATTTTTGAACTGGTAAAGTTCCTGTTCCTGATGTTTATGCGGCTGCTGCTACTATCCAGCCACTTGATTAATAAAAAAAAATTAATAAAACCTTGTTGTTTTCATTGTGTTTGTCTTTTGCTTAAACTGTTCAATACAGTAGACTGTTGGCTTCCCAGCCAGTAGTCCTGTGATAATGACATGTGTGTTGCCTTTCTTTCCTTCAAGGAATGTATAAAATACATTCGCATATTAATACAGAGGAGTCGGAGTCGGAAGTACAAAAAACTGAGGCGTCGGAACATTTATCTACCGACTCCACAGCCCTGGTCGCATGTAATCACATGACCTGGGTTCATAGTCTGACGACCAGTCACTTGTAGGACTACACATTCAGTGTCACCCCATCCCTGACCAGATGCAAAACTAAGAGCCAGGGACATCTATGGGGTCTATGATTGTAAGGTTTGAGAGAAGGGGGGGGGGGCAAAGGTGGATTTTTATTTATTATCGTTTTGTAAGTCACAATGTGAGAGAGGGGGGGGGAGATAAGGATAAAAAGTGAGCAGAATATTCCTCTGTAATTTCAGACACGTTGCGCTTCCTCTAATTCTTCCTCCACAAGATCCGGGTGTCCAGGTAACCTGTGATAATGAATCCAGACACAGCCAGGGATCCGCTGAGCCAGAGAATCCTGGATCTAACTCTGGAGATGATCTTGCTGCTGACTGGAGAGGTAAGAGATTCCATGAGATTGCCATATTCCTGCTGATATTAAATCCCCCTGGAGCTGTGTGACCCAGGAGACATTTCAGAGGCAGATCAGTAGTAGATTCATGTTGATGCCTGTCATGTGTAAATAAAGGTTCCAGCACACCATACAGCACACTATGGAGATAACACACTGACACATACACAAAAGCATGGGGGCCCAGGGGGCGACATGTTTATACCCCTCTATATTGGGGTCACTCTCAATGTTTAGGGTCATATGTGGTGAAGATCCATGAGATGGTCAGTGACAGCAGCCGTCACCAAATATCAGAAGGACACGGCCGGAGTCAAAGCCTCAATACGAAGCCTCCACCTCACTTAGGAATCCATGAGCAAAACCATGAGAAGATCCTGGAGCTGAGCAATCATATCATCCGTCTGCTGACTGGGGAGGTGAGGCTGCTGGGAATGTGACATTATATGCTAAAGCCTGAGATACACTGAGCGTGTAGCGATGCACAGCATAGCAAAGCAAACATTTTGCAGGCTTGACTTCACTCCGCCGCGCAGCCAGTCTACACTGCATTACATTTGCTTCTCTCCACACGGGACAGAATCCACTAACTGAAATTACAATGTACACGCCAAAACCTTTTATTTTCACTAAGCGCATGTTATATAGGAAAAATGTTTCTATGGAATAAAATACATTGAAATTACTGCCAATTTAATAGGAATAGTATAAAAAAATAGAAAAAAAAAAGGTAACCCCATATCATATATATTCTAGGGACACTGAGCGCTGTGTATAAAGTAGGGATGCATTGATACCACACACAGACATATACATCAACACGCAGACCTCATACATGTCTGTGTGTGGTATCAATGCATCCCTACTTTATACACAGCGCTCCGTGTCCCTATAATATATATACTAGGTATAAAGCCTGCCCTAAGGGCAGTCATATATCTTCTGTAATAGGGTATATAATATATATATATATATTATATACCCTGTAACCCCATGTGGGTATAATTTTACACACATACATACCCTGTAACAACCGTGTGTGTGTATGGCCGGCCTCCATGCTCAGGCAAGTCCTCGGCTCGGCTGGGCCTCTAGACCCAAGCCATGCCGGGGGCTCGCCTAAGCTTGGATACCGGCCGAGCAAGCAGGGTGGGTGTGGAGAGCACATACTCCTCTACATCGGCCTCGAGTCCTCCACCGGTTCCACACATACTCGCGTACATCGGCCCTTAGCTCCTCCATCGATGGCAGTCCCGCTTCCAGTGTCCTCTCTCCGTTGGTCACCGGTATGACGTCACAAAAGCCTTTGACCCTGGGTCAAAGGCTTTTGTGACGTCATACCGGCGACCAACGGAGAGAGGACACTGGAAGCGGGACTGCCATCGCTGGAGGAGCTAAGGGCGATGTACGTGAGTATGTGTAGGAAACATCCTCCTACATCGGCCCTGAGCTCCAGCGGTGACCGTCCTCCGGCTGTCGCAGGCTGCTCGGCCGGCCTCTAGGCTTAGGCGAGTCCCCGGCTCGGCTGGGCCTGTAGGCCCAAGCCAAGCCGGGGGCTCGCCTGAGCCTGGATGCTCAGGCGAGTCCCCGGCTTGGCTTGGGCCTACATCCTCTCCTTGATGCGCGCGCATCCAGCGTCTGTCCGGCGCTGCACATAGGGTTTCTGTTGGCTGCGCGGCGACGGACAAACGATTTTATAGTTACAGATGGGGTTACCTTTTTTTTTCAATAATTTCAATGTATTTTATTCCTATATAACATTTTTCCTATATAACATGCGCTTAGTGAAAATAAAAGGTTTTGGCGTGTACATTGTAATTTCAGTTAGTGGATTCTGTCCCGTGTGGAGAGAAGCAAACGTAATGCAGTGTAGACTGGCTGCGCAGCGGAGTGAAGTCAAGCCTGCAAAATGTTTGCTTCGCTGTGCATCGCTACGCGCTCAGTGTATCTCAGGCTTTAGCGTGAATGGCTGCACTCCAGAAAAGTAACACATTTTATTTCAAACCATTAAAAAATGAGACCGTTTCGGCTCTCGGGAGCCATTTTCAAGGTAACATCATCCTTTACAGCAGGGTTTTTCAACTCCAGTCCACAGGACCCACTAACAGGCCAGATTTTGCAGATCACCTTGGGGAAATGCAGACTGAATGCTGCAATCACTGAGCAGCAAATCATATCACCTGTGCTGTGCTATATATATATATATATATATATCAAACATAGCCTGTATTGGGTCCTGAGGACTGGAGTTGAGAAACACTGCTTTACAGCAATGTTTAAATACACAAAGTTAAAAAGCTTACCAAACTTCTCACTGCGTTCCATGTAATTACGCTGCCAAATTACTAACAGATGTGGTCAGCGTTGAAGTGTCTCAAAGCTACACGCCCAGCAATTCTATTTAAAAACAATCCCTGCAGCAAGATCTTGCTCCGTGTCTTTGATTCCCAAAGTGGATTTTGTTTCTGGGGGAGCATAAAGGCCCACCAGTCTACCTCATGTCTGACAAGCAGCATGAGCAGGTATGGTTTGCTATACAGCAGCCTGTGGTTTCATTTTTGGATAGGACTCGCCCTCATAGAGGTGCCTTGACGCTGGCGGGCGAGCTTAGTCTTATAATGGCCATTGATAAGAAACCAAACATCTAATTGTGTTTAGTTTCACACGGTATAATGAGAATAAGCGCAGATGACATCTTTTTCGTTATGTTTCACACATGTTGTTGGGCTGGATGCATTTGGTGGTTGTAGCCGCCCCATCGGGGAATAGGCGTGACCCCCACCCCTCCTGTACTATGCATATTTAACAGAGGGAGACATTGTCTCAAAGACAAGTTGTGTTTAGCATTGAGGAAGCCACCTGCACATCATAGCAATTCAAAGAATTGCATCCCAGTGCTCCTGTGCCACATTCCCTATGTGCAGCAAGGCATTCTGGGTAGGATATGCAAATGACATCTGTCTCACTTTTATGCATCCTGGGTCTGTTAGTGTGGCATAGCATTGATTTTAGGGTTCTGTGTAATAACAGTCCCAGGATGCATAAAAGTGAGACAGATGTCATTTGCATATCCTACCCAGAATTCCTTGCTGCATATGGGGAATGTGGCACAGGAGCTCTGGGATGCAATTCATCGAATTGCTGTGATGTTTAGGTGGCTTCTGCAATAATAAACACACTCATTATAGTGTGGAGGCTTTTTGTCTCACTTTTTGTCCTCCTCTACAACGTGTGTGTATATATACCCACCCACACATTGCGGGGTGGGGTGGCATGTGGACAGCCTTAACTAAATATATATTATTCTCTGCTCTGTCGGGTTCAACATTTCTTCTGGAGGGATCACCCAAATGGGGGGGGGGGTTGCATTTAGTGTGTAATATAAATATATCCAGACTTGTAAGACAGAAATAATATAAAATATATATTCTTAATTATATATACAGTCCAATTTCTCAGCACTCACGCTTTGGAACTCACTTTCTAGAAGGTGCCGCGGTGCCAGAAGATCCTCAGAAACATGATATATAAACCAGATAAGGAGCACTCACGGACATATAAAAAATAAAATGCTTACTTAATTGGGAAGTCATTAAAAAAAAATCGTTTCGGCTCAAACAAGAGCCTTCATCAAGGATCTGCCTGATTAGTTACATACAGCCAGGTAGAGGGGGTGGCATGTCGGCTGCGCGGGGTCCCAGGCAGTGGTTTGTTTCTTTTGTGTGTACTTTCAGCAAATTTACTGGGGAAGGTAAGGACAGGCAAGAGATTCAACATTATGGAGGGGGGGGGGGTCCCGTCGGCACCTGGCCCTGGGTCCTGATGCATGGTGGCTCTCCTTTACCCGTGCAGTTGAACCGAGGTGAAGAACAGATGGAGGGAAGAGTGCAGAGAAGCGCCGGTGGGAGGGATCAACAGCACACAGCGCAGGCGCTGTGTGCTGCAGATCCTGCCCCTCCTCTCAACGTGCCGCTCCGCCGCCGGGAAAATTTGGATTTTTCCAACCCCGTTGCGCAGCGCTGCATCGTGACGCGGCCTGAGCGAGGAAGAGGAAAAAAGTGTACACACTGAACGCGTCTTGCTGCGCGGCGCCACCTACAGACGCTGCGCATCGCATGGCGCTCAGTGTATCTCAGGCTTCACACCAAGGCATGTGTCTGGGTGGTTACATAGGCTGAAAAAAGACATGCGTCCATCGGGTTCAGCCTCTCACACAACACCTAGTGCTGTTGATCCAAAAGAAGGCAAAAAACCCAGTCTGAAATGCTCACCAATATGCAACACACTGGGAAAAAATTCTTTCTTGACCCCAGAATGGCGTCAGATTTCTCCTTGGATCAAGAAGCTTTTACCCACATATTAAATATTATAACCCTTTAATATTCTGTGTCTGCAGGAAGTCATCCAGTCGCTTTTTAAAAGTCTGGACAGTGTCTGACCCAACCACCTCAACAGGCAGAGAATTCCACAGCTTTATTGTTCTCACCGTAAAATAACCCTTCCTATGCTTTAGACTAAATTTCCTTTCTTCCAGTGTAAATGGGTGACCTCATGTCCTGTGTATAGTCCTGTTAATGAATAGGTTTCCAGACAATGGTTTATAATGGCCCCGTATATATTTATATAAAGTTATCAGATCCCTCTGAGGCACCGTATATATTTAAGATTAGAGAAACGGCGCCTTAGAGGGGAATCTGATAAACTAAACTGGTTTAACCTTGTTAGTCTTTCCTCATAACTTAAACCTTCCATTCCCCTTATTAATTTAGTCGCCCGTCTCTGCACTGTGGTGACTGTGTCATTGTGTGTGTCAGGTTCCTATACGCTGTGAGGATGTCACTGTCTATCTCTCCATGGAGGAGTGGGAGTATGTGGAGCGACACAAGGAGCTCTATGAGGAAGTCATGATGGAGGATCACCAGCCTGTTATTACCCTGGGTAAGAGATGCTTTAATTCTCATAATGTTTGTGTCCAATCCCAGAGCAACGTGTCCCAATAATCCCCTGAAATGTTGGCTGTGCCGTGTAATAGACGTGTTGCTGAATGAACGTCTCACGTGTTAATGTGATTTTCCTCCAATAGATCAATCTGTATCGGGTGAATTTCACGCTGCGGTTTCTTTATGGGATATTGGATGTGAAAATGGAAGTGAAATTCTAAGCAATAATGTGGAAAAGGATCTGAACAAGACGAGAAAAGGACGAGCTGAATCTGCAACATCCACAGAGCGAGAATCTCTGGCGTCTGAAGAAAGACACGTCCCAGAGAAAGGGATTTATCCAATCACAGAACCCCCAGAATATTCACCCCCTGATATTAAGGAGGAACCGGCCTCATGTGACGAAGGAAATCTCACAGACAGCGACATGTATGAACCCCCAGAACATACACAGACACAATATACCTCTACTTATACAGGGGCAGAATCCGAGTCACATGGAGAAGGAGATATCTCACATCCTGACATTTCTCCCCTCCCAGAACATACACAGACTGAATATCCATCTACTGACATTAAGGAGGAATCACCCACATATGGAGAAGGAAATCTCACAGACAGCGACATGTATGAACCCCCAGAACATACACAGACTGAATATCCATCTACTGACATTAAGGAGGAATCACCCACATATGGAGAAGGAAATCTCACAGACAGCGATATGTATGAACCCCCAGAACATACACAGACTGAATATCCATCTACTGACATTAAGGAGGAATCACCCACATATGGAGAAGGAAATCTCACAGACAGCGACATGTATGAACCCCCAGAACATACACAGACTGAATGCTCAGCTGATAATAATGGAGAATATGTAAAATCCAATCCAAACCCAGTGGAAATAAACCATAGCGAGTCCTTAATAGAATCCAGAAAGCCAGATCACAGGATATATTATACAGATCCCCTTACTCACAATTCAGTTTATAAAGGACATTCAGCGTCTTTTTCTGAAATGTGGAAAGTCTCATATTCTGAGTCTGACCCTGTGATACTTGAAACTGATTGCAGAGAAAAAACATTTTCTATTCTGAGTCAGACCTTAAACACCAACATGTTCGCATCGAAGGACAACCATTCCCATTCCCTGAATTTGGGAAAGATTCTGTAAACAGTATTAATGTTAAACAGCATCAGATGCACAGAAGAGAAAATAAATTTAAATGCCCTGAATGTGGGAAATGTTTCTCTCGGGCCTCAAAACTTGCAGCACATAAAAGGATTCACAGAAGAGAAAAACCATATAAATGTCCTGAATGTGGGAAATGTTTTTTACATGCTTCACACCTTACAACACATGAAAGGATTCACACAGGAGCAAAGCCATATAAATGCCCTGAATGTGGGAAACATTTTGCCCATGCCTCACATCTCACAACACATAAAATGATTCACACTGGAGAAAAACCATTTAAATGCCCCGAATGTGGAAAAGGTTTCTCTCAGGCCGCATCTTTTGCAATTGATTATAGGGTTCACACTGGAGAAAAAACATTTATTTGCCCTGAATGTGGGAAATGTTTTAGTGACCCCTCAGCTCTTGCGCAACATAAAATAATTCACACAGGAGAAAAAACATTTAAATGTCCTGAAATGTGAGAGATGTTTTTTACGTTCTTCACACCTTGCAACACATAAAAGGATTCACACAGGAGAAAAACCATTTAAATGCTCTGAATGTGGGAAATGTTTTGCCAATCCCTCAAATCTTGGAACACATAAAAGGATTCACACAGCAGAAAAATTATTTAAATGAACCGAATGTGGGAAATGTTTCTCTCGGGCCTCACATCTTGCAGCACATAAAAGGATTCACAGAGGAGAAAAAACATTTTAATGCTCTGAATGTGGGAAATGTTTTTCCACTGATTTAAATCTTCCAGCACATAAAAGGATTCACAGAGGAGGAAAGACATATATTTTCCAGGAATGTGGGAAATGTTTCTCTCGGGCCTCATATCTGGCAACACATAAAATGATTTACACAAGCTGGGATTATACATGTCAGCTGGTAAAACTGACCATCACTCATCGTCCTCTGACGCATCCGACGAGCTTTCACTGTCAGTGTCGCATACAGGACCAAAGATCACTGGCTCCTCCCACCTCTTATTCCCACCCGCCTAACCCATTTGAACATTTGATGACACAGGGAAAAATACCGGACACTCATTATTATGTAACATACTTTAATCCGACACACAGACCCCATCCTCTTTCTAAAGCGAGCGGGAGTAAGACCACCACATCCCACTGACCGAGAAGGACTGGGACATAATATTCTTGCTAGATCACAGCTGCTCCACAGCATCAAAATATCCACTAAATCCCTACAAATTGCTGATGAGATGGAACAGGACCCCAGATAGATTGTGACACCTCTGTGCCAGGGAGGCGAGATCCTGCAGGACGTGCACAAGGGGCAGATGACATACATGTTTGGTGATCTTGCTGTCCTTTAGTTCCTTTTATGAGGCTATAAATCAGCTAATTGAAGCCACTCTTGAGTTCTGCCTGTTGCACCAAACCCCCATAATCCTCTCTGTGTATAAAATAAAGATTAAAACATTGTTATTCCATTATTTAATGGGTTTAAAGTGATCATTCCTTGTTTTTGGTGGAAGTTATAACACCCCCCTTCTGATCAAAATGGCAGAGGTTGGAAACATTTTACAGTGGAGGAACTCATGGCAATCAGTGACAGAGGGTGACACAGGAAGTTACAGGCACCGCTGCTACGTCTGGCCCATTGACACCTTACCTGCGCACAGCAGAGTCACACGCTTGGCTTCTGTCCCGTCTCTCTCCCAATGCCTGCAGGCGTCTTGGTCTCATACTCTTACCCTCCAGTCCACATGTGCATTACTGTTCCTCTCACCAGGTCTCGCTTTTGTCCTCTTCCTCTCATTCAGGGATCTCAAACTCTGGCCCCACCAAGTGTTTCCCAACTACAGCTCCCATGACTCTCTGGCCATTTATTGCATTGAGAGAATTCTGGGAATTGTAGTCAGTAAACACCTGTGGGGGCAGAGTTTGATAATCCCGCTCTGATAGAATGCAGATCCCCTGTGTGTATTATTCCTTTATTACTGGCTGTGATTCTGCTTGTTTTACTAAAGGATAAGATGACTTTGTGAATAAAAGCAATGAGCCCCCCCCCACTAATCCCAACCTGTCCCCCCTCCCCCTCACTCGTAAGATTATGTACGACACTCTCCTCTATGTAAGTCTATATTCTATGTGCAATAAAACCTTAATAAGTAGAAATGATTCACACAAGATAAAGGCCGTGTCAGTGTTTTATGGGAAATGTTTTACTTTAAGGACTTTTCTTGTTGATCATGTGACGACTCCGAGGTGAAAAACTCCTAATGCCCTGAATGTGTAAACGTCTCATCCAGTGTAGGGATGAGCTGTTCAGTTCGATCAGTTCGGAGTTCGATTCGAACTTTGGCCGTTCGCGAACTTCGAACTTTTGGGGTGTGTTCGGTTCTAGTTCGCAAAAAGAATTTTTGAAAAAAGAATAAAAAATGCTTAAATACTAAAAAATCTAGAAATAAAGAGACTCTTTACTGCAGAATATAAGCAACGGTTTATTAGATATTGAATTAACTAATGTGTACGTGCAAAGATTCTCAGCTCTAAATGACCTGTGTTTTTCAAACGGCATAGCAACAGGTGTTTTTAGTCTGGTCTAATGAATTTGATACATTGTATGTATGTATGTAGACTATACTGAGGGGGTGTCTGCTTCTGTTCTGAGTGAGAAGTGTTAATTTCCCTCTTAAAACTTCTTCTAATATGCTGCATTTCACCGCTGTGTGCTCAGCTCATTTTTACCGCTTTCGCTCATCATGTTTAAATGCGATTTTGAAGCCACATTTTATTAAATGACCCAGACATATTAGATATCGTTCTTTCCGGCAGACTCCGCAGATTCATAATTTATCATTTTTATATGTATATGTCATGTCCTGGCTGTATATTATGAAATAAATGCAATAAAAATTGAATTTTTAATCATCTGCAGTGTGTAAAGTGTTTTTTTTTTTACATGTTAGCACATGAGCGTCTGCGGTTATGTTTTCTATAGGGTGCGCGTGTACAAAAATTAGAAATGGGGACTCGTTACATTTTGTGGGGGGAAATACATGCATCATTTATAGCAAATGCACCCCATAGAAAAAAATCATTAGTGCATCATCGTTCACATTATAATTGAAATGTGAACAATATTGTTGCATTAATAAAAATAACACAAAAAAAATACATGTTTTTTATTTTTTTTTACTTGATACCCAACATGACCAGGTATAATTTGAAAGGCCATGCTCAGGCCTTTCGATTGACACCGTCCATGACCCACTAGATGCCTGGAGATAGGGGGTTCATTTGAACCCCGATATCTCCACCAGGGGATTGGCCTGGGCAATATATATACGCATGATGGCCATAGGCGTGCGAATGGGGTGTGCCGGGTGTGCCTAGGCACACCCTAATCCCACCCGCGGCACCCTCTGGGTCCCGGCTGGCCGCATCCCACGGATAGCCGCCGGGACCCTTTGCCTCTGCAAGCCTGTACTTCCCTGCTGGTCCGGTGGCTGTGGGCTCTGCAATGCGATCAGAACACCTGATCACATGATCGCCGGCGCACACTGACTATGTCAGAGAGCGCCGGCAGTCAGGTGAAAGGTCATCAGAAGATCGCCGGTGCACGGGTCCAGTGTGGGATGTGCTATGCGTTCTGATCTTATATGCACCGCACATTACTGGGAGTTTCATGGCAGTGGATTCTGTGATACGCTTATATGCACCGCACATTGCTGGGAGTTTCATGGCAGTGGATTCTGTGATATGCTTATATGCACCGCACATTACTGGGAGTTTCATGGCAGTGGATTCTGTGATACGCTTATATGCACCGCACATTGCTGGGAGTTTCATGGCAGTGGATTCTGTGATATGCTTATAAGCACCGCACATTACTGGGAGTTTCATGGCAGTGGATTCTGTGATACGCTTATATGCACCGCACATTACTGGGAGGTTCATGGCAGTGGATTCTGTGATATGCTTATAAGCACCGCACATTACTGGGAGTTTCATGGCAGTGGATTCTGTGATACGCTTATATGCACCGCACATTACTGGGAGTTTCATGGCAGTGGATTCTGTGATATGCTTATATGCACCGCACATTACTGGGAGTTTCATGGCAGTGGATTCTGTAATGTGCGGTGCATATAAGCATATCACAGAATCCACTGCCATGAAACTCTCTTTACACTCCACAATGTTAAGTTAGGTGTCATTGGAGAGGTGCCTGTTCGAGGGCAGTGAATCCCCATAAAAAAAACAATGCTTCGGCTATTCAGAGAACACAAAACAGCAGTGAAAGGTTCCCGAAATGCCTTGCTGTTCGGTGGTTTAATTCGGCAAGTTTATTCAGGCGAATCCCATAGGCTTCAATGTTAAAAATATTCCTGTTTTAATTCAATATCTAATAAACCATTCATTATAAAATTCTGCCTTAAAAAGTTTCTTTATTTATAGATTTCTTTTAGAATATTTTAAGCATTTTCCTGTTTTTTTTTTTTTTTACTTATTTTTTCTGTAACAGCCCTTTTTATTATCATTCCCTGGACCTCATATGTAAATTTCAGACATTTTCGCTCCGTAGTTTCTTTGCAAACAGCGTTTCACTTTCAAACATTCAAGCAAACTGTTTTGCTAATTTATTCACTGCATTCGTCTGCGGTGTCGACTTTTTCCGGCGGCTTCGCTGCGTGTGATCGTCTCCTGCTCGGCTTTTTCCAACGGGTTAATCTAGATGTTTTTGCGGGTTTTCGTTGTGCATTCGCTGGGTTTTGCGGTTAGTTTTCGTCAGGTTTGCGGTGACTTTTCCCTGCAATTCGGGGACCCTGTGGTGCTTGCTGAATACACCGCAGGGTCGCCGAACTGGGAATCGTCAAAACCAACCGAATTGAAGAGAACGAAAAGTCACCGAACGTGCGGTGACTTTTCGATTCTCTTTGAATTACCCTGATTGTATTGATATATTTGGGCTGAATGTGTGCGTGTGTGTATATAACATAATTATTTTTTCATGTGTTTGAGCTTTTGGGTGCACACCCTAATGCAATAGGCTGCGCACGCCTATGATGATGGCGCATCTGTGATTGTCTGTGAGCATGATGTGAGCTGGCCTGGGCAATATATATACGCATGATGGCGCATCTGTGACTGTGAGCATGATGTGAGCTGGCCTGGGCAATATATATATATACGCATGATGTGAGCTGGCCTGGGCAATATATATATATACGCATGATGTGAGCTGGCTTGGGCAATATATATACGCATGATGGCGCATCTGTGACTGTGAGCATGATGTGAGCTGGCCTGGGCAATATATATATATACGCATGATGTGAGCTGGCCTGGGCAATATATATATATACGCATGATGAAAATTTGCAAAGGATAAGGCATGCAAAGTGAAATTTTGATGTCTGAAATTGAAACTTACGTGACAACTCTTATAAATTAACGAAAAAATATATATATTTGTTCAATACAGTTAATTTTAATTTGTTTAATAGAGTTAATTTATATTTATTTTACCTTTACTATTGGTGCTTTTCAAACTTTATTCTTAAATAAAAAGAAATTTAGCAGTTTCATGTTGTGTCGGGTTTTTTTTCTGGGGGGGTGCAAGTAGCTGGTCTTGCCTAGGGCGCAAAATAGTCTAGCACCGGCCCTGACCGCATGGTCCACCCCTGCACTCTTCCACCCCTGCACTCTTCCACAATACCACAGAGGGGTTACTGTATGATGGCACTTGCTGGCCTGGCA
Organism: Leptobrachium leishanense; assembly: GCA_009667805.1. Classification (NCBI taxonomy): domain Eukaryota; kingdom Metazoa; phylum Chordata; class Amphibia; order Anura; family Megophryidae; genus Leptobrachium; species Leptobrachium leishanense. The sequence goes on from CM019068.1 coordinate 159,104,155, forward strand.
CCAAAGGCACAATATTTGGGTGCACTGCCACTGACGCCTGTACCAGATTCATATCTTCAGAGGGGTTACGGTGTGACGGCACTGTTGCCGATGCTAAAGGCCCAATTTTAAAACACCTATTGTTACTTTCATCCAAAGCCTGCATAAGTTTCACAATAATTTAGCCAAAAAATCACTAAACTTTTTCTGCGTGTCCGAAAATGTCTCCTCTTTTTATACAGACTGCCGCACCAAGCAGTTGTTTATGGATAGATTAAAGGAAAAGCATTTACCGTCATTTGAAATGTCATTTTTTGGTTTTTACATATTTCTATACATCCTAGAAATCCGCCACTTCACGGGCAGGTTATGGGGACCACCTAGGCACGATATTTGAAGGAATTTTTCGTTTTTATTTTTAACCCTTATTTCATGGAAAACTCACTGTTCCTTTAAAAACTTTTTTTTGTCCTGTCCCCTGTGCTCTGTCCCCCAGGGCACTACCCGGACCCCCATACACCTTTTATGGCAAATATCTAGTATATATGCCCTCTTGGAGGGCACTCTAAAAATCGAATTTTCAGCCCCATTGACTTGTATTGAGTTCGAGTTCGAATTCGAACATTTGGAAAGTTCGAATGCGAACCGAACTCGGGGGTGTTCGGCTCATCCCTAATCCAGTACTGCGACGTCCCTCGCATCAATCGGGTTATTCTCTAAGCGCCATTGGATCAAACAATGGTGAAAATCACGGTGGCTGCAACTAAGGTGTAATGCAGGGTTTGAGACCCCTGTGTAGTATGAGTATGGAACCCAATGGCAAGCCAAAGGAGTAAGAAATTCAGGAAACCATGTAGAAATAAACAATCTTTAGTGAAACAAGGAAAGTAACTTAAGTCCAGCACAATGATACAGCTGGGATGGTCTTCTTGAGAAGTAGGGATTCGTAGCACATAGGAAAAGAACGTAATTCAAGTAATAAAAGTTCCAGAATAATAACAAAATAGTAATGAAGGTGGTAGCGTGGACGATACAGCAATCCGGGGGGGGGGGGTCGATGGGCAGAAGAAGGCAGCGTGGTCGATATGGAAATCCGGGTCGATATGGAAATCCAGGTCAATGGGCAGAAGAAGGCAGCGTGGTCGATATGGAAATCCGGGTCGATGGCAGAAGGCGGCAGCGTGGTCGATATGGCAATCCGGGTCGAAGGGCAGAAGAAGGCGGCGTAGTAGATATAGCAATCCGGGTCGATGGGTAGAAGAAGGAACCGTGGTCGATATGAAAATCCGGGTCGATGATCAGAGAAAGGCAACGTGGTCAGGAATACGAGGAGCACTAGGAAAACTGAAGTGGAAGGCAACAGGTTAATGTGGTTAATGTGTTGAGAAGGGCGGCAGATTTAAATAGGGTTCAAAGGATTATGGGAATACCTTTCACCTGGGTATCGTAGGTGGAGTCAAGGTACCTGAGTTTTTGGTAGGTCAATGGGAGGAATACGAGGATCTCCAGAACAGATGTCAAGCAGTACCCCTAATCGGCCAGCCGAGGGCGCCAGAGTACCAGACTTTACATTACTTAGGAAAGTTTGTACTCGCGCATGCGCGCTTTCACTTTCAGCATTCGGATCTGGCTGGCGGCGTGGGGCGTCTCCTGGGTTCCTCTCTCCATCCTGCGGCCCGGAAACTTGGAGCAGCGCGCCACGAGGGACCTCGTGTGAGTATCGTATCTCTCCCAGCATGGCGGTCCGGACCAGGAGTGGGCCGTGGAGCGGGGCATGACAGGACTCCCCACCAAGGCGCGATCCCAGGGTGCGCCTCATCGATGGCTTGGATGGGTAACGAAGATGAAAGGCACGAACCTTGGCTGGAGCATGAACATTGGCGACAGGTTCCCAGGATCGTTCTTTGGGGCGTAACCCTTCCAGTGGGCTAGGTATTCCATTTTGCCGTAACGGAGTCGGGAATCCAGGATCCTCGAGACTTCGTATTCCTCCTCTCCTGACACGGATACGGAAGTGACCGGTTCGGTGTATCGTCCAGGAAAAGGGTTCTCACACCAAGACTTTAGGAGGGAGACATGAAAGACAGGGTGGATCCTGTAGGAGGAAGGAAGAATTAAATGAGCAGCCACAGAGTTGACCATCTTGAGGACCCGGAACGGGCCGATGTAGCGAGGGCCCAGTTTTTTAGACAGGCAGTCCAGTCGGAGATGAGTAGTGGACAGCAACACCTTGTCCCCAGGTGCGTATGCCGGAGCAGCCTTTCTATTACGGTCTGCATATTTCTTTTGGTTGTCTTGAGCCAGTTGTAGTTGATGACGTAATGTCCGTAGCTGGAGGCGTAGGGCCCTTAGCCGGTTTGATACTTCAGGAACAGGAGTGTTGAATGGTATGTCGGGCAGGATGCTAGGATGGTATCCATAGTTGGCGTAGAAAGGCGAGTCGACGAGTGTACCTGGTTATTATAGGCAAATTCGGCAATTGACAGAACGTCTAACCAGTCGTCTTGGAGATGTGTGGTGAAACAGCGAAGGTATTGTTCCAGCGTCTGGTTCGTCCGCTCAGTTTGGCCATTGCTCTGTGGATGAAAGGCAGAAGAGAGACACCTGGTAATCCGTAGGCTACGACACATCTGTGACCAGAAGCGAGATGTGAATTGGGACCCCCTGTCTGATATGATGGAATGAGGGGTACCATGGAGTCAAAATATTTCTTTGATAAAAAGGGTAGCTGTGTGAGCAGCGGTAGGGAGGCCTATTGCCGGAATAAAGTGGGCCATCTTGGTACAGCGGTCCACCACTACAAGGATGGTTGTGTATTGACGTGAGGGAGGTAGGTCCACAATGAAGTCCATCGAGATGTCCTTCCATGGATTCATCGGAGGAGCCAGAGGCTGTATTAGACCGGCAGGACGAGCACGTGGTTGCTTGTTACGTGCGCAGACAGGACAGGAAAGAACGAAGGCGACGACGTCCTTCTTGGTGGATGGCCACCAGAAGTATCGTTGTACGGCGTCTATGGTCTTCTTGACACCCCCATGTCCGGCAGCTGGAATGTCGTGTGCATGTTGTAGCACTTGTAGACGGACCTCAGGAGGCACATATATCTGTTTCTCATGGTACAGGAATCCGTTGATGGGGACGAGTCCCTGGATGTTGACTGGTGGATGTAGACTGTGCTTTCGTATATGTTCCATCAGAGCCCCTTTTGTGGCACAGAAGAAGCCGTCAGGCAGGATGGAGTCGTCTTGGATTGTGGTAGTGAAGGTGTTTGAGTCGTACTGACGGGAAAGGGCATCTGCCTTTCTGTTTCTTGTTCCGAGTCGAAACGAGCAAAGAAGAGCGCCCATCTGGCCGGAGCCTTTTGGCGGTGCGGAGATATTCCAGGTTGCGGTGGTCGGTGAATACTGTTACCGGATGTGTTGCTCCTTCGAGAAGGTGTCTCCATTCTTCGAGAGCGCTTTTAATTGCTAGGAGTTCTTTTTCACCTATGCTGTAGTTTCGTTCGGTGGGGTTAAGGCGTCTGGAGTAAAAGGCCACCGGGTGCAGGAGGTTCTTGGCTCTGGATTTCTGAGATAAAATTGCTCCTAAGGCAGTATCAGAGGCGTCTGTCTTCAAGTAATACGGAAGGTGAATCTCTGGTTGTTTAAGAATCGGTGCTTGGGTGAAGCTTTCTTTGAGTTTCTCGAAGGCCTGTTGAGCTTCTTTGGTCCATTGGAATCGCACGTACTTTTTGGTTAAAGATGTGATGGGTGCACTAAGGTGGGAGAAAGATCGGATGAAGCGCCGGTAAAAGTTGGCAAACCCCATGAATAGTTGGACCGCCTTTTTGTCTTTGAGTGTTGGCCAATCGAGGATTGCCCTGACCTTGGTCTTATCCATCTCGACGTGTCCTGGCGACAGGATGTATCCCAGAAATTCAATGGATGGTGTTTCGAAGGTGCTTTTTTGATCTTTCCATATAGTTTATGTTGACGGAGGCGAGATAGGACGAGTCGGACATGTTGTTCATGTTCTTGGATATAACGGGACAATATCAGGAGATCGTCCAGGTAGATCACCAGGAAGGTATCTAGGATGTCACGGAAAATATCATTGAGAAAGTGTTGAAAGGCGGCTGGGGCGTTGCACAAGCCGAACGGCATGACGCGATACTCAAAGTGACCGTATCGAGAACGGAAAGCGGTCTTCCACTCGTCCCATTCGTACCAAATTATAGGCCCCTCGGAGATCGATCTTGGTAAAGATACAAGCATCCTTCACTCGATCCAATAGTTCGGGGATCAATGGTAGCGGGTAGTGGTTACGTACCGTGATTGCATTCAGTGCCGTATAATCAACGCATGGGCAAAGTCCACCGTCTCTTTTCCCAACAAAGATGATGCCAGCCCCGGCAGGTGAAGTAGAGTGACGTATGAATCCTTTTTGGAGCCCATCCTCAACGTACTCCTTCAAGGATTGGGATTCAGGAACGGACAGGTTGTAAATGCGCCCATGGGGTATGGGTGCTCCCGGAAGGAGATCGATAGGGCAGTCATATTCTCTGTGTGTGGGGGTAATGTGTCAGCCCCTTTTTTCTCAAACACATCTTGGAAGTCAGAATACTTAGCTGGTAGTTCAGAAGACGGGTAGGTGGAAAAGCCGATCTTTTCGGTGGTAGATCCGTTCATACAGAAGTGTTGACAATGACGAGAGGAAAAAGAGACGGTATTCGAGGACCAGTTGATGGAGGGGTTGTGGGTACGAAGCCAAGGAAGCCCTAGAACCAAAGGAAACAAGGGGGAAGGTACAATGTCCCATTGAAGTTGCTCTTTGTGCTTGGTTCCGATGAGCAGCAGCAGAGGAGTAGTTTCATGAGTGATGGGGCCGGTACGTAGAGTGCTTCCGTCTACCACTTGCAGAGGCGTGGGAGTCATCTTTGGTCACATGGGAACCGCTAAGGAGTTAGCGAGGGAGAGATCGAAGAAGTTGTTACTGGCTCCGGAGTCTATGATGGCGGAAACATTAACACTTCTATCTCCCCACTGCTGGATGACAGGAATGGTCAGATGAGCGGAGGTAGAACCAAATACACATTGTAGAGAAATGGAAAAGGGGTGGTTCTTACCTCCGTCGGAAGGAAGCGGTGGTCGTATAGGGCAGCCACGTAGGAGATAACCTGGTTGACCACAGTACAGGCAGAGGTTTTGGGTGCGTCGTCTGCTTCGTTCAGCAGAGGACAGGGAACCTCGTGCTAGACCAACCTCCATGGGTTCTGGGAGTGAAGGAGCGGAACTGGGAGGTCGGACAGGGATCGTAGAGGAGGTTTCAGATCGTCGAGGAGGCAATGAAGGAGTGGTGGCTGTTCTCTCCTGACGCCGTTCCCTGAAGAGTTGGTCCAGGACCAGGGACTGTAGGATCATGGCGTCCAATGTTGTGGGTACCCGAGTCCTGTGGAGCTCCAGACAGCAAGGAAATTGCTGACTGTACTTTCACGGAGTCGGATCCATAGGTACGTGGACAAAGAGAGAACATAAGTTCACAGGCGGTAATAAAGGTGCGGTACCTTGTGCAATCACCGGAAAACCGCTCAGGTGTATTGACTCTGGGTTCTGGAGCGAGTAATTCTGCCTGTTGAATGGTGGAACCAGAAGGCGAAGGAGGCAATGCAGTGGACTCGGCACGACTTCTTTCTCGGTGGAGCAGGGTCTCTTGACTGGTTTGTACCACCTTGGCTAGGGCAGCCATCTGTTCGGTGAGTACAGCAAGGACTTGAGCTGTGCTTTCGGGTTCCATGTTGAACCAGGTTCTTCTGTAATGCAGGGTTTGAGACCCCTGTGTAGTAGGAGTATGGAACCCAATGGCAAGCCGAAGGAGTAAAGAATTCAGGAAACCATGTAGAAATAAACAATATTTAGTGAAACAAGGAAAGTAACTTAAGTCCAGCACAATGATACAGCTGGGATGGTCTTCTTGAAAAGTAGGGATTTGTAGCACATAGGAAAAGAATGTAAATCAAGTAATAAAAGTTCCAGAATAATAACAAAATAGTAACGAAGGTGGTAGCGTGGTCGATACAGCAATCCGGGTCGATGGGCAGAAGAAGGCAGCGTGGTCGATATGGAAATCCGGGTCGATGGGCAGAAGAAGGCAGCGTGGTCGATATGGAAATCCGGGTCGATGGGCAGAAGAAGGCAGCGTGGTCGATATGGCAATCCGGGTCGAGGACAGAAGAAGGCAGCATGGTCGATATGGCAATCCGGGTCGAAGGGCAGAAGAAGGCAGCGTAGTCTATATGGCAATCCGGGTCGAGGACAGAAGAAGGCAGCATGGTCGATATGGCAATCCGGGTCGAAGGGCAGAAGAAGGCGGCGTAGTCGATATAGCAATCCGGGTCGATGGGTAGAAGGCAGCATGGTCGATATGAAAATCCGGGTCGATGATCAGAGAAAGGCAACGTGGTCAGGAATACGAGGAGCACTAGGAAAACTGAAGTGGAAGGCAACAGTAGAACCTGGTTAATGTATTGAGAAGGACGGCAGATTTAAATAGGGTTCAAAGGATCATGGAAATACCTTTCACCTGGGTATCGTAGGTGGAGTTGAGGTACCTGAGTTTTTGGTAGGTCAATGGGAGGAATACGAGGATCTCCAGAACAGATGTCAAGCAGTACCCCTAATCGGCCAGCCGAGGGCGCCAGAGTACCAGACTTTACATTACTTAGGAAAGTTTGTACTCGCGCATGTGCGCTTTCACTTTCAGCATTCGGATCTGGCTGGCGGCGTGGGGCGTCTCCTGGGTTCCTCTCTCCATCCTGCGGCCCAGAAAATTGGAGCAGCGCGCCACGAGGGACCTCAGGTGAGTATCGTATCTCTCCCAGCATGTCGGTCCAGACCGGGAGCGAGCCGCGGAGCGGGGCATGACATAAGGTGACCATCTGCAATCCAGGTGGGCCAACTTCTGGCAGGTGGAATTTGGACACACTATGGTGAACATCGCTCCCAGCACTGTGTTAATGGGAATAGCCGCAGTCTGCGCTAATGCAAACGCTGGAGGCCGGGAGTTGTGGGAAGGGTTACGCCACTTACCCGTCCACGCTGAGCTCCTCGGCAGCTGCGAACCAGGGACGTGTGGTCAGGGGTGGCAGGTGAGGCAGAGCCATTAAGGGCAGCTGCATGCAGAGTCACCTTCTCGCGTTCCCCCGTCGGCTCCGTCCGTCTTCTGCACAGTCCAGAACCTGATGTTCTTCAGTGTCAAATAACTGGAAGCTTGATGTGATCTTCGGATTTCTGGAAAACCAGGAACAAACCACCTGCCGCTCGCACCTTCGTGGAAATCTACGGAGATTGTTGCTTTTGTTTTGCACAGGGCCATCAGGTTTTTTTTTATTTTCTTTTATCACATTTAAAGTGTCCAGACCCAGGTTATCTAAACATTAAACTTTTCACTGATTCCCTTTTCCATATCCATCACCCCACCCCATTACCCTGTGTATCCCGACACAATCTCTGACACGCACTCACGTTGGCTTTTTCTTGTGTTTCCCCATGTGTCAATGTGAAGCATTTTGCTTTATTGAACATTGACCTTGTACAGTGGAAGCTTCTCGCTCTCTTCTGTGAACGTCACAGGAGCACATAGACAGGACAGCACATTGTGAGGATTATACGATTATTTTCATTGGAACCCATTATAAATAAAAGGGGCGATATAAGAAATCAATTAAAGGGACATACGATTCATCCTGAATTGTGTAAGAGAGAAAATGGCATTAGATGGCTTCAGGGACTTCCAGGTTCAGGAGTCGCTGAGTGGAAGAGGAGCAGCAACTCACCTCCTCACACATGATTGAAGCTGCTTCCATGGCCGCACAATTCCTGAACCACTGGCACTAATGATCCTGCGATCTAGTGAAAAGGCTCGTCTTCCTCAACCCAAATCCCTCCATATTGTAAAGTCCTATGAGCAGGGCGTTTATCTGTATCTCGTTCCCTTTGGTTATTGTAAAGTTTCCTATCGTCCAGTCTTAATGGGTGACCTCGTGTCCTGTGTATAGTCCTGTTAATGAATAGGTTCCCAGACAATGGTTTATAATGGCCCCGTATATATTTATATAAAAGTTATCAGATCCCTCTGAGGCACCGTATATATTTGTAGAAAAATAGGGATTTACCTCTTGCTGGCGCTGCTCGCCCAAAATAAAAAACAATAACTACAGATCTGACAATGTATCACATATGTAGATACCTATAAAGCAGACACAATGTCGATGCATTCGTACTATATGAGATACATCAGATAATGTGAAACTTCCTTTAGATGTAAACTAAGGTCAGTTCCTATTAAGCCCACTCAAAACCAATGCTGGGAAGCTGTTGAATTTATAGAGGTTGGAATGTACAACTTCCACCCCTCCGACAGTCTGCTAATGTCCGCTGGTCAGGGACGTCGTTATGTCTGTGAACCTGGAATCCAATCAGTCACGGGTATCTGTATTTTCTGTAAGAAGACCTTCTGATGCTGTGGTCTCCTCTTTCACCTCAAAGACACAAGCAGGACAACGGCTGGAAAATAGTGCGTGCTGTCAAGTTTCTTGCCAATGGCTCCGTAAATGCTAGGGGCGTCTCTGTGAGTAAAGCAAGGCTCAGGATTAGAGACGCTTTATCAGTCTTTTTATGTGAGCGGCGCATGAATCCCGCAGGCAGAGACCTGTATGTGCAGCTCATTAGCACAGAGTTGATGGGGTCACTCCGGGCCGAAACAGGGTGACTTTTCTATAGTTATGGTTAGCACTTAAGGTTACATTTTTGATTCATTTTTAGGCACAGAGTCTGCCTCTTCTTTTGACAACAGTAGTCAATGGACGTATGAATTCTCTCGAGCAGCTTAACCCCTTCAGAGCCCACTACCACCATAACGAACATCCTGTTTCCTGGTTTTAACCATTGAAGGGACAGCATTTCTCTCCCATGCATTGTCTAGGAAACGTCAAAGCTCGAACAAATGAATTAGAGCTGAATAGAGAGAAAGTCGGACATCGAAGACACGCAGCTATATAGTGAGCTGTGGCACTATATATCCATGTGTGAGCTGGGGCACTATATATCCATGTGAGCTGTGGCACTATATATCCATGTGTGAGCTGGGGCACTATATATCCATGTGTGAGCTGGGGCACTATATATCCATGTGTGAGCTGGGGCACTATATATCCATGTGTGAGCTGGGGCACTATTTATCCATGTGTGAGCTGGGGCACTATATATCCATGTGTAAGCTGGGGCACTATTTATCCATGTAAGCTGGGACACTATATATCCATGTGTGAGCTGGAACACTATATATCTATGTGAGCTGGGACACTAAATATATCCAGGTGAGCTGGGATGCTATATATCCATGTGAGTTAGGGCACTCTATATCCATGTGTGAGCTGGGGCACTATATATCCATGTGTGAGCTGGGGCACTATATATCCATGTGTGAGCTGGGGCACTATATATCCACGTGAGCTGGGGCACTATATATCCACGTGAGCTGGGGCACTATATATCCACGTGAGCTGGGGCACTATATATCCGCGTGAGCTGGGACACTATATATCCGCGTGAGCTGGGACACTATATATCCGCGTGAGCTGGGACACTATATATCCGCGTGAGCTGGGACACTATATATCCGCGTGAGCTGGGACACTATATCCGCGTGAGCTGGGGCACTATATATCCGCGTGAGCTGGGGCACTATATATCCGCGTGAGCTGGGGCACTATATATCCGCGTGAGCTGGGGCACTATATATCCGCGTGAGCTGGGGCACTATATATCCATGTGTGAGCTGGGGCACTATATATCCATGTGTGAACTGGGGCACTATATATCCATGTGAGCTGGGACATTATATATCCATGTGTGAGCTAGGCTGTGGCAATATATATATCCACCTCTTCCCATGATAGACTGCAGGATTTCTCACGCGCAGCCCCCACTCTCTGGAACGCTCTCCCTCGTGCTGTCAGACTTTCCCCTAACTTCTCTTCCTTCAAACGCTCCCTGAAAACATTGCTATTTAGGGAAGCCTACCACCCAACTTACTGACGCAACCATCAATCACTCTCACCTTACAGTCCTCTCCTCCTGTTTCCAACCCCAACCCTCCTAGATTGTGAGTTCCTACGGGAATAGGGCCCTCATCTCCTCCTGTACTGTTTGTCAAATGTTGTTCAATGTATTGTAACCCTGTCTGTACTGTGCTTATTGTACAGCGCTGCGGAATATGCTGGCGCTTTATAAATTATTAATAATAATAATAATAATAATCCATGTTAGAGCTGGGCTGGGGCAATATATATATATATCCATGTGTGAGCTGGGCTGGGGCAATATATATATATCCATGTGTGAGCTAGGCTGGGGCAATAGATATATATATATATATATGGGTGTGAGCTGGGCAGGGGCAATATATACATATATATTCATGTGTGAGCTGGGCGGGGGCAATATATATATATATATATACACTGTATATATATATCCATGTGTGAGCTGAGCTGGGGCAATAAGTAGATCCATGTGTGAGCTGGGCTGGGGCAATAAATATATCCATGTGTGAGCTAAGCTGGGGCAATATATATATATATCCATGTGAGCTGGGAGCAATAGATTACATGTGAGCTGGGAGGGGGTACCCTGGGACAATGGCATGGAAAGGGTTTGCAGAGCTGCGCAGATGGGGTGCCACAGGTGTCCTGCCAGCATGGAAAGGGTGCACTGGGCAGCCCGAATCTGGGTTACCCTACACTGCATAGCTTCAAGGGGTATGTCCTAGGAGGGCGGTACCCTGGGCCCCTTGTATGGAAAGGGTTCACAGGGCTCATGAGGACAGACATTGTGTTTGTGAATGCCCTCTGCTTAAGAGTTTTGGCCCCTGACAGCTTTCTCGTGGAAATAGCTTAAGTGTGCAGCTGCATGGTACTATGTGGTGGTTGTGCATAATGCATGTTCCTCCTAGCATTGCTGTGCACATGCAGGTGATAGACCTGCTTAAGCTGAGGATGGACATGCTATGCAGGGGATAGTCCTGCTTAAGCAGGGGATGGACCTGCTTAAGCAGAGGATGGACATGCTATGCAGGGGATAGGCCTGCTTAAGCAGGGGATGGACATGCTATGCATCAGGGCTGCCTGGCAGGAGGGTGTCTTTGTATATAGAACACAGCACTGCATTCTGATGGAGTTTTGAGGTGCAGGGCGGCAGGAAGTTTTGTTGTGTTGCTGTGCCAGTGGAGGGTATACTTTTCTCATGCCAGCTGGTGTGGACTGAGCCTCATAATGATGCTCAGCCTGATGTGGATCACACAGCAAACGGTGGTGACTCCAAGGATGCTCAGCCAGCTGTATACTTCTGTTGTGGATTAGGGATGAGCCGAACACCCCCGAGTTCGGTTCGCATTCGACCTCGAACTTTTCAAAAGTTCGAATTCGAACTCAATACAAGTCAATGGGACTCAAAATTCGTTTTTTAGAGTGCCCTCCAAGAGGGCATATATGCTAGATATTTGCCATAAAAGGTGTATGGTGGTCCGGGTAGTGCCCTGGGGGACAGGAAACCAGGACAAAAAGTAAAAAAAAAAACGTTTTTAAAAGGGACTGAGTTTTCCATGAAATAAGGGTTAAAAATAAAAACAAAAAATTCCTTCAAATATCGTGCCTAGGAGGTCCCCATAACCTGCCCGTGAAGTGGCGGATTTCTAGGATGTATAGAAACATTTAAAAACAATGTCTGGGTCCGGGTAGTGCCCTGGGGGATGGGAAACAAGGACAAAAAGTTTTAAAAAAGACGTTTTTAACCCCTTCACTGCTGACGGCGTGTGGGACACATCCTCAGTTACTCCCACTGTATGCTGAGGAGGACGTGTCCCACACTTCATCAGCTTTGCGGGACCCCCGGCGGAGATACTCACCTCTCTGTCTGGGGTCCCGCGGCATTCTGACTTCAGCGTCCTCAGACGCCGTGAGATGCCGTGTATAGAGATGCTGATAGGGTTGTGTATAGAGATGCTGTGAGGCCGTGTTTAGAGATGCTGATGGGGTTGTTTATAGAGATGCTGTTTGTATATAGAGATGCTGATGGGGTTGTGTATAGAGATGTGAGGCTGTGTATAGAGATGCTGTGAGGCTGTGTATAGAGATGCTGGTGGGGTTGTGTATAGAGATGCTGTGAGGTTGTGTATAGAGATGCTGTTTGTGTATAGAGATGCTGATGGGGTTGTGTATAGAGATGCTGTGTATAGAGATGCTGATGGGGTTGTGTATAGAGATGCTGTGTGGCTGTGTATAGAGATGCTGTGTATAGAGATGCTGATGGGGTTGTGTATAGAGATGCTGTGAGATTGTGTATAGAGATGCTGATGGCGCTGTGTATAGAGATGCTGTGAGGTTGTGTACAGAGATGATGTGAGGCTGTGTATAGAGATGCTGAAGGGGTTGTGTATAGAGATGCTGTATATAGAGATGCTGATGGGGTTGTGTATAGAGATGATGTGTGGCTGTGTATAGAGATGCTGATGGGGTTGTGTATAGAGATGCTGATGGGGTTGTGTATAGAGATGTTGTGTATAGAGATGCTGAAGGGGTTGTGTATAGAGATGCTGTGTATAGAGATGCTGATGGGGTTGTGTATAGAGATGATGTGTGGCTGTGTATAGAGATGATGATGGGGTTGTGTATAGAGATGCTGATGGGGTTGTGTATAGAGATGCTGTTTGTGTATAGAGATGCTGATGTGGTAGTGTATAGAGATGCTGTTTGTATATAGAGATGCTGATGGGGTTGTATATAGAGATGCTGATGGGGTTGTGTATAGAGATGCTGTTTGTGTATAGAGATGCTGTTTGTGTATAGAGATGCTGATGGGGTTGTGTATAGAGATGCTGTTTGTGTATAGAGAAGCTGATGGGGTTGTGTATAGAGATGCTGATGGGGTTGTGTATAGAGATGCTGTGTATAGAGATGCTGATGGGTTGTGTATAGAGATGCTGATGGAGTTGTGTATAGAGATGCTGATGGAGTTGTGTATAGAGATGCTGTGTATAGAGATGCTGATGGGGTTGTGTATAGAGATGCTGTGAGGCTGTGTATAGAGATGCTGTGAGGTTGTGTATAGAGATGCTGATGGGGCTGTGTATAGAGATGCTGTGAGGTTGTGTATAGAGATGCTGATGGGGTTGTGTATAGAGATGCTGTGAGGTTGTGTATAGAGATGCTGATGGGGCTGTGTATAGAGATGCCTTGCGGCGCCGAAGTGCGGCCTAGCTCCGGTGGGGGCCACCATCTTGGATGGCGGCTCCACCGCCGGGTGCCCCCTCACTGCCTGACGTCCTCACGCATAGCGTGATGACGTCAGATAGCCGGGGAACCCCTAGCTGCCCAGAATCCCCTGGTGGAAATAGGGGTTCATTTGAACCCCGATATCTCCAGTCAGCTAGGGGGTCATGGAGGGTGTCAATCGAAAGGCCTGAGCATGGCCTTTCGAATGATACCCAACATGACCAGGTATAAAGTAAAAAAAATAAAAAATAAAAATTAAAACCTGTATTTTTTTTTGTGTGTTATTTTTATTAATGCAGCAATATTGTTCACATTTCAATTATAATGTGAACAATGATGCTGCACTAATGATTTTTTTCTGTGGGGTGCGTTTGCTATAAATCACGTAATTCCACCCACAAAAGTCCCCATTTCTAATTTTTGTACAAGCGCACCACATAGAAAACATAACCACAAACGCTCATGTGCTAAAGTGTGAAAATAAAACACTCTACACACTGCAGATGATTAAAAATTCTATTTTTATTGCATTTTTTGTCATAATATACAGGCAGGACATGACGTATACATATAAAAATGATATATTATGAATCTGCGGAGTCTGCCGGAAAGAACGATATCTAATATGTCTGGGTCATTTAATAAAATGTGGCTTCAAATCGCGTTTAAACATTATGAGCGAAAGCGGTAAAAATGAGCAGAGCACACAGCAGTGAAAGGCAGCATATCAGAGGAAGATTTAGTAGAGAAATTAACACTTCTCAGAAGCACAGGTGTTGTTTGATACATCTGGAGACACCACACCCTCAGTCTACATACATACAATGTATCAAATTGATTAGACCAGACTAAAAACACCTGTTGTTTACGCCATTTGAGAACACAGGTCATTTAGAATTGAGAATCTTTGCACTACACATTAGTTTTTAATTCAATATCTAATAAACCGTTGCTTATAATATTCTGCAGTAAAGAGTCTCTTTATTTCTAAATTTAAGCATTTTTTATACTTTTTTCCAAAAAAAAAAATTCTTGCGAACTCGAACCGAACACGCTAAGAAGTTCGCGAAATTGCGAACGGCCAAAGTTCGAATCGAACTCCGAACTGATCGAACTGAACAGCTCATCCCTATTTTGGATTATAACTCTCTGGATTCTCAGCCAGCCATCATGCTGCAGAGATTGACTCCTCTTGGCATCCAGCCTGTGTTTTATGATGCTCTGTTGAAGCTGAGCCAAATGTAGTGGTTTATGATTCCTAATGGTGTGCAGTGAATGGAGCGTTACGGGTTTCGGAATTTCAGAATTTTCACGAAATTTCCCGATTCGCGTTTTCGGATTCGGCCAAATTTCCGAATCGGGTCGGACCCGAAAACTGATAGATCCGAAAAGTTTGCCGAGCCAAAACGAAAAATTTTCGGATTTTTCGAATGGACTTGAAATGTGTCAAATCGAAATTTATTTTTGCTCTATTCATGATTTCGGTTCCATTCGTGATTTCGGTTCCATTTCGGTAATTCTGGAATTCGTATATTTAACTATTATCGGTTATATCGCTGATTCTGTAAATTTTGTATTTGTAAATGCGTATTACTCGTTTCTTGTGGCATTCGGGTCAGTTTAGCGTTTTTTAAATCGTTTTGTTCATTTTTTTTGTTCCTTGGCTTTCATACCATTTTAATATGATTAAATAAAGTTGTGAAATGTATATTCAATTATTCATAAGAAAAAAAGGATCTTTATTTAATAAAAAAAACACGATAGAATCGCCAGAATTATCGTAGACACTTTGAAACAAGGAGAACAGACGTTCCGAAAAAACGAAAATTTCCGAAATTTCCGAAAAGTCGAAAACGAGCAAAGTGACCCGAAAATACGAAAAATGGTCGATATTTCGAAAAAAAATGTACACGAAAAACGAGCCGAACCGAACCGAAAATTTTAAACATCCGAACAAATCGAACCGAATCGAACCGAAAAAAAATCGGTGCACAAGCCTAATGGAGGGGGGGGGGGGGCTGCAGATCAGATCTGGGGCGGCTTCACATAGTGGAGCACATGTCCTTTACATGCCAGTGCCTCGCCAGCCATTGACCTCACCACACGTCCCTGGACCAAAACTCTTCTGCGTCACACAATGATTTTAGAAAACAAATGGGACAGGAAGATGAGGTGCACTCAATGCAGCCTGACCACTTTAACACCTTCACTGCTGAGCCATTTCTCCTGTGTCCTGAGCTCATTTTTACAGTTTTTGCTCATCATGTTTAATTGCGATTTGAAGTCACATTTTATTATGCGACCCAGATAGATTATGAATCTGCCGAAAAAATTATTATATGTATACGTCATGTCTTGCCTGAATATTATAACAAAAAATGCAATAAAAGTTGAATTTTTCAAGCATCTACAGTGTGTAAAGTGTTTTTTTTCACATTTTATCATTGGAGCCATTGCGGTTATATTTTCTATGGGGTGCGCTTGTTAAAAATATTAGAAATGGGAACCGTTACTTTTTTTTCTAGGAAATGACGTGATTTTTAACTAAACCCCCCCCCCCATAGAAAAAATCGTTAGTGCAGCATCATTGTTCACATTAGAATTGAAATGGAACAATATTGCTGCATTAATAAAACAAAAATACGTCTTATTTGTGGGTGTTTTTTTTAAATTAATTAAATTTTATTTTTTCTTGCTTTGGAAAGGCCTTGCTCCTGCCTTTCCATGGATACTAAAACATGACCCTCTAGCTGCCACCGATCAGGAGACATGGGGGTTCAAAGGAACACCCTAACGGTTTCCCGGCTAACTGATGCCATTGCGCGATGACGTCAGATGACGAGGGGGGACCCGGAGGTGGAGCTGCCATCTAAGATCGTGGCCCAATCAGAACAAGGCCGCGGACCGGCAACAAATGGCGCCGGATCGCGGACCGGCACCTCAGGGGTTAAAGACAGGCATCGCTTGAAAGGGCAGACTCTGCCCTATTCAGCGGTGCCTATCTAACTTTTACCTCCTCCCGATCGGGAGGGAGAGGGATCCAAATGGAACCCCCTCCTTTCAGGTGATCTTCCGGCTTTGCCGGGTCGCCGCATGAAAATGACATCATCACGTCCATCGCCATGATGTCATTGCACCAGGAGGGGTCCCAAAAGCAGTGTCTGACATCAAGGAAGTCAGTACGCTGTGGGACCACAGAGGAGAGAGGTGAGTATCGTCGAAAGCTCACACTAAGCAGAAGACGTGCAGGGAACGGAAGACGTCTCGGAACTGACTTTAGACCCCGGCTGAAGGACAACAAGCCAGGATGGCTTTCCCTACTGTATACCATGTCCCTGGTGTGATGTACTTTTATTGCTATGCTGTGTGTAAAACTGCTGCCTATGCTTGCTGGATCCGTTCCCCCCCAGCCCTGGCACTGCACTGGATTGCTCGATTACCCCTGGGGCAGGAGGACAAAGGACAGCATGGCACAAAATGGAGACTTTTGCAAACCTGCCAGAAGCAGTTCAGATCAGGTCCAGCTGACTCGCGGCTTCTGGCCGCGAACCAGATCACTACGTGACTCGGATCGGCCAGCCAATCCGAATCGCACAAAATGTCAAGACTCATTTGGCTAAGCTGCCGGACTATGTTGAAACCAGTGCCTGACTAAAATGGAGCCTCCAGACTTGAAAAGAACCAAATCAGAACGGCTGGGGTGGGTGGGAAATTTGAAAGTGTGTGTGTATTACCTGCGCATAAATACTGGTGTGGTTCTTCCGATAGCAGTCGAACCTGTTTGCGCATACATCCTGTCTGGTGTTTGATTCAGGGTACTGTCACTTCCCCTACTCAGCAGGCACGGAGCGGCTGTCTGCAGATCCGCCGGAACGAATCGCAGATCAGTGAATCCGTCCCCAGAGATCAGGCTGCTCGAGGCCCTGAGTTCCGAGTAACTAGCAGCCGGGCTGATCCAGGTGCCGGGGGCAAGACAGGCTGACAAGCGATGTCTGTCCCATATCGACTCTGCAGATCCGCAGGAAAGAATCGATTCCCCAGATCCGATTCAGCATGAGGAATCAGGGCGGCAAATCAGAAAAGACTCCAGGGTAGCGGATCCAAATCAGTGGATACGTTCCAAGAGATCAGGCTGCTTGAGGCACTGGGTTCTGAATAACTCAGCGGCCGGGCTGATCTAGGTGAGGGCGTGCCAGAAGAGCAGGACAGGCAGACAAGCAGGGTCTGTCACAAGGGATTAAAAAGCTGAAGTGGTCAGGGTGTGTAGAGTGTTCCTTTAAAGTGAGAGAGACAGAGAGGTGATATAGAGGGAGACAAATGGGGTACACGGGGAGAGATGGTGCAGACATCACAGGTTTAACTGCTTCGCTGCGGAGGACGCGCTCAGCTCGTCCAGCCACAGGTAGCGGTGGCTGCGGAGGAAGCGCTGAGCGTGTCCTCCCTTTGCAGCCAGCGATCGCCTGGATTCCGGCCGATCGCTGTGCCCCCAGGTGCGGGCTGACATCATTGATGTCAGCCCAGCATTTGGGACCGCCGTGGGCACCAATAGCTGTCATCGCGGCAGCGCAATGACATCTATTACAGGCGCCCCCCCCCCGTGAGTGCGGAGGAGGTGCCTGACAGGGAGGGGGGGGGAGGTCCTTTGGACCTCTCTCCCTACCTTCCGTGCACAGCAGGAATCAAAGCCAGGCACCGTTTGGAAGGGCACAGCCTGCCCTTCCAAACGGTGGCTGGCTTTAACCCCTTGGATGCTGGATCACTATTCGGAGCCAAAAAGCACCAGATAACAATCCTCTCCCTGAGCTGGCCGACATCTTGGATGTCAGCCAAGCTTCCGGGATCTCCCCCTGACGACTGGCGTTATCGTGCATAGCGCAATGATGTCAGTTTTAGAGTTAACCCCTAGCTGCCACCATTGGGGAGTTTTCTCTCTCCGTTGTAATGTCCATAATCGTGAACATAAATAAAGATAATGACACTATAGACCTGTATAAATTTATTTTTCAGCCTGTAGAGACAATTCAGGATTAAAGGGGTTAAGTTTACACTTTGTTCTGAGACCTAAACCATACATTCATGGCATGAAACGGTCTTTCCTCCCCTGTGAGTTAGTGTGTCAATACACAGGTTTGATTTAGAGATAAAGGATTTTGTGTGTCGTTTCTTTTTGGGTGAGTTCATTCAAGTCTAAAACGCATTGACGTTCTGCATCTGCCACATTCAGCACATAACGTTCATGTAGAACCTCACACGGAGATAATGACCACCATTGGTTCTGAAGGATTTCACACTCTCAGGTCACACAAACGGCTTATCAGCTGCGTGAATTCTTTTGCGTATTTTAGGAACTGCCTTTGCTTTAAAACATTTCCCACATTCAGGACATGCAAAGGGTTTCTCTCCTGAATGATACCATGAGAGGAGCTTAAATATACATATATCTACCAATTTATCTCCTGTATGAATGCTCTCATGTAGATCATGTAATGTAAACATCTATTGTAAACATTTTCCGCAAATCAGATCATTCAAACAGCTTCTCTCCCATATAAATTATACCGTGTACAGAAACACCCTCATCCAGAGAACTGTTTTAAAATGAACAGCTACACTGTGTGAGTCTGATTATGGACTGTAAGAGAGCACTTTCTTCCAAAACATTTCCCACATTCAATGCATGCAAAAGCTTTCTCTCCTGTATGAATTTTCTCATGGCAAGTAAGCGCACCCTTTCTTCCAAAACATTTCTCACATTCAGAACATACAAACAGCTTCTCTCCTGTATGAATTCTCTCATGTACTGTAAGCTTAGCCTTTGATGTAAAACATTTGTCACATTCAGAACATGCAAACGGCTTCGCTCCTGTATGGATTGTCTCATGTATAGTAAGCTCATCCTTTCTTCTAAAACATTTGTCACATTCAGAACATGCAAACGGCTTCTCTCCTGTATGAATTCTCTCATGTACTGTAAGCTTAGCCTTTGATGTAAAACATTTGTCACATTCAGAACATGCAAACGGCTTCGCTCCTGTATGGATTGTCTCATGTATAGTAAGCTCATCCTTTCTTCTAAAACATTTGTCACATTCAGAACATGCAAACGGCTTCTCTCCTGTATGAATTCTCTCATGTATATTAAGCTCATCCTTTGTTCTAAAGCATTTCCTACATTCAGAACATGCAAACTGCTTCTCTCCTGTATGAATTCTCTCATGTACAGTAAGCGCACTATTTGTTCTAAAACATTTCTCACATTCAGAACATGTAAATGGCTTCTCACCTGTATGAATTCTCTCATGTATAGTAAGCGCACTATTTGTTCTAAAACATTTCCCACATTCAGAACATGCAAACGGCTTCTCTCCTGTATGAATTCTCTCATGTGTAGTAAGATCACCCTTTGTTTTAAAACATTTGTCACATTCAGAACATGCAAACGGCTTCTCACCTGTATGAATTCTCTCATGTGTAGTAAGCGCACTATTTGTTCTAAAACATTTCCCACATTCAGAACATGCAAACGGCTTCTCTCCTGTATGAATTCTCTCATGTGTAGTAAGATCACCCTTTATTGTAAAACATTTGTCACATTCAGAACATGCAAATGGCTTCTCTCCTGTATGAATTCTCTCATGTACATTAAGCTCCCATTTTCTTCTAAAACATTTGTCACATTCACAACATGCAAACGGCTTCTCTCCTGTATGAATTCTCTCATGTATATTAAGCTCATCCTTTGTTCTAAAGCATTTCGTACATTCAGAACATGCAAACTGCTTCTCTCCTGTATGAATTCTCTCATGTACAGTAAGTGCACTAGTTGTTCTAAAACATTTCCTACATTTAGAACATGCAAATGGCTTCTCTCCTGTATGAATTTTATCATGTTTAGTAAGATCCCCCTTTGTTCTAAAACATTTCTCACATTCAGAACATGCAAACGGCTTCTCTCCTACGTCAACTCTGTGTTTACCAAGACTTGCATCTGTGCTTAAAAAGTTCTCACTTTTGGGGCACAGAAATGTTCCAGATGACAGCCCTGGATTCTCCGGTTCTTTTGGATTCCCTGAGGAGTGCAAAGCTTCTTCTTTGATCATTATTTCTTCTTGCTTTACTGACAGAGGCTTTGTGATGTTTTCTTCAAACAATGGCACTGGATCTTCCGGAATTCCAGAAGACATTTTAGGATTTTTTCTGTATTCCTGGGAGGAGGGGGATACAATAATTTACTCTGACACCAAACCAAATGCAGACATGTCAAAACTCCCTTTATGCTGGCATGGGTTACCAAGGATTTATTTATGATTTAAGCTAAACATTTCTTGAAGCCGGAGTCCCCCTTACTCCATACTAAAAAGGTACAAATAGTCTTGCAGACATATAGTAGTGAGATTTTAACCTACACCGGGTGAATTCTCTGTCTAGAGAGGGTGGCTCTGATTTAGCAGATAGTATAAAGATGGATGGAGAAAAAAAATAAAAAAAAAAATCAGGCTATATTTAATGTGCAATAAGAGCTAATCTGACAATCTGTATCTATTAAATGTAAATCAGGACAAAATACCTTTCTTGGTTATCAATGATAAATTCCACAGGTACAAAATACTTTTCTATCAACAGAACCAAATGAATGTCTCTTTAAATCTGCAAAATATAAAACAACAACACATAGAGGGTTATTCACATGGGCTTTAAATTTCGCCAACAACTCAGTGCATTCACTATTCACTGAATGGTAACCGTATTTTGTAGGGATGCACCGAAACTGCCGTTTGCACGAGTACTTGGTACTCGTGCAAACGGCCCGATACACCCCCACCCCCCGATACCAGAAGCCAGCGCTGGGCCACCTTGCCGGTATCCGCGGGGCTGGGGAAGCTGGCCGCATGCATGAAAAGCACGCGGCCAGCGTTCCCTTCTGGCGGCAGCGATACTCAGCCATCCTGAGGTCCGGTCGCGCTGCTGTGACGCGTTCACGCGGCCTCCGGACGCTTCTGTGACGCTGCCTCTCGTCTGGAAGCAGCGTCACAGAAGCGTCGGCAGCCACGTGATCGCGCCACAGCAGTGCGACCGGACCTCAGGATGGGTATCGCTGCTGCCGGAAGGGAACGCTGGCCGCGTCCTTTTCATGCTCACGGCCAGCTTCCCCAGCATATAGGTGAGCACTGGGGGGCATTTCCATACGAGCTGGGGCAATATCCACGTGAGCTGGGGCAATATCCACGTGAGCTGGGGCAATATCCACGTGAGCTGGGGGCAGGTCCAAGTGAGGCTGGGGGCAATATCCATGTGAGGCTGGGGGCAATATCCATGTGAGGCTGGGGGCAATATCCATGTGAGCTGGGGCAATATCCATGTGAGCTGGGGGCAAGCTACATGAAAGCTGGGGGCAAGCTACATGAGAGCTGGGGGCATATCCATGTGAGCTGGGGGCATTTTTCTATGAGGTCTGTTCTTATTGGAAAGTGGTCACATGGCATAAAATGAAAGTATCGGTACTCGGAATCGGTGAGTACTTTTAAAAAGTATCGGTATTCGTACTCGGACTTAAAAAAGTGGTATCGGTGCATCCCTAGTATTTTGCCAAGAATAGAGTTGCCAAAGCAGTTATTGGACATTGGCGAAAAGTGCTGAATTGGCCTCGACAAATTTCACCAAAAAAAAATATCAAAAAAGGAAGTCTCCTATTCTCCTAATAAGAGCTTGAACTAATAACATTGCAGTAAAAATGTGTCAAATAATAAAAAAGGTCCTGTTAGGAAATAAAAAAGTTTATATAAAAATTACTTGTCACGAAACGCGCGCCGCGGCGAAGAAAACACAGGCTTAAGCAAATCACTATCTGTCTAAGCTAGGCCCAAAATAATGACTACGCGGCCCACAATCCCCTGCGCGCGCTTGCCTAACTGTCACGGCGAAGCCTTCACTCCAGAAGGGCACACAAACCTGATGAAATGGTCACAGGGTTGCAACGCAGTATCCATCTACGCTCGACCCGGAGTACTGACTACGTTGTCCACAATCCCTGTAACCACTTTCCTTGTACTCTTCTTCACACTGCCACCACAAAGCAACTTTTTACCCAAGATGCTTACTGTCTGAACCAGGGCCGGTTTGAGACTCAGGTCATGCACCCCAAAATAGAAAAACAGTCCAGCAACTGCACCCCAACTCACTGGTAGACTCGAGCTTAAACCAAGGCAAGTCCTTCAGTTAGTGTGGATCGAGTATCAGGCAGAAGCAGATCTTAACACGTTTTATTATGATAAACAAATAAATGATGTATCACAGTGCATTGGTGCAGAAAAATAGATAGGATAATCATACTTTACACACACAAACAGCAAAATAAAAGGGATTAAGACACAGAACCTTACTCACACATCAGCAAGCTAAAGGACATCTGTGACTCCTGGGGCTGGAGATTGGATACATGGCAAATCATCACTTCTTATGTGAGCCCCAATTGAAAAGCCCAGCCACATGACGTGTTTCAGAATATATACAGGGTTATTCAGAGAGCGTGAAAAGCAGGAGAATGACTGGAGACTGAAAAATTCTAGGTCAAAATAGCCAAACCAGAAAAATTCTCCCTTTCATCTCACTTTCCAGATCGGCTATTTTGGCCTAGAATTTTTCATTCTCCAGTCATTCTCCTGCTTTTCACACTCTCTGAATAACCCTGATAGAGTTTCCAGTTCGATCAAAATACAGCCCGCAGATGGTTGTCAGGGTAGGTACCTTATAGGTACTGACCTTACAGGTGATGAGGCCGATATGCAGGTCTCGGGGACGCACACACTTCGTGGGAGAGGAGAACAACACAGTAGGGTTGTGGGACAATGCACACTGGAACTCACAGGTTGGCTGAGGGTATTAAGGAAAGCAATCCTTGAGTCCACATGCGAGGGTAGTTGCTCCTGGGAGAGCACGGTGGGAAGGTCAGTTGCTCCTGGGAGAGCACGGTGGGAAGGTCAGTTGCTCCTGGGAGAGCACGGTGGGAAGGTCAGTTGCTCCTGGGAGAGCACGGTGGGAAGGTCAGTTGCTCCTGGGAGAGCACGGTGGGAAGGTCAGTTGCTCCTGGGAGAGCACGGTGGGAAGGTCAGTTGCTCCTGGGAGAGCACGGTGGGAAGGTCAGTTGCTCCTGGGAGAGCACGGTGGGAAGGTCAGTTGCTCCTGGGAGAGCACGGTGGGAAGGGTAGTTGCTCCTGGGAGAGCACGGTGGGAAGGGTAGTTGCTCCTGGGAGAGCACGGTGGGTATTGAGGGGTCTTGGAGTAGGGGAAACACGATGGGTAGTTAGGGAAAACAGGTTTCTCTGGAGCTTGGTGTAGCAGGTCTTATTCCTGGGAATAAGTAACAACTATGAAGCCCTGTGGGAAGGTAGGAGGGAACTTTTATTGATTAGCCACAGGGGTGTATCACGTGACCTGAGGGGTGTGTGTGTTAGGTGCATTAACGGTTTCTATACACTGGTGCTGAGAAGGGCAGCATCTTTCATGCAGTTTCCACTTGCATGGAATCACACAGGAACGGACAGGTACGGTCCTGACAATGGTACAGCCCACTCACTACATTTCCCAGAATACCCACTCCTGGGCATGCTCAGTGCAGTTCATTAATTTGATTCCCAGATATAATATCAATCATACCAAAGATCGACTCTAGTGATCAAAGGTCCTATTTGTTTCTTTGAGATGCATGTGTGGTGCCGCTCAGGCTGGCTTTTTCCCTGCCATGAGCAATGCACCTTTCCCCACCTGCTGAGTAGAACAAAGGGGCAATTTCCTCCATTCCCACATTTTATGGCTTCACAAGGCTTAGTGGCCAGCACAGAGACAAGATCATTAACATTTTAATTACATTCTAGAACATGCTAGAAACTCTGGCCTTTTTTACTGTCAGCTGTGCAGCATCGGTGATTTATATATATATATCTCCATAACTATATCTCTACCTGCGATAATACCTTTTTATTATTTTTTAAAAGTAAAAATAATAAATGGTCTTTAACCCTTTCACTGTGGATGACATGTGGGGGACATCCTGGAGATTTCATGCTATGTGCGGAGGATGTCTTCTACATGTCAGGGGTCTCTGCAGCATAGGGGGAGACTCCAGCTGCTCAGGATGGAGTCCTTGAAGTCAAACTGTCCCATCACACCTCTCCAGGTACACTGAGATCTTTGTGCCGGCCCATGATGATGTCAGTTTCAGGTGCCCCCCGGCAGAGTACTTGAAGAGGAGGGGGTCCTTTAGACCACTCTCTTTCGATCAGTAAGGTCCAGAAAATAAAAAAAAACAGGCATCGTTGGAAAGGTCACAGTCTGACCTTCCCAGCAATTCCTTTCTTAACCCTTTACTGGCCAGTCTGCGGCGATCTGGCGCTGATTGGCCAATCGGCGCTGGATTGCAGACTCCTCCCAGAGGTGGCTTACATCTTGGATGTGAGGCCAGCCTCCAGGCCTCCCCACACGCACTGACGTCAACCCGCTTGGGCACGATAACAACAGTAAGGGAATTAACCCCTAGCTGCCCAGGAATTTCCTTATTGAAATCCCTATGGTGGGTTCCTTTGAACCCCGGTATCTCCCGATCAGTGGCAGCTAGAGGGTGTAGTTGGAAAGGCCTAATTCAGCTTCTCATTTCCCGCAATGAGAAATTTAGTTTTTCAGTTTTAGCTAAATTTGTGTATGGTCTCAGAAAAATACAATAACACAGGGCTCGACAAATCCCATGCGCCAGGTCACCATGGCGACTAGAAATGTTGTCCTGGGTGTTTAGATTTCAACCCCCCCCCCAATGGACGCCTGACACTAATGATGCCCCAGATACCTATACTGGAAGCCAGCACTGGGTGGCTTGCCAGGTGCTATGTGAGTGCTGGGTTGGCTGGCAGAAAGCAAAAAAGCTAGGAGCCCGGCTTTCTTCAGACTAACAAAGCTTTAATTTCAACAACTACACCGATACCACTTTTAACAGAACAGATAAAAATACAAAAAATGTGCAATGTGTATGAGTGTATCAGAGCTCCACAGCAATAAAACTCACAGTAATGTGCAGTGTGTGCACACACCCTGACCAGACGTAGACACCAGATGCATGTATACCCAGACACACCAGATCCATGTATACCCAGACACACCAGATCCATGTATACCCAGACACACCAGACCTCAGATGCATTTATACCCAGACACACCAGACCTCAGATGCATGTATACCCAGACACACCAGATCCCAGATGCATGTATCCCCAGACACACCGGACCCCAGATGCATGTATCCCCAGACACACCGGACCCCAGATGCATGTATCCCCAGACACACCGGACCCCAGATGCATGTATCCCCAGACACACCGGACCCCAGATGCATGTATCCCCAGACACACCGGACTCCAGATGCATGTATCCCAAGACACACCGGACCTCGGATGCATGTATCCCCAGACACAGATTCCAGATGCATGTATCCCCAGACACACCAGATCCCAGATGCATGTATCCCCAGACACACCAGACCCCAGATGCATGTATCCCCAGACACACCAGACCCCGGATGCATGTATCCCCAGACACACCGGACCTCAGATGCATGTATAGCCAGACACACCACACCTCAGATGCATGTATACCCAGACACACCACACCTCAGATGCATGTATACCCAGACACAGCACACCTCAGATGCATGTATTAGATTGAGATTTATATCTAACTATAAAACACTCCTTAAAAAACATACAAGATGTTGTGAGAAGGTTTCATATTGCACAAAATACAGTGTTATGTTATCTGTGCATTAGCATACCAAACTAAAACATAAGTGCAAATTGTGAACCGTAAATAGGTGACAGTCTTAATAATGGTTCACAGTATGGCATTAAAGGATAAGGCTCATATATCTGCAATATATAACTTTCAACAGACGACCTCTATGTGTCAACAACCAGAGTGCATAATCTCCTTATAGACATGCAAGATCCAGTTTCAATTTATATAGTTAGTCCTTTATACATTTGAGGAAAAAAAAAGAGATGTCCGTTCATGAGTCTGGTCTCCTGGCGACCTCAAAACCGAACTTTTACTATATAACCATCATAAAATCGTTTGAAAATAAAGACACAATAAATAAGGAGAGTAGTTCACAATATTGTGATCTCATCATCGCCAGGGATTATGGTACGATCAATTCACGAGCTGTATACTCTTTACCATCTGACACGTGAATGTCCTTACATCATGTATAATCACGGAGCACCCCACAACTTGTCATATTAACACGAATTCACCTCAAAAAAGGGACAAGTGCTTAAATATCACTACTTAGAATTGTTCCTGGCTGGAAATCATTCTTAATATTAAGCGGAAATGATAAATCAATAAAAATAAAGTTCAAAGAATTTGTGGCCTGATTGCCAAATAGCCACCAGGGATCTCTGAGAGATATATATTTATTTATTTATTTAATTTATTATTATTATTATTTTTTATTATTGCCATCATTTATATAGCAGCGCTTTATAATAACCAAAGGGAACGAGATACATATAAACGGACATATGATGGAAACAAGAGGCGTAGAGGGCCCTGATCATAGGAGCTTACAGACTAGAGGGATTGGGGTTGAGGAAGACAAGAGGAATTTTAATATATATCTCACCAGCAAGCCATGTCCGATCCACTATCAGCCAACAATAAACTTTGCATCACATACAAACATGGAGCATCCCCCACAGCGCGCGGGTTAGCCACGGATCAAAGGCGAGCTGGTGAATAAAGTTTGTTACACTTTGCCCCTGGCTACAACGCACTCGAGTTGCTTGTTACCACTTTCTTGTATAATTCTTCTCTTCACAGATGCGAGAGACGAAGAACCACAGCAAAGAAGCGAGGAAAGGTGTGTGGGGACCTGAGAAGAGAAACAAAGAATAATAGCCACCTGCCTGAGATCCTAGAGCCGGTGGAGGGTCTGAAATTCGTGAGTGCATTTTATCTTCAGATCATTTTTGGTATCTCGATATGTTACACCAGGGCTCAAAATTTCAAGTCCCAAGCTACTAGCCAGGCCTTAAGAGTTACTCGCCACTAGTTGCCCCACCTAACCCTTATCCTGTCCTGCCTCTGCATTCCCACTCGCCCTCATGTAATTTCCACTCGCCAAATGCGAGCAGGCGAGTGGAAATTTTGAGGCCTGTGTTACACTATGCCGGATATCATCGATTCTTTCACATGTGCTGAGGATTCAAGATCATATTCGTTAAAGACTTTGCTTCATATGAAAGTTGTGATTTGCCGCTAGAAAATATCATTTCCGCTATATCCATTGTATTTGATTACGGGGCGGCTTTTACGAGAACCAACAGGAGGGAAACCTGAAACATTAACCCTCGGGACACCAAGCAAAAACCCAGGCGGCCCGACCAAGAAAATCAGGGAGAGTTAGCACCTATGTGATTTAACCAGTCACTCACTGCCAGTGAAGGAGAATCAGGCTGAAAGATGGTTGCCACTATGAGCCAGGCAGCCATCTTGTTCAGAATATTGGTTCACCAAGTAAATAGAATAGATTTCATTTAGAAGAGAAGAGCTGAGCTCACGTAGAATTTAAGGAATGTGTGGTAGATTAGAAAAGCTAACAAGAAATCCAGGCAGGATCCGGCCAGCTCTTGGACAGAGAGACAAGAAGATATTATGAATGAAGCAAGGTCAGTGCGATGTGCCAAGGAACAAAGAGAACATAGAAAAACAGACTAGGTCCCTGGCTAGCTGAATAAACAAAGCCAACAAGGGAGGGAGGCGCTGGCCGGAGAAAGACAGCACAAACAAATCACAGACTGTCAAACTAACATGAAGTGTTATCAATTTATAGTTAAATGTGGAATGTTCTTTGTGTTCATGCTAATGATGGGAGGTATTAACCCACGTGGGGTGGAATAAAGTGTCAGCGGGAGGTGGCTAATTGGGATGTACCTAATTACGTATGTTTGAGTATAAGACCCCTTGCACGGGGTGAAAGAGGGGCTCACTTTTAGAGATTCAATCCTGTGTGAGCACTTGTGTGACGACACAATAAACGTTTGCCTTTCCTGAAGAGACTCGTGTTTGGACAATCCTTGCTTGTGTCTGGTCCGGCGCCGTTAATGAAGTGAACCTGTCTGACTCCGGTTACAACTGCCAGCACATTAACCCATTCCCTGCCAGAAACCCCCATATCAGTGATTGTGGCCCTGCAGGGGGTGATTGTCACACAGGGGCTTCTTATAGACTAAGCATGGCCTTATTGCCATGGCTGGGAGACATTTCATTCCTGAATTTTCACACAACATCATTATACAGCGGATACAGCTTATAATCAGCTAATATATGCATTTACTTACAAGGAATCCGCTCACTCCCAGGACCCTCAGCCTGGATCTCCTCTCTGGATTCACAGCTGGATCTGCCGCCTCACAGGGCTCAGGACACAAAGGACAAGGGGATGGAGCTACAGGGGTTAAAGGAGAGGCAGGGGAGTTACATGTATTAGAAACAATAAAAACACGGAAATTAGTAAAATAAATGTGAAAATAAATTAAAGCTGCACTTACACGAAGCAAATTCAACACAGAGGAATGGGCCGCACTCTTTGATGACTCACAGCTCATGTGACTGGGCTGCAAGGGGCTCATTGGTGCTGGGGCGAGGGGGAAATGGCGGACACTGAGTTTTGGAGCTGTCTGGATCCTGCACTGAGGGGAGAGGATAATCTGCTGCCAGAGTTCAAACCACACAATCATCCTGCAGCCAGTCACATGAGCTGTGATGTCATCAGAGCGCGCCCTACTATCCTTCCCCTGTGTGAGAAGCTGAGGCTGTGCAGGGAATGTCCCTTACTACTGGCTCCATGAGGCTGCTCACACCCCCATGTGACTGGAGAGGGACACACACAGGAGTAGCACAGACAGGGCTGGTGTCCTGGGAGAGGAGGCTCAGGTATGTGCGGGCGCCATGTCCCACATGCTGGTTATTGCATGGAAAGCTGTCTGTTATTCGCATATTCTGTGTCATTGGAAACAGCAGAGCCCTTGTGAGTGTATAGGATGGAGATGCTGATCTTTCTGTCGTTGCTTCCCCTTTATATGATCAGTGTATAATTACACGCCGCGTCATCTCATTGTCCCATTCCCCCCATATATATGTCCCACTACCCCCCCCCCCTCCCCATATGCTTTGGCAATGCTAAAATGTATTTGGTCCTGCCAATAAAGCTTATTTTGATTTGATTTGATTCTCCTCCTCTCTCGCTCTGACATATGAAATGATTAGTCAGGGCAGATAAATACATGGTTTATTCCAGTGTCTGTAGCTCTGAGCCCTGATCATGCAGGGGTTAAAATCGATACATGTCTGATGAAATCAAGTGTATAACACAGGGTTGTATGTAATCACATGATCTGGGTTCATAGTCTGACAACCAGTCAATTGTAGGACTACACATCCAGTGTCACCCCATCCCTGACCAGACGCAAAACTAAATGCCAGGGACATCTATGGGGTCTACGATTGTAAGGTTAGAGAGAAGGGGGGGGCAAAGGGGGATTTTTATTTCTTGTTATGTTTTGTAAGTCACAATGTGAGAGAGGGGAGATGATAAGGATAAAAAGTGAGCAGAATATTCCTCTGTAATTTCAGACACATTGTGCTTCCTCTAATCGTTCCTCCACAAGATCCGGGCGTCCAGGTAACCTGTGATAATGAATCCACACACAGCCAGGGATCCGCTGAGCCAGAGGATCCTGGATCTAACTCTGGAGATGATCTTTCTGCTGACTGGAGAGGTAAGAGATTCCATGAGATCGCCATATTCCTGCTGATATTAAATCCCCCTGGAGCTTTGTGACCCAGGAGACATTTCAGAGGCAGATCAGTAGTAGATTCATGTTAATGCCTGTCATGTGTAAATAAAGGTTCCAGCACACCATACAGCACACTATGGAGATAACACACTGACACATACACAAAAGCATGGGGGGCCCTGGGGGCGACATGTTTATACCTCTCTATATTGGGGTCACTCTCAATGTTTAGGATCATATGGTGGTGAAGATCCATGAGATGGTCAGTGACAGCAGCCATCACCAAATATCAGAAGGACTCGACAGGAGCCAAAGCTTCAATATGGAGCCTCCACCTCACTCAGGAATCCATGAGCAAAACCATGAGAAGATCCTGGAGCTGAGCAATCAGATCATCCGTCTGCTGACTGGAGAGGTGAGGCTGCTGGGAATGGGACATTATACGCTAACACCAAGGCATGTGTCTGGATGGTGACTGTGTCATTGTGTGTGTCAGGTTCCTATACGCTGTGAGGATGTCACTGTCTATCTCTCCATGGAGGAGTGGGAGTATGTGGAGCGACACAAGGAGCTCTATGAGGACGTCATGATGGAGGATCACCAGCCTGTTATTACCCTGGGTAAGAGATGCTTTAATTCTCATAATGTTTGTGTCCAATCCCAGAGCAACGTGTCCCAATAATCCCCTGAAATGTGGGCTGTGCCGTGTAATAGACGTGTTCCTGAATGAACGTCTCACGTGTTAATTGTGATTTTCCTCCAATATGATCAATCTGTATCGGGTGAATTTCACGCTGCGGTTTCTTTATGGGATATTGGATGTGAAAATGGAAGTGAAATTCTAAGCATATAATGTGGAAAAGGATCTGAACAAGACGAGAAAAGGACGAGCCTGAATGCGACATCCAAAACAGAGCGAGAATCTCTGGCTTCTGAAGAAAGACACGTCCCAGAGAAAGAGATTTATCCAATCACAGAACCCCCAGAATATTCACCCCCTGATATTAAGGAGGAACCGGCCTCATGTGACGAAGGAAATCTCACTGACAGCGACATGTATGAACCCTCAGAACATACACAGACACAATATACCTCTACTTATACAGCGGCAGAATCCGAGTCACATGGAGAAGGAGATATCTCCCATCCTGACATTTCTCCCCTCCCAGAACATACACAGACTGAATATCCATCTACTGACATTAAGGAGGAATCACCCACATATGGAGAAGGAAATCTCACAGACAGCGACATGTATGAACCCCCAGAACATACACAGACTGAATGCTCAGCTGATAATAATGGAGAATATTTAAAATTCAATCCAAACCCAGTGGAAATAAACCATAGCGAGTCCTTAATAGAATCCAGAAAGCCAGATCACAGGATATATTATACAGATCCCCTTACTCACAATTCCGTTTATAAAGGACATTCAGCGCCTTCTTCTGAAATGGGGAAAGTCTCATATTCTGAGTCTGACCCTGGGATACTTGAAACTGATTGCAGAGAAAAAACATTTTCTCTTCTGTTTGCAGAGGAATTCTCTCTAGAAGAGTCAGACCTTAAACATCAACATGTTTCCATCGAAGGACAACCATTCTCAGGTCCTGAATTTGGGAAAGATTCTGTAGACAGTATTCATGTTAAAAAGCATCAGAAGAAGCGCAGAAGAGAAAATCTATTTAAATGTCCTGAATGTGGGAAATGTTTTTTCGATGCCTCATGTCTTGCAGCACATAAAAGGATTCACACAGGAGAAAAACCATTTAAATGCTTTGAATGCTGGAAATGTTTTACCAATCGTTCCGGTCTTATAAGACATACAAGTATTCACACAGAAGAAAAACCATATAAATGCTCTGAATGTGGGAAATGTTTTAACAATCGCTCCGATCTTGGAAGACATACACCTATTCACACAGGAGAAAAACCCTTTAAATGTCCTGAATGTGGGAAATGTTTTGCCCAGGCTTCACAACTTACAGCACATAAAAGGATTCACACAGGAGAAAAACCATATAAATGCCCTGAATGTGGAAAAGGCTTCTCTCAGGCCACATCTTTTGCAATACATTATAGGATTCACACTGGAGAAAAACCATTTAATTGCCCTGAATGTGGGAAATATTTTAATGATCCTTCAGCTCTTGCACGACACAAACGAATTCACACGGGAGAAAAACCATTTACTTGCCCTGAATGTGGGAAATGTTTTACTGATGCTTCACAACTTGCACGACATAAAAGAATTCATACAGGAGAAAAAACATTTCAATGTTCTAAATGTGAGAATTGTTTTTCACAACTTGCAACACATAAAACGATTCACTCACGAGAAATGCCATATAAGTGCCCTAAATGTGGGAAATATTTTAACCGTGCCCCACATCTCACAAGACCTAAATTGATTCACACAGCAGAAAAAAATATTTAAATGTTCTGAATGTGAGAAATGCTTTTCACATGCTTCCCAACGTGCAATAGATAAAAGGATTCACACAGGAGAAAATCCATATAAATGCTCTGAATGTGGGAAATGTCTTAACCATGCCTCACATCTCACAAGACATAGATTAATTCACACAGAAGAAAAATTATTTAAATGCAATGAATGTGGGAAATGTTTCTCTCGGGCCTCACATTTTCAGCACATAATCAGATTCACAGAGGAGAAAAGACATTTTAATGCTCTGAATGTGGGAAATGTTTTTCCACTGATTTAAATCTTCCAGCACATAAATGTTTTTCCTCCTCTGTGAATCCTTTTATTTTCCAGGAATGTGGGAATTGTTTCTCTCGGGCCTCATATCTGGCAACACATAAAATGATTTACACAAGCTGGGATTATACATGTCAGGTGGTAAAGCAATGACCATCACTCAAGGACCTCTGACGCATCCATCTAGCTTTCACTGTCAGTGCCGCATACAGGACCTAAGATCACCCACTTAACTCCTTTGAACAATTGGTGACATTTTATTTCTGCCTCGATCATTTTATTTCTCCCCAGTTCATTTTTTTTCTTTCCCAGTTCACTTGATTTCTCTCCAGTTGGTTTTATTTCTCCAGTTTGTTATATTTCTCCCAGTTTGTTATATTTCTAGTTTTATTTCTCCCCAGTTAATTTTATTTCTTCCCAGGTCATTTTATTTCTCCCCAGTTCATTTTATTTCTTCCCAGTTCATTTTATTTCTTCCCAGGTCGTTTTATTTTTTAGTTTTACTTCTCCAGTTTGTTTTATTTCTAGTTTTATTTCTCCCCAGTTCCTTTTATTTTACCCCCAGCACTTTATGTTGCAGCCCCCACAGTATAATTTATTTCCTCTCCTAGTTCAGGTTTTTGTAGAGATGGATTTCGTTTCACCTCAGGAAGCTCCTCACTAACGCCGTAAAAAGGTGCGGAAATTAGCTTCTGATTTGCAAATGACGGCTTTTCAGTGTATTACAATGCGGAAATGAGTTAACTCGACTTTGCAAGGGAAGTGGTTAAAGCTTCTAATGTGTGCGCCTATAACATATAGAAAAGTATAAAGGATCTAAAGTTGCACAGGGTCATACGGCTGCTTTTAACGTATATTGCTGTGTCTCGTGTTTGTGGAACGCGTCATTGGAAGAGGATTTTTTCCCTATGATTGTAACTATGTTTTATAAAGATCCTGAACCTTCCAACATTATGTGCGTCTTTACTCCACAAACTCCTTTCAGGATAAGCAGTGTATGTGAACAAAAGATCCCCTCAAGGGTTAATAAGTGCACAGGCGCTAGTATCTGTGTTATAAATCTTAGATCAGGCCTTATAATTTCAAGTCCTGAGCTACTAGCCAGGCCTTAAGAGTTACTCGCCACTAGTTGCCCCACCTAACCTCTATCCAGCATTGCCTCTGCATTCCCACTCGCCCTCATGTAATTTCCACTCGCCAAATGTGAGCAGGCGAGTGGAAATTTTGAGGCCTGTCTTAGATTATATATATATATATATATAGAAAATCTTGGAGAAAGCTGCACACGCACAATTGTTGATAAAAAAACAAATTTATTTAAAGCATATTAAAAACTGACCGTTTCGGTTCACACAGGAACCATTTTCAAGGTAGCTTGCAAGGTATGAACGCTGTTTATAAACCTACACAAATGCATTGCTTTCCTAAGAAGACGCCCCAAACAATTAGGTATTTCCAGGTGAGCTTACTGCGTCATGGGGGGGTTGTCCGATGGGCGTTACTATAAGCAACGTCCAGGGATGCTCAGATCAGTGTGTTGCCTTGGCAACTTAAAAACAATAACAACTAATGAATATTAGATGGAGGACGATAGTATACTTATGGCTCATTCCTTCATTCCACTATCTAACTATAATAAACCATATTCATTTAACTTCATTTTACTTTATCGTTCAGAAAGAAAACACGTGTATGAAATGTACTCGTTTAAGCCTCTGGGTGAGACTGTATCTAACGTCTTTATCCAGAAAGTTTCCCGCTGTAGAAGCAATTGAGAACGATTGCCACCCCGGGGTAAGGGGGGACATGATCGATCCCCACAAATCTCAATGAGGGTAAGCGGTGTTGCAGGTCGAGAAAGTGTTTCGCGACTGGTTTATCCGTGACTCCGTCTCTATAGGCTGTGTTGATGGAAGAGCGATGACCCCGTATCCGATCTCTAAGAGTTAGCTCGGTCTTGCCTACATACGCTAATCCGCAGGGGCATGTAATTAGATAAACCACATACTCCGTTTGGCATGTAATCCGATGTTTTATATTGTATTTATGGCCAGTGTGGGGATGTGCAAAAGTAGATGTTGGATACATATGATTACATGTGACACAACCTGTACATCTAAAGCAGCCTTTCTTATGAAAAGGAGAACGAAGATCATACGCTTTCACTGGGTCCGTGTGTACTAGCCAATCACGTAAACTCGTTCCTCTTGTGTAACTAATCAACGGTGGTAGGGATAAAGGTTTTGGTAATTTTTTGTCATATAGAAAATTTTTCCAATGATTTTTAATGCGTCTTGAGAGAAGATCACTATGAGTGTTGTAATTGATGGATAAAAAAATCCGGGAGTCTGACGGTTGTCTCAGGATAGTGTTTCTTTTGTCACGTTCAATAGCCTTATCCAGTGCTTTATCCAAACAAAAATGAGAATATCCTCTAAGAATCTTAAATACATTTCTTTAATTTGTTGTTCTCATTTTCCCAAATCGCTATTATAGTGTATGACACGTAAAAACTGTGATATTGGTAAGGAGTTAATGAGATGTTTTGGATGGTGACTATCGGCTCGAAGTATTGTGTTCCTATCCGTATTTTTTCTGTATAAGGTATGGCCCAATGTGTCTGCTGTACGAAAAAGTAAGACATCTAGGAAGGCTATTTCTTCTCTACTATGCGATGACGTGAGTTTAATTGTTGTATCGAGTTACATAGTTACATAGTTATATAGGCTGAAAAAAGACATGCGTCCATCGGGTTCAGCCTCTCCCACATAACCTACTGCTGTTGATCCAAAAGAAGGCAAAAAACCCAGTCTGAATGCTTGCCAATATGCAACATACTGGGAAAAAATTCCTTCTTGACCCCAGAATGGCAGTCAGATTTCTCCTTGGATCAAGAAGCTTTTACCCACATATTAAATATTATAACCCTTAATATTCTGTGTCTGCAGGAAGTCATCCAGTCGTTTTTTAAAAGTCTGTACAGACTCTGACCCAACCACCTCAACAGGCAGAGAATTCCACAGCGTTGATTAAGTTCTTTTACCATGAGTTCAAAATTGTCTTCATCTCCTTGCCAGATTATTAGAATATCATCCACAAAGCGTCCATAGAACAATATCTGGTCGGTATATTTTTGAAGGAGGTATTTGCGTTCAAAGCAATACATATAAAAATTGGCGTAGGTTGGCGCCATTGCTGCTCCCATTGCCATCCCAGACACTTGAATGTAAAAGGATTTCTCGAACCGAAAATAGTTGTGATATAACGTAATGTATAATAACTCAAGTATAAATTCAATAGGTGGTCCTGTGTAATATAGGGATTCTTGCAGGAGTTGTTTAAATGATTGAATACCCTCTTCATGTGGGATTGTAGTATACCAGTTCTTAACGTCCATTGTTGCTAGAAGCCATGGGGTGGCTTGTAGTGTTAAAGTATGTAATTTCTGTAATAAGTGCATTGTGTCTTTAAGACAAGTAGACAAGTGCATCATAGTGTCTTTTGAAATCCGGTCAATGTATTTCCCTATGGGTTCTAGCAAGCTTCCTCGGGCTGACACAATTGGTCGGCCTGGCGGCTTTTGACTATTTTTATGTATTTTAGGGATCGTGTACAATATAGGAACTTTTGGGTATTTGACCATGAGAAATGAGGCTGTAGCCTCTGAGATAAATCCTGCTTGTAGTCCTATTGTAACAGTTGAGTTAATTTTTTCCGATTAGATCTTTTGTGGGGTCATGTGTTAATTTGCGATAAATTGCTGGATCAGCAAGCTGTTGGAGTATTTCACTTCGATAGTCTGTGTAATCCATTAACACTATCCCTCCTCCTTTGTCAGCTTGACGTATGGTGATACTAGTGTCCGTTGATAATTCTTTCAAGCTGGCATACTCCTCTTTGGTAAGATTAGGGAAATGGCGAGGTTTGGATTTCAATAGCTCTTTAGATTCTTCATGTATAATTTTAGAATAAGTATTAATAAATGGATTGTTCGTTTTTACATCTTGTACACTTCTAAGTTTCAATGTAGGTTTGTATGGAGTAGCTGTATTTGAAAAGCGTTCTTGAATGGCAAGCGATCGATTTAATTTATAATTCTGTATCTCTATTTCAAAAGGTGTGGCATTCGAAGTGGGCACAAAGGTTAAGCCTTTATTGAGGACACGAAGATGTACAGGGATCAGTTGTTTGTGTGAGAGGTTAAAGACCGGGATCATCTCTTGTATGTAGCGGGTCTCCCTCGAGCCCCTCTTCTTGCTGTGCCCTCTCCTTGTTCGTTGATTCTTGCGGATTCTTTGTGGCCCATGAAGCCTCTGGTTTGGACACGTGTAGGCATAGTTGGCTGTGTATCGTGTGTCTGATTCTCGCCCAAAAAAGCCTGTGTAATGGGCTGGTTTTGTGGGTGTGTCATCACCTCTGTATCTGAGGCAGATTCCCCGGAGGTGTAGTCTAATGTAGAATAGGTGGGGTTTATTGATCCGCTGTCTGGATCTTGGAAATTGAGGTCTCGGGCGATCTGTGCTTAACCAACGATAAACT
This sequence comes from Leptobrachium leishanense, assembly GCA_009667805.1. NCBI lineage: Eukaryota > Metazoa > Chordata > Amphibia > Anura > Megophryidae > Leptobrachium > Leptobrachium leishanense. Next base: position 159,141,542 of record CM019068.1, read on the forward strand.
CTGTGAGTAGTGTAATCATAGTTGACTTTTTCCAATTTCTGTTTTTTAAAACGGATAAGTTCGGTTCTATATTTTTCTAACTCTTCCTGGAGTTTAGTTAATTGTGTTGCAAAGACTCCCGTGTCAATCGTAGTGGAATTATCAATTTCATACTTCGCAATCTGTTGTTTGGTTATATGCATCTCTTTGCCCACCTCCTCAATAGTTATAACCATCCAATCAAGGGAGCATTTATTTGCAATTGCAACCCACTTTTTGCAGTAGTCGGGGTTCGTTCTGCCTATGGTTGGTGAATTGGCTATCCTGAAACCTCTAGGTATACGTTTACTACGAAAATAATCAGAGAGGAATACTCCATGTAAATTTAAATCCACTTCTCTTCGTTTCATCTTTAACATATCAAAGTATAAATCCTTACTTATTGATCGATGTTCCAATTGTTATGGGGTGAGTGGCCATAAGGCTTGTTGTGCTTGTTCATCTGTAATCTGTAAAGTCTCTGCGTACGTTTGATACACCCCTGCTCTCTGCAGGAAGTCCTCCATTTGGGCAAGGTCAGTCAGAAGAAAGGTTTTTTTCTTTTAGTACTGTTTAATCACAGCAAAAACAGAAATGTGCTCTTTCCCAAGGTTATAAGTGAATAAGCAAATGGTGGTATAAGCAAATGGTGGTATACAACCTTTTAGATCTCTAAAGCGTCTCCTCCAAACGACGTACAGTAAACAAAACAGAAAAATGGGGATAGAGATCTAGAAGGAACAGGAATGGTACATAGTATAATACTGTAAAAACAGTTGCAGTCACACGAAGCCTCTGTTAAAATCTCACTCACAAGATGTGGCGGGTGTCAATGCATATAGCGTTATCTTTGATTAGCCCGGAATGCTATCCTGCGATCTCACCAGATTCCGTGTCACTTCACTGCTTCTTAGATGGATGCCAGGGCTGCACTCAGCAAGGAAATTCCACTTAGGAAAAAATTCACAGAGAAGGTTCAGCCAGACAGCAGAGATAAGGTGCAAAAAAGGATTTATTGGACCAGTTTAAAAAATCCGACGCGTTTCGTCAGCCATGGAGGCTAACTTCATCAGGGATAAGATACACAATTTTTTAAACCATGCCTGATGAAGTTAGCCTCCATGGCTGACGAAACGCGTCGGATTTTTTAAACTGGTCCAATAAATCCTTTTTTGCACCTTATCTCTGCTGTCTGGCTGAACCTTCTCTGTGAATTTTTTCCTAAGTGGAATTTCCTTGCTGAGTGCAGCCCTGGCATCCATCTAAGAAGCAGTGGAGTGACACGGAATCTGGTGAGATCGCAGGATAGCATTCCGGGCTAATCAAAGATAACGCTATATGCATTGACACCCGCCACATCTTGTGAGTGAGATTTTAACAGAGGCTTCGTGTGACTGCAACTGTTTTTACAGTATTATACTATGTACCATTCCAGTACTGTTTAATCCACTGTTGACGGGTGCTGGGATCCTGGATGTCTCCAGTATATATATATATATAAAGCAAAACGTACGGATAGGAACACAATACTTCGAGCCGATTGTCACCATCCAAAACATCTCATTAACTCCTTACCAATATCACAGTTTTTACGTGTCATACGCTATAATAGCGATTTGGGAAAACGAGAACAACAAATTAAAGAAATGTATTTAATATTCTTAGAGAGAGGATATTCTCATTTTTGTTTGGATAAAGCACTGGATAAGGCTATTGAACGTGACAAAAGAAACACTATCCTGAGACAACCGTCAGACTCCCGGATTTTTTTATCAATGAATTACAACACTCATAGTGATCTTCTCTCAAGACGCATTAAAAATCATTGGAAAAATTTTCTATATGACAAAAAATTACCAAAACCTTTTTCCCTACCACCGTTGATTAGTTACACAAGAGGAAAGAGTTTACGTGATTGGCTAGTACACACGGACCCAGTGAAAGCGTATGATCTTCGTTCTCCTTTTCATAAGAAAGGCTGCTTTAGATGTACAGGTTGTGTCACATGTAATCATATGTATCCAACATCTACTTTTGCACATCCCCACACTGGCCATAAATACAATATAAAACATCGGATTACATGCCAAACGGAGTATGTGGTTTATCTAATTACATGCCCCTGCGGATTAGCGTATGTAGGCAAGACCGAGCTAACTCTTAGAGATCGGATACGGGGTCACCGCTCTTCCATCAACACAGCCTATAGAGACGGAGTCACGGATAAACCAGTCGCGAAACACTTTCTCGACCTGCAACACCGCTTACCCTCATTGAGATTTGTGGGGATCGATCATGTCCCCCCCTTACCCCGGGGTGGCAATCGTTCTCAATTGCTTCTACAGCGGGAAACTTTCTGGATAAAGACGTTAGATACAGTCTCACCCAGAGGCTTAAACGAGTACATTTCATACACGTGTTTTCTTTCTGAACAATAAAGTAAAATGAAGTTAAATGAATATGGTTTATTATAGTTAGATAGTGGAATGAAGGAATGAGCCATAAGTATACTATCGTCCTCCATCTAATATTCATTAGTTGTTATTGTTTTTAAGTTGCCAAGGCAACACACTGATCTGAGCGTCCCTGGACGTTGCTTATAGTAACGCCCATCGGACAACCCCCCTATGACGCAGTAAGCTCACCTGGAAATACCTAATTGTTTGGGGCGTCTTCTTAGGAAAGCAATGCATTTGTGTAGGTTTATAAACAGCGTTCATACCTTGCAAGCTACCTTGAAAATGGTTCCTGTGTGAACCGAAACGGTCAGTTTTTAATATGCTTTAAATAAATTAGTTTTTTTATCAACAATTGTGCGTGTGCAGCTATCTCCAAGATTTTCTATATTACTCATGTATAGCAGCTTGCACCACTTTCTTCACTACAACATTGGATTCTGAAACAAGGAGTAGCGGGAACAGACGTTTTGCTTTATATATATATATTTGCAGCTCACCAAATAAGTGTATCCCCACTTCTAATTCAAGAGCAAAAATGCCAAAGGCGCAAAAATAACAGATTAAAAATATTCTCATCTAGAGACACCAATACATATCGTGAGAGTTTTCTCGCTTTCTCCACAGGAATTTCGGAATATTTTGGACTCCCGAGACAGAATACGCTACTTTACGGTTTCCTATGATGGATGTCATTAATCACTGCCCGGTTTAAACCTTTGTATTGGTGTCTCTAGATGAGAATATTTTTAATCTGTCATTTATGCGCTCCCATATGCCTTTTGGCATTTTTTTCTCTTAAGCGGCGTATGTGTTTTATAAGGGGGGGAGGGGCTGCTCACAGATCCATCACTAACAGGGTTATTCAAAGAGATCCGAATTGCTGGCGAAAGGCAACCGAACGCTGAAATTCAAATGTTGGCGAATTGCCTGCACATACAGTGCCTGTTCGAGGGCAGTGAAATCCCCATAGAGAAGCAATGCTTCGTCTATTCAGAGAACACAAACCAGCAGTGAAAAGTTGCCGAATTGCCCTGCCATTCGGTGGTTTCATTCGGCAGGTTTATTCAGGCGAATCCCATAGGCTTCAATGATAAAAATATTCCCATTTTAATTCAATATCTAATAAACCGTTGATTATAATATTCTGCAGCAAAAAGTCGCTTTATTTATAGATTTTTTTTAGGATCTTTTAGGCATTTTTCTTGCGGAATTTTTTTTTCTGTTTTTTAATTTTTTTAAATATTTTTTTCTGTAACAGCCCATTTTATTATCATTCATTGGATCTTAGAACGAAAATGTCTGGAATTTACATATGTAATTTCTTTGCAAAGAGCGTTTCACTTTTCAAACATTCAAGCATATTGTTTTTTTTTTTTTCACTCCATTCGTCTGTGGTGTCGGGTTTTTCCGGCGGCTGCTCAGCACTGTGATTGGCTCCTGCGCGTGTTTGGCGGGGTTAATACAGATGTTTTTGCGGGTTTTAGAGACTGTTCGTGGGGTTTTGCCGTGAGTGTTCGGCAGGTTTTCGGAGGCTTTTCCCTGCACTACGACAGCCCTGTGGTGCTTGCTGAATACACCGCAGGCTCGCCAAATTGCACCGAACGAAAAGTCACCGAACTTGCAGTTACTTTTCGATTCTCTTTGAATAACCCTGTAAATAATCTGAGGACCATATGCACTTTATCCCCATAGTGACCAGGCTGTTTGATACCTGGTGCCTATGTATGGATTATTCAGGATTACAGCAGCGGGCATATTGGCGTCTCTAGTGTAGAAAGCTGGTGAGTGCCGCTTCCTGTGTTATTGTTAAGGTAATGTAGGACCAAACACGCGGAATATAGAACCAACAGGAAACCCATCACCGGTCCTTGTGACGGCCGGGTAAAAACAAGAGAAAAGCACAGGAGAAAAAATAGAAATATACCCGGCCACCATAAGGACCGGTAAACAGCAAAGGGACGGGTAAAAACATGAAGGAAAAAAAAGGGAGACACACAGGAGAACAAATGGAAAGATACCGGTCCTTGTATTGGCCAGACTGGACAGAAGAGGGAGACTCCAAAGAGTAATCAGAAAGCTAGCGGAGGTCACAGGATGCCAGATGAGCCTGACCTAGCCCCCCCCCCTTCCCCCACCAAGTAAGTAATGACATGAGAGCGTTAGTGTCTCTCTTTTGGAGGAGCAGGGTTGTCCATCTGGGGGGAGGGAAAGATCAGTGTGGGGGGGGATCAGTTTGTGTGAGAAAAGGTGGAGTATAAGGAGGTGCGGTGCTGAAAGCATTGCTAGGGACCCCACAGAATTTGTGTCCAAGGTCTCGGAAATGCTAGGGGTGTCTGAGTAAATCAAGGCTCTGCAATACGGATGTTTTATCAGTCATTTCATGTGAGCGGTCATTTCGACGACCGTAGTCAATAGACATATGAGTTATCTCGAGCAGCTTAACCCCTTCAGAGCTCGTTACCACCATAACGAACATCCCGTTTCTTAGTATTAACCATTGCAGGTTCAGCGTTTCTCTCCCATGCGTTGTCTAGTAACTGTCAAGGCTCGAACAGATGAATCAGAGCTGAATCGAAGTGGAACGTTGAAGAAGCGCAGCTACAAGAGAGCGACGAGAAAGCAACTTTTACACACGTTAATATGGATTTGATTTCATTTCAAGCATCGATTTCTTTAGCTGAATGTGATTTTGACATGTTGATATTAACCCCTTCACTACCAAGAGATTTTCCAAAAACCCCAGTGTCAGGAAGCAGTGGCGTTTTGGAAAATCATTAATTAAGTACCGTTTGGGAATATTCCCAGTGTATTACACGCTGTAATAACCTATTGGGAGGCAGATGCCGCCACCTACTGGCCAAATGGAGTTACTGCAGGTAGAACTGCAGCTCTCGGCTCTGTGTATTATCAGCTGGGATGGTGTATTTGACAATTCCCAGTTTTGGCACCTCCGGCATCACTCCCAGGAAGCTGAAACCTTAGGCCCAAATGCAAATGAAATGTTTGCATGAAACGAATTTGATTTGCTTTAGCCCTGCTCAGCTGCGGATCGAGATAACTCGATATCGGGCATCTGATGGTGCCTTTGGAAGACCCAAGTTATCTTGATCTCTCTTGAGTGAAGGGGTTAAAAAAGGCTCATTGTTTATCTGTTTACAAAGAGAAACCCCAGGATTTGTTTGGAAAAAGGTCCCAGCATCCATCATAATTTACATCAGATCAGAACTACTGCTGAGGTCCTGGAAAGACCCTCTACTCAGAGCTGGATTTACATCACAGCAGCAACCTGCAAGCACAGGAATTTAGAGCGCCCCTCCCCCTTGAGATACTTTTTTTTTTTTTTTACAGTTTTTACGGGGGGGGGGACATTACACATCAATACAATTTATTTATATATTTTTTTACTAAATTGTATTTTTATATTAGTTATATAAAAGGTTTGTTTTTACAGGTTTTACAGAGAAATGGGTCCACATAGGGGGTGGGGTGACTTGCGCTCTAAAAACCCCAAAAAAAAAATCATAATTCTGCCACTAAAAATGTCTTTTTTTTTTTTTTTACATTTTAGATACTTTTATGGAGAAGTGTCCAACAAGGACTGCATCTTGCTGTATAATATAAATATTAAAAAAATCCAATTATCCAGAGCTAGCCCCCCCCCTTCCTTCCAATGGCGCCTACTTTGCCTAATAGGAAATCTGGCCCTGTGACTAGTGTGGAAAATGCAACATTCACCTTCATTTGACAACGGGCACAAGTCATGTCGAAACGTCTCATCGCAGACAGATGCTGTCCATATGAGGAGGGGCATCTGGTAAGCAGAACCTCCCAGCTCAGAGTGGGGGCTCCGGCTTTACAGGCCATAGGAAATGATTGGTAGCCCACACGAAACAAGATCAATCAGAACGAAGCTGGATTTTATTTCAGACAATAGTAAAAAAAAATACAAACGTATATAATCTTTATGAGACGTATAGAAATGTAAGAAATATTATATATTTATCTGACATGTTGTAGCAGTGACATTTCCTGATAAATCTGACAAATCCATTAAAGCAGAATTTTCTGATAGAATTTTTATTAAAAGGCATTTATACATACAAAAACATCTATATAAAAAAACCAATAAATCGCTATACAGAGATGTGAATAATTATGTGATTAAACAAGGTCACTACCCCAAAAAAATGAAATGTCCTTATTGTGTTTATTTGATGTTACTGATATCTAAGGCTAGGGTCAGACTGAGGCAGTGCGAACGCGCGTTCTGGCGCACTTAATCACGGCCGCACTAGCAGCAAGTGCCAGGCAATGACGGCCAATATACGAAGTACGGTCGCACAAAAGTCCGGCCGCGCAACGCAAGTGGAAAATGAACGCATTTTTTCGAGAACGTGAAACCGCAGGTACTGACGTACAGAGTGCGCTGCGTCCGCTAGCGGCGTGTGTGCGTGATTAGGAGACGTCAGACGCTGCTAATGTCCGGCCAACATAACGTCCAGACGCAAGAAGTGTTTTATTGATGATCCGTACAAAATCACGGACGAAAATGCGCATAGTATGACCGCTATTGCGTATTCCGTGAAAAAATACGTCCATTCGTTCGAACGCACTTTTTCACAGACAACATAAAAATGCGTTCGTCTGACCCTAGCCTTACATGTGCTTTTTTTCTCTTGAATGTTTAGTTATAAAATATTTTCCTCTATATGTATCACTGGGTGCATCCATTGTGTGATATTTTCCTCTATATGTGTCACTGGGTGCATCCATTGTGTGATATTTTCCTCTATATGTGTCACTGGGTGCATCCATTGTGTGATATTTTCCCCTATATGTGTCACTGGGAGCATCCATTGTGTGATATTTTCCTCTGTGTCACTGGGTGCATCCATTGTGTGATATTTTCCTCTGTGTCACTGGGTGCATCCATTGTGTGATATTTTCCTCTATATGTGTCACTGGGTGCATCCATTGTGTGATATTTCCCTCTGTGTCACTGGGTGCATCCATTGTGTGATATTTTCCTCTATATGTGTCACTGGGTGCATCCATTGTGTGATATTTTCCTCTATATGTGTCACTGGGTGCATCCATTGTGTGATATTTTCCCCTATATGTGTCACTGGGAGCATCCATTGTGTGATATTTTCCTCTGTGTCACTGGGTGCATCCATTGTGTGATATTTTCCCCTATATATGTCACTGGGTGCATCCATTGTGTGATATTTCCCTCTGTGTCACTGGTGCATCCATTGTGTGATATTTTCCTCTGTGTCACTGGGTGCATCCATTGTGTGATATTTTCCTCTATATGTGTCACTGGGTGCATCCATTGTGTGATATTTTCCTCTGTGTCACTGGGTGCATCCATTGTGTGATATTTTCCCCTATATATGTCACTGGGTGCATCCATTGTGTGATATTTCCCTCTGTGTCACTGGGTGCATCCATTGTGTGATATTTTCCCCTATATGTGTCACTGGGCGCATCCATTGTGTGATATTTTCCTCTATATGTGTCACTGGGTGCATCCATTGTGTGAAATTTTGTGTTGTTAACACCCCCCCCCCCCTCCTCAGTATCTTTCCATCACTTGCTCCTCACTGTGTGGTTTTGGCCATAGAATGGAGTGAATGGGTCAGTCACAACTCACATCATAGTATTGTGTGGGATGTATTCAAAGGACATCGCCAAGGGGGAATTAGATGTCTTTTAAGCTCCCTGTCATATCTCATTCAACTGCAATTTCTTATCTCACATAGCCTGGAGAACAATAGACCCCCTGCTGCCTTATCTAAACATTCCCTCCCCACCTCATTAACTGCTAAATACTGTATAGGATAAAGCACAGCCACAAAGTAAAACTCACAATAATATTTTGATAAAGGTTTCCTCATGTGAAAAATCCACAAAATAAAAACAGGAAATAAAAAAAATGATATTTTACCTTTTTATATGCAAATAAAAGAAGTAAAAATAAAAACCGTAACGTGTTCTATTTGTAATGTACAAGTAATCTAGTTACAGCTTATGTAAGTGGTAGTGTCCCTTTAAAGCAGTGTTTCCCAAACCTGTCCTCGGGACCCTCCGCCTCGCCAGGTTTTCCAGATGCAGTATCTGAGGCTCAGCACAGGTGATAGAATTAGCGGCTCAGTGATTGCGGGATTCAGTCTGCATTTCCCCCAAGGTGATCTGAAAAATCTGGCCTTGTTGAGGATCCCGAGGAGAGGTTTGGGAAACACTTCTTTAAAAGGGACACTATATGTAAAATATACCCCTCCCCCTTCCCTTTACCCCCTTAAATAATTAGGCTGATGTGCTGAGAGAATCTGCCGAATTATAGCACATGAAAAAGGGAAATTCTGTGGCGCACAAGAAAACAGATAAACGGATTCGCTCTTGTAACCACAGGTGACCTGACCCTTCACCTAAAAAAGAGAATGGGGAACAGCGCTTCCTATTACACCAATAATGTGTACATACAGCAAAGGCTTTACACGTCAACCCAGGACGAACAGTTTGCCAGTAATGAATGGATCCGTAATTCCTGTTGGTCACAGATGGTGGTGCTTGTCCTCAAATTAAGATAGAGTAAAGGTACATAGCGGCTGGGAGGAAGAGGGAGGAGATTTTGGGAACCTGCTGTTGGAGAACAGAGCTTTAAAAATTTACGGTCCCAGGGAGGAGTTACTCCTTACCCGAGTCAATCCCAATCCTCAACGCAGGTCCTTCTAATTTGCCGAGGTTTATTCTGCCGAAGAGGTCTATTGTTCTGTCTAGTGAATCGATTCAGCATCCCACTGGTTTATCCACCGGACGAGGTGGACTTTTAGAGGATTGCTTCGGGGCACAATCCTTCCAAGTGCAGTATCCTTGATCCAGGTTAATGCTCAGGAGGGAGCTGTACCCTTGGCGTGAGGAGTGTCGGCAGATGGGTGGCCCCAAACAGCCCGTAAAGGCAGAATAAGTGGAGCTCGCAGCTCTCTGATATTGTGAGTGCACACTTTGCCTTATCAAAAAATTCCAGACATCCCAAAATGCAAAAACTCATTTCAGGGAGGCTGACCACCCACTCGCCACCCCTTCCTTTTGGCAGTGTTTTTGATGGAGGGGGCTCCCCCACATTTTTTTTCTATTTTCAAATAAAAATAATTAGAAACAGCATATATAAAATTGGTAAAACCATAAGTGATATAATATGACCCAGAAGGGGTATGGGAGGTCTATAGGGGCAAACACAGTCAGGATTAACCTGAGCCCAGATTAGGACTCGGTGGCTTCAGCCACAACCTTCCCACTGTCTACATTAGCTGCCACGCAGTGGGAACCCCAATACACAGCCCAACAAGGATCCCCCTGGAGCATATACCCCTCCACCTCGACTCTGAGCCACCTTCAGTAGCCATTAGCTGTGGTGTCAGACAGAATTGCTATGGCAGTCTACACTCAGTCATATGGTGGTGGCCCCCTGCCACCCCTCCATCTCTCCTTCACCCAGTTCTCGTCTCAACAAACAAGTGGAAGGAGGAAGGCGGCGGACTTGTAGGAACACTTCCGGAGTCGTTGCTCGTCGCTATAATAACACGTACTGCCGTCATGGCTTCCTGCTGCCATGTTTCTGCAGGACAACGGCTGCTCTGGCTGCATGGGGAGTTTCCTGTAACCCACCTAATCGTTGTGGGCTCCACAGGGAACAGCAGACACGGATCCCAGCACCCCAGAATGGAAATCCGGAAGTCCCAGAAGGGTTTGCGGACATCAGGGAGCCCGCATTCACTTCGGGGAGACTCCCAGAACTTACAGGAGACTTGGGATCCCTGAAAATTACTATGACTATATACATTGTTACGCTGTTGTAGTGATCATGAATGATTTGAGTCATATTTAAATGTTGTAATTAATTGTTATACCAAAGAAGGAACACTAGGGGCAGTGTAGGCTTTTTGCCCTGTGTGGCTAGCTGTGATGTCATTAAGCCAGCCCACCCTAGAGAGGTTACCTCCTATGGTGACTCCCACTGGGAATAAAAGATATTTGTGGGAAACAATTAGCTTTTTCTGCTGTGTGGACCTGGAGAGGAAGGCCATGAGATCTGCTCTGCCCCTTGTAAGTTGATTGCATCTGGTTTTCATTTACTTTCTGTATTGCTTTGATTGTGACTGTCCTCTGATTGTGAGATGTGTCCTGTAACGTGTGCTATTTGACCGTAATACCCAAAAGAAAAAGAAATATTAGGGCCTTAATTATTGCATATTATTTCATTAATTAATGTTAGATTTAATGCCCAAAATGAAATGGCCTTACTCTATATTTGAGGACAAGCGCCACCATCTGTGACCAACAGGAACTGCTTATCCATTCATTACTGGCAAACTGTTCGTCCTGGGTTGACGTGTAAAGCCTTTATTGTATGTACACACTATTTGTGTTATAGGAAGTGCTGTTCCCAATTGTCACCTTTCTCCCTCGGCGCAAAGCTCCTCCCGTTCAGCTCAGAGATACTGAAACGCAGAATTCCCTGCAGCTTTTCTTCCACAATTTGCATATTACATTGTGTACATGGCGCAGGTTGGACATTGCTCGGAAATGGTACACTTTTGTGCTCAATTTCCGTAACGCCTGCACAGAATGACAGATTGGTGGTGAGTGCGCATGCGCATTCAGCACCAATGCTTTGGCTCCTGTATCCTACAATGCTTCCTATTGTGACGATGTCAAAATGTAGAGCGTACTGTAATCATGTGATGTAATCAGGGGTCAAGTCCTGGGAAAAAAAGTGAGGGAACTCACCCACGAATTCCACAACCCATATTACCTGAAGAAAAAATATATATAATCACGAGTATAGCCGGACGAGCCGGTGATACCATTTTTATTGGGTTAACATTACATTTAAAAGACAAGCTTTCAAGAGTGTAAACTGGAAACTATACTGATCAGTGAAAGGTATCACTACGTACAGGTATACTCGTGATTTTGGCAACTGGACTAACGCGTTTTATATATAATCTATATATATATCCAGGCCCAGACCCCCCTGAATTATATACACAGCACTGGACCCCCAGAATAATATACACGGCACTGGTTATATGGATATAATTTCCCAGTTCACATGGATATAATTGCCCCAGCTCTCATGGATGATGCCCCCAGGTCTCATGGATAATGCCCCCAGGTCTCATGGATAATGCCCCCAGGTCTCATGGATAATGCCCCCAGGTCTCATGGATAATGCCCCCAGGTCTCATGGATAATGCCCCCAGGTCATGGATATTGCCCCCAGCTCAGGGATAATGCCCCCAGGTCTCAGGGATAATGCCCCCAGCTCAGGGATAATGCCCCCAGGTCTCAGGGATAATGCCCCCAGGTCTCAGGGATAATGCCCCCAGGTCTCATGGATAATGCCCCCAGCTCATGGATAATGCCCCCAGGTCTCATGGATATATGCCCCCAGGTCTCATGGATAATGCCCCAGCTCATGGATAATGCCCCCAGCTCTTGGATATTGCCCCAGCTCATGGATAATGCCCCCAGCTCATGGATAATGCCCCCAGCTCATGGATTTGCCCCAGCTCATGGATAATGTCCCCAGCTCATGGATATTGCCCCAGCTCATGGATATTGCCCCAGCTCATGGATAATGCCCCCAGCTCATGGATATTGCCCCAGCTCATGGATAATGTCCCCCAGCTCATGGATAATGCCCCCAGCTCATGGATAATGCCCCCAGCTCATGGATAATGCCCCCAGCTCATGGATATGCCCCCCAGCTCATGGAAATGCCCCAGCACATGGAAATGCCCCCCAGCTCATGGAAATGCCCCAGCACATGGATATGCCCCCCAGCTCATGGAAATGCCCCAGCACATGGATATGCCCCAGCACATGGATATGCCCCCCAGCTCATGGATATGCCCCCAGCTCATGGAAATGCCCCCCAGCTCATGGAAATGCCCCATCACATGGATATATGCCCCCAGCTCATGGAAATGCCCCATCACATGGATATGCCCCCCAGCTCATGGAAATGCCCCCCAGCTCATGGATACTGCCCCCCAGCTCATGGATTTGCCCCCCAGCTCATGGATTTGCCCCCCAGCTCATGGATATGTCCCCCAGCTCACGGAAATGTCCCCCAGCTCATGGATTTGCCCCCCAGCTCATGGATATGCCCCAGCTCATGGATATGCCCCCCAGCTCATGGAAATGTCCCCCAGCTCATGGACATGTCCCCTAGCTCATGGAAATGTCCCCCAGCTCATGGATCTTGCCCCCCAGCTCATGGAAATGTCCCCAGCTCATGGATTTGCCCCCCAGCTCATGGAAATGTCCCCCAGCTCATGGATAGTGCCCCCAGCTCACCTCTCTGCGGCGTCTGCGCCCGGCGGCCGCGTGCTTCCTGTTAGAACGGCCGCTGGCAGGAAGTGCAGCCGCTCGCCTGGGATCGATGAAACAGCCAGGCGAGCGGCTCCACTTCCTGTCAGCGGGCCGTTCTAACAGGAAGCACGCGGCCGCCGGCAATGTGCGGCGGCCACCTGCTCCAGCCTTTCGGGCTCGGGCCACAGCGGGAACGCTGCGTTCCCGCAGCGTTCCCACTGTGGGAGAAGTGCGGGAATGCCGTTCCCACTCGACTCGAGCCCTGGATGTAATCATCTATTGCTCTATAACATCTTCCCCCATTCAAACAGCTTCTCTCCCATATAAACTATATTGTACAGAAACACACTTTGTTTATCCGGAGAATGGTTTTGAAAGGAACGGTTACACTCATCTGTGAATCCTCTCATGGACTGTAAGAGAGTAATTTCTTCCAAAACATTTCCCACATTCAGAACATTCGTATGGCTTCTCTCCTGTATGAATTTTCACATGTACAGTAAGCTCACCCTTTGATCCAAAACATTTCTCACATTCAGAACATGCAAACGGCTTCTCTCCCGTATGAATTCGTTCATGTGAAGTAAGCACACTCTTTGCTTTAAAACATTTCCCACATTCAGAACAAGCAAACGGCTTCTCTCCTGTATGAATTCTCTCATGTATAGTAAGCTCACCCTTCGTTCTAAAAAAATTCTCACATTCAGAACATGCAAACGGCTTCTCTCCCGTATGAATTCGTTCATGTGCAGTAAGCTCACCCTTTGCTTTAAAACATTTCCCACATTCCGAACATACAAATGGCTTCTCTCCTGTATGAACTCTCTCATGTGCAGTAAGCTCATCCTTTCTTCTAAAACATTTCTCACATTCAGAACATGCAAACGGCTTCTCTCCTGTATGAATTCTCTCGTGTACAACGAGCTTACACTTTGATTTAAAACATTTCCCACATTCTAAACAAACAAATGGCTCCTCACCTGTATGAATTCTCTCGTGTACAGTAAGCGCACTATGTGTTCTAAAACATTTCCCACATTCAGAACAAACAAATGGCTTCTCACCTGTATGAGTTCTCTCGTGTATATTAAGCTCATCCTTTGTTCTAAAGCATTTCCTACATTCAGAACATGCAAACTGCTTCTCTCCTGTATGAATTCTCTCATGCACAGTAAGTGCACTATTCGTTCTAAAACATTTCCCACATTCAGAACATACAAACGGCTTCTCTCCTGTATGAATTCTCTCATGTATAGTAAGCGCACTATTTGTTCTAAAACATTTCCCACATTCAGAACATGCAAATGGCTTCTCTCCTGTATGAATTTTCTCATGTTTAGTAAGATCCCCCTTTGTTCTAAAACATTTCTCACATTCAGAACATGCAAACGACTTCTCTCCTACGTCAACTCTGTATTTACCGAGACTTGCATCTGTGCTTAAACATTTCTCACTTTTGGGGCACAGAAATGTCCCAGATGACAGCCCTGGATTCTCTGGTTCTTTTGGATTTTCCAGGAAGTGCAAAGCTTCCTCTTTGATGATTATTTCGTCTTGCTTTATGGACAGTGGCTTTATGATGTTTTCCTCAACATATGGCACTGGTTCTTCAAAAGCAATTCCTGAAGACATTTTAGGACTTTTTCTGTACTCCTGGGGGGTGAAAAATCCAATATTTTACTAGGTCACCAAACCAAATGCAATCATGTCAAAATTCCCTTTATGCTGGCATGGGTTGCCAGGGATTTCTTCAGGATTAAAACTAAACATTTCTTGAAGTCAGAGTCCCCCCCCCATACTAAAAAGGTACAAATGGTCTTGCATGGAGACTTATTAAACCAGAGAGTGTGCACTTTCAGCCCATAGGGGAATCCTCTGTCTAGAGAGGTTGCTCTGCCAACCTTACAAACTCTGCAAGCTCTTGTGAAAGTGTAAAGTATTTTACAAGTTATCCAAAATATAAATAAATTGGAATATGCAATTTATGTTCCTCATCACATAAGCCACCTGTCCCAAACCACCCCCCGTGCATGCTGAATCCTGTTCTGCTCTATGAGACCCCACCCGGTTATACCACAGAGGCAAATTCCTTAAATCTGCTCTCAATGACATATTGTTGTCACCTTATATGGGAGAAGTACTACAATCACTTTGCACACGTGGCAGTCTGATTGGTTATGACATCATATCCTCCATTTTGTTTGTAAGGACATATATACACACACATACATACATACATACATACATATATATATATATTATACTCCTGTTGATGAATACAATTTGAATTTGAAGGACATAGTAGGTTGTCTGTGTCTTATTCATTTTCCACAAGCGCCGCTCGCCAATGCCTGGGTACAGAGACCAGAGAGACCTGTAATCGAGATGGGGGACACATGGAGACCCAAGGGAGAGGAGACGGTGCATTTTGCCATAATTCGGCAGCACAGAAATTGTCTCAGAGAATTAATGGTTTGTCTATTCACAGAACGCCGAATTGCACAGAAATTTGGGCGAAATGACCAGATTTACGGCAATTTCAATTTGACAGGTTTTAACAGGCGAATCCCATAGGTTTCAATGTAATAAATTACATTTTTTTTTTAAAAAATAATATATTTAAAAGATAATTTATTAGATTATTTTTTTTTTAACCCCTTCACTGTGGAGCCATTTCTACTGGATTTGCTCATCATCATGTTTAAATGCGATTTGAAGTCATATCCTTTTTTTTATGGCAGACTCGGCAGATTCATAATATATTAGGGTTGCACCGATACCGATACTGGGTACTGCAGGAGTACTTGGTACTCCTGCAGTACCCCCCGATATTTTTCCCGATACCGGAAGCTGGCATTGAGCCGAGGGGCTGCGGCGGCTGTCCGAATGCTCTATCGGCATTCGGACAGCCGCCCCTGGAGCTCTCTGGCATACTTACCTTCCTGAGCGACGCCGAGAAAGTCTCCACGCATCCGCTCGTTGGAAGGACCCCAGCCGCGACCACGTGGGACCATGTGATCGCGGCTGGGGTCCTTCCAACGAGCGCGCGTGCGGAAACTTTCCCGGCGTCGCTCAGGAAGGTAAGTATGAACACAGTGAGCAGCTGCAGGGCCTGTCCGAATGCCGATTGGGCCTGTCCGAATGCTCTAAATCGGCATTCGGACAGGCCCTGCAGCTGCTCACTGTGTTCATACTTACCTTCCTGAGCGACGCCGGGAAAGTTTCCGCGCGCGTGCGCTCGTTGGAAGGACCCCAGCCGCGATCACATGGTCCCACGTGGTCGTGGCTGGGGTCCTTCCAACGAGCACACGCGCGGAGACTTTCCCGGCGTCGCTCAGGAAGGTAAGTATCGTCGCTGGGAGGCATACCCATGTGTGAGCTGTGGGGGCATATCCATGTGTGAGCTGGGGGGGCATATCCATGAGCTGGGGCAATATCCGTGTGTGAGCTGGGGCAATATCCGTGTGTGAGCTGGGGCAATATCCGTGTGTGAGCTGGGGCAATATCCGTGTGTAAGCTGGGGCAATATCCGTGTGTGAGCTGGGGCAAATCCATGAGTGAGCTGGGGCATATCCATGAGTGAGCTGGGGCATATCCATGAGTGAGCTGGGGCATATCCATGAGCGAGCTGGGGCATATCCATGAGCTGGGGCATATCCATGAGCTGGGGCAGTATGAATATATATATATATATATATATATATATATAAATAATCGGGGGGGATATACATGTGAGCTGGGGGCATTTTTATATGGTCTGTTCTTATTGGAAAGCGTCACATGACATCAACGAAAAGTATCGGTACTCGGTATCGGTGAGTACTTTTAAAAAGTATCAGTACTCGGTCTTAAAAAAGTGGTATTGGTGTATCCCTATAATATATCATTATTATATGTATATGCCATATCCTGCCAGAATGCTATAACAAAAAAAGTACATAAATTTGAACTTAATAAAATTTCAATCATCTACATCATGTAAAATAATTTTTTCAAATTTTATTATGCAACCCTTTGCGTTTACATATTCTATAGGATACGCTTGTTAAAAATGGGAAACTGGTACTGTATTTTTTTGAGAAAATACATGATTTTAGCTAAAACTGCAGCATCATTGTGTCACATTATAAAAGTAAAACAATAGTGCTGCATTAATAGTTTCTATTTTTATTTGTTAGTTTTTAAAAAAATAATTACACAGACCTTGGTCATGTTTGGTATCATTGAAAATGCCATGCTCTGGCCTTTCCGATGATACCAAAGACGACCCTCTAGCTGCCACATATCAGGAGATATGGGGGTCATTATTACCTGCTATCTCCACCATAGGTGGCAGCTAGGGGGTTAACTCCCGAACTGACGTCAGTGGGCGGGGGAAGATCCCAAAGGTTTGGCTGACATCCAAGATATCAGCCACCTCCGGGAGAGGATGATGATCCAGCATCGAATCGCGATCCTGTATATATGGGGTTAAAACCAATCATCGCTGCAAAGGGCAGACTGTGTCCTTCCCAGCAGGGAATTGCCTTTTTACTGTGGCCATTGGCGCTGGGGAGGGAGATGACGTCAGTCCGCTGGCCGGAGTCCCGAAGGCGGGGCTGACATCAAAAGATATCAGCCTGCACCGGGAGACCACAGAGATCGGGTGAAATACCTGCCAATCGCCCCTGCGAAATGAGGATGCGCTCAGCGCATCTGCCACAAGCTTAGCATGTCCTTCGCAGGAAAGTGGTTAAAATACTTTAAATAGACCTTCTTATTACATTGTAAAGGACCTTTAATATTATATAGACCCATATATTTACAACACTTTTATTGAATTAACCTCCTATTAGTAGACGCCCCCCCGTTTGGTGGAATTCGTCGAGGCCGATTCAGCAGTTTTCTTCAATGTCCGGTAACCTCTTCAGCGACTCCATTTTCGGCACAATACGGCAAACATTCGATAAATAGTGGACTCACCGAAATGGAATCGCTGAACGGAGCCAAAATGAAAAGCACCGAAACTGAACTCAATTTTGGTGCCTTGTGAATAAGCTCTATAGTAATAATATGTGCTGAATCTGCTGACAAAACAATATATTATGTGTCTGGGTCCTGTAATAAAACAAGACTTAAATCATCACTTAAACATAATATGCTAAATGAGCTCAGCACACAAAGGGGTGTGTGTGAAATGTCTCAGCAGTGGAGGGGTTGAAAACTGTAAAGTGCCCATTCCCCCAGAGAACACAACACTACTTTCTATTCAGGTGACCCCCCACGAAGAGGGGGGAGGCTGTGCTCATTCGGTATGGGGGCTGCATTTGCGTATAGACCATCAGGAGCTAAACCCTGAAACCTTAACCCTCGGGATACAAAGCAAAAACCCAGGTGGCCCATCCAAGAAAATTAGGGACTATTAGCAACTATGCGATTTAACTCTTCACTCACTGACAGCACATTAACCCATTCCCTGCCAGAAAGCTCCATATCAGTGATTGTGGCCCCTGCAGGGGGTGATTGTCACACAGGGGCTTCTTATAGACTAAGCATGGCCTTATTCCCATGGCTGGGAGACATTTCATTGCTGAATTCACACACATCATTATACAGCGGATACAGCTTATAATCAGCAATATATGCATTTACTTACAAGAAGCCGCTCACTCCCAGGACCCTCAGCCTGGATCTCCTCTCTGGATTCACCAGCTGGATCTGCCGCCACACAGGGCTCAGGACACAAAGGACAAAGGGGATGGAGCTACAGGGATTAAAGGAGAGGCAGGAGTTACATGTATTAAGAAAACAATAAAAACACAAAATGTGAAAATAACGTAAAGCTGCACTGACAGGAAGGAAACACAACTGTACAGGATAATTTGCACCCTCCTAGAAGGACCCGGAGATTAGTGCAGGAAGAAGAAACCAGCTTTCTACGTGTTTACAATGTGGGACATGGCGCCCACACATACCTGAGCCTCCTCTCCCAGGCCACCAGTCCTGTCTGTGCTACTCCTGTGTATGTCCTCTCCAGTCACATGGGGGTGTGAGCAGCCTCATGGAGCCCGTAGTAAGGGACATTCCCTGCACAGCCTCAGCTTCTCACACACACAGTAGCAGCACAGAGGGATGGGCGCGCTCTGATGACATCACAGCTCATGTGACTGGCTGCAGGGCTCACGTGGTGCTGGGGGAGAGGAATGGCGGACACTGAGCTGTGAGGTGGCTGGATCCAGCACTGAGGGTAGAGGATAACTGCTGCAGAGTTCAAAACACTCAAGACAATCTCCTGCATCACGTGAGCCCTGCAGACAGTCACATGAGCTATGATGTCATCAGAGTGCGCCCGTTGCTGCCGGAAACGGTGATTGTCCCTAAACAGCTCTGGTCCACCTTCAACACCCTCCTCTACCCACATGCACCTCCCCCCTCAGCTGCCTTCAGCGCTCAAGACCTGGCAGACTACTTCCTCAGTAAAACTCTAACTATCAGAAGCAACATCCCAACACAAGATATTTATCTGCCACCTCCACTCACACAGGTCCCCTCTGCCACCCTCTGCCGCTTCCTCCCAGCCACTGAGGAGGAAGTCAATTCCTTATTGTCCTCCTCACATCTCACCACATGCCCGTTCGACCCCATTCCCTCACATCTAATTCCTCCCCTCTCCTCCTCCCTCACCCCTGCTCTCACACACATCTTCAACCTATCTCTCTCCACTGGCTCCTTTCCATCCGCCTTCAAACACGCGCTAGTTACCCCTTTACTAAAGAAACCATCCCTTGATCCCAACTCTCCATCCAATTACCGCCCTGTATCCCTGCTTCCCTTCACATCAAAGCTCTTAGAAAAACTAGTCTTCAACCGCCTCTCCTTCTTCCTGTCCTCCAATTCCCTACTTGACCCCCTGCAATCTGGCTTCCGTCTCCTACACTCAACTGAAACTGCCCTCACCAAAGTCACCAACGACCTCCTAACTGCTAAAAAACACGGCCACTATTCTATTCTCATCCTGCTTGACCTCTCGGCTGCTTTTGACACTGTTGACCACCCCCTCCTTCTACAGACCCTCAACTCTCTGGGTCTCGGTGACACTGCACTTGCTTGGGTTGACTCCTATTTATCCAACAGGTCCTTCTGTGTGTCCTTTGCTGGTAACTCCTCCTCTTCATTGCCTCTATCTGTTGGTGTACCTCAAGGCTCTGTCCTTGGTCCTCTGCTCTTTTCCATCTACACCTCCTCCCTGGGCAAAATCATCAACAGCTTTGGATTTAATTACCACCTCTACGCTGATGAAACTCAGATCTACCTCTCTACCCCTGATCTCTCTCCCCCTGTCCTCTTAAAAGTCAGTGACTGTTTATCTGGCATCTCCTCCTGGATGGCCTCCCACCACCTAAAGATCAACATGTCAAAGACTGAGCTCCTACTTATTCCTCCCTCCAATGCCTCCCCACCTCCTGACTTCTCTATCACGGTGGAGGGTATCACCATCTCCCCATCAAACCAAGTTCGCTGTCTTGGAGTTACACTTGACTCTGCTCTTTCCTTCATCCCCCACATCAAGTCTCTTTCCTCCTCCTGCCGATACCAACTGCGTAATATTTCCAGAATTCGGCCATTTCTTACCGCTGTCACCACAAAACAACTCATACACGCCCTGGTAATCTCCCGACTCGACTATTGCAATAATCTCTTATCTGGCCTCCCTCTGTCCCGCCTCTCCCCCCTACAATCCATCCTGAACGCCTCCGCCAGGCTCATCCACCTCACCCGCCGCTCTGTCTCTGCCGCTCCCCTCTGCGAGTCCCTTCACTGGCTCCCCATCCACTGCAGAATTAAGTTCAAGATCCTTATCCTTACCTACAAAACCCTCACTAACTCAGCGCCCCACTACCTGTCCTCACTAATCACCAAATACACCCCAGCCCGCTCCCTAAGGTTAAACCGTGACCTGCGCCTAGCTTCTCCCCGCATCACCTCTTCCCATGATAGACTGCAGGATTTCTCACGCGCAGCCCCCACTCTCTGGAAT
The DNA here is from genome assembly GCA_009667805.1 of Leptobrachium leishanense. NCBI lineage: Eukaryota > Metazoa > Chordata > Amphibia > Anura > Megophryidae > Leptobrachium > Leptobrachium leishanense. The sequence goes on from CM019068.1 coordinate 159,162,419, forward strand.
GCTCTCCCTCGTACTGTCAGACTTTCCCCTAACTTCTCTTCCTTCAAACGCTCCCTTAAAACATTCCTATTTAGGGAAGCCTACCACCCAACTCACTGACGCAACCATCAATCACTCTCACCTTACAGTCCTCTCCTCCTGTTTCCAACCCCAACCCTCCTAGATTGTGAGTTCCTACGGGAATAGGGCCCTCATCTCCTCCTGTACTGTTTGTCAAATGTTGTTCAATGTATTGTAACCCTGTCTATACTGTGCTTATTGTACAGCGCTGCGGAATATGCTGGTGCTTTATAAATAAAGAATAATAATAATAAATAATAATTGTGAGAAGCTGAGGATGTGCTGGGAATGTCCGGCCCTGGCCCCTTACTACGGGCTCCATGAAGCTGCTCACACCCCCATGTGACTGGAGAGGACACACACAGGAGTAGCACAGACAGGGCTGGGAGAGGAGGTCTAGGTATGTGCGGGCGCCATGTAGGGTTGCCACCTTTTCTTCAAGCCAAACCCAAACACTCTAGTGTTGGGCAGCCATTTATTTTTGTAGCGTATACATTATGTGTATATTTACATTATAAATATATATTATAAAGCAAAGAGTGTGTATATATAAATATACACTATACAGTGTGGGCGCCTATTTATAAATTAATTTAAAGTGCAGGGTGTAGTGCTAATAAATAGTCAATGCTGCCTAGGTATGGTAAAAACACATAAAAAACAACCAAAATATGTGTCAGAATACAAGATAAAAGGCGAATATCCATACGGCGCATCTAGTACAATTAATATGTTAATAAATCAATGGATATATAAGATCCATAAAATCTATTAAAAAACTCATAAACCGTAGCAGTAAAAAATGTATTAAAAATGTATATTATTATCAAGTCAATAAGGTGCATAGAGTAAAGTCCAGGTCAAATGTGCAAACAGTGCAAAAAAGTGCTCAAGTATATATTGATGGAATACTCAAAAATGATGATGAGAAATGATGTGCTGATCTTCTTATAAGTGCTGGTGCTGAATCCTCATATCCGCCATTAATCCTCAAGAAAGCACATCACAAGAAAGGATATAGTGCAGACAGTCAAAATAGAATAGGCTCGAATTATAACCAAAATTCCAAACCACTCACATTTATGGGAGCCCACAAGGTCCCGGCTCGAGAGAAAACAGCCTGCAGCCAAATATAGGGTGGCACTTCCCTTCTTTCTGTTCGTACTGGAGACTAAAAATAGAGAGAATCGGAGACGGCCGTCTCCCGATTCTCTCTATTTTTAGTCTCCAGTACGAACAGAAAGAAGGAAGTGCCACCCTATATTTGGCTGCAGGCTGTTTTCTCTCGAGCCGGGACCTTGTGGGCTCCCATAAATGTGAGTGGTTTGGATTTTGGTTATAATTCGAGCCTATTCTATTTTGACTGTCTGCACTATTATCCTTTCTTGTGATGTGCTTTCTTTGAGGATTAATGGCGGATATGAGGATTCAGCACCAGCACTTATAAGAAGATCAGCACATCATTTCTCATCATCATTTTTGAGTATTCCATCAATATATACTTGAGCACTTTTTTGCACTGTTTGCACATTGACCTGGACTTTACTCTATGCACCTTATTGACTTGATAATAATATACATTTTTAATACATTTTTTACTGCTACGGTTTATGAGTTTTTTAATAGATTTTATGGATCTTATATATCCATTGATTTATTAACATATTAATTGTACTAGATGCGCCGTATGGATATTCGCCTTTTATATTAAATATATATTATGATGGTATGCATGGCAGACTTCTGATGGCACACTGGTATTAATAAGAGAGGGGGGGATTTTTACTTCGATATTATCTTACTTTGTTTTCACCTTTTAATGCCTGGTTCGATGGAGCCTGAGGAATGGAGACCAGAAGCAGATCTATGAATGATGCAGCTGAACTGGTAGGCACTGGCACACATAGCAGCTGCTGCTGCGCTCACAATAACTTGCAACTTGTCTCAGAGCCGGGCATACCACGAGCAAGCACGTAAACTTTGTCACTTGACACTGCATGTCACGTGTGCCGTGTGACAGCAAGAGGCTGATGGGAGGAAGAGACGTCTCCCACCACACCACTCCCACACTCAGTGATAGGCAGAGTGGGCGGTGCAGACAAAGCTTCTCTCTCAAGAAGATGTTGCTGGAGAAGGACTGCGATGGCATTCGTAAGTAGAAGACAAGGCGGAGACTCAGACAGCTCCTCCGAGTCATGTGGCAGGGGGTGTCAAAACCGGACCGATGACTCGAAAACCAGACTGTCAGGGTGCAAACCGGACAGATGGGAACCTTGGCACCATGTCCCACATGCTGGTTATTGCATGGAAAGCTGTCTATTATTCACATTTTCCATGGCCATATTCTGTGTCATTGGAAACAGCAGAGCCCTTGTGAGTGTATAGGATGGAGATGCTGATCTTTCCGTCGTTGCTTCCCCTTTATATGATCTGTGTATAATTACACGCCGCGTCATCTCCTCCTCTCTCGCTCCTGACATATGAAATGATTAGTCAGGGCAGATAAATACATGTTTTATTCCAGTGTCTGTAGCTCTGAGCCCTGATCATGCAGGGGTTAAAAACAGTACAAAGTGACTGAGTCATGCGAGATGAAGTCACTCCAAGTGTATAACACATGGTCGTATGAAGTCACATATAGTTACATAGTTACATAGTTACATAGTTATATAGGCTGAAAAAAGACATGCGTCCATCGGGTTCAGCCTCTCCCACATAACCTACTGCTGTTGATCCAAAAGAAGGCAAAAAACCCAGTCTGAATGCTTGCCAATATGCAACATACTGGGAAAAAATTCCTTCTTGACCCCAGAATGGCAGTCAGATTTCTCCTTGGATCAAGAAGCTTTTACCCACATATTAAATATTATAACCCTTAATATTCTGTGTCTGCAGGAAGTCATCCAGTCGTTTTTTAAAAGTCTGTACAGACTCTGACCCAACCACCTCAACAGGCAGAGAATTCCACAGCTTGATTGTTCTCACCGTAAAATAACCCTTCCTATGCTTTAAGCTAAATTTTCTTTCTTCCAGTCTAAATGGATGACCCCTTGTCCTATGTATAGTCCTGTTAATGAATAGGTTATCAGACAATGGTTGATAATGGCCCCGTATATATTTATATAAGGTTATCAGATCCCCTCTAAGGCGCCTTTTCTCTAAACTAAACAGGTTTAAGCTTGTTAGTCTTTCCTCATAACTTAACCCTTCCATCCCCCTTATTAATTTAGTTGCCCGTCTCTGCACTTTTTCTAACGATATAATATCTTTTTTTAAGACAGGTGCCCAAAATTGCACGGCATATTCAAGGTGCGGCCTGACCATTGATTTATACAGAGGCAAAATTATGTTTTCATCCGTGAGTGAACTCCCCTTTTAATGCATGCCAGTACTTTGCTGGCCTTGGCGGCTGCTGTTTGACATTGCACATTGTTACTTAGTTTGAAGTCTATCAGGGTTATCCAAAGAGATTCGAAAAGTCACCGCACATTCGGTGACTTTTCGTTCTCTTCAATTCGGTTCCTTTTGCCGATTGCATTTCGGTGACCCTGCGGTGTATTCAGCAAACACCACAGGGTCCCCGAATTGCAGGGAAAAGCTGCCGAAAACCTGACGAAAACTAACCGAATGCACGCTGAAAACAAGCAAAAACATCTGGATTAACCTTCGAAGAAGCCGAACAGGAGCCGAACATGAGCCGAATCACACAGAGCCGAAGCAGCTGTGACGTAGAGGAGGCAGTGAATAAATTAGAAAAACCATTTGTATGAATCTGGGAAAATGAAACGCTGTTTGCAAAGAAACTACTGAGCGAAAATGTCTGAAATTTTCACAGGAGGTCCAGGGAATGATAATAAAGAGGGCTGTTACAAAAAAAATAAGTAAACTGAAAAAAAAAAAAAAAAAAATCGGACTTTTCATTTTTTTTAAAAAATTCAGAAAAATGCTTAAAGTATCCTAAAAAATCTATAAATAAAGAGACTTTTTGCTGCAGAATTTTATAATGAACGGTTTATTAGATATTGAATTAAAACGGGAATATTTTTAACATTGAAGCCTATGGGATTCGCCTGAATAAATTTGCCGAATTAAACCACCGAATGGCAGGGCATTAGGGGAACCTTTCACTGCTGGTTTGTGTTCTCTGAATAGCCGAAGCAGTGCTTTTTCATGGGGATTTCACTGCCCTCGAACAGGGACGAACAGGCACCGTATGTGCAGGCAATTCGACAGGATTTGGCGAATTGCCTGCTCTCTGGATAGCCGAATGGTCAGGAAAGGTAACCGAACCCTGATTTTCAGCGTTCGGTTACCTTTCTCAAGCAATTCGAATCTCTTTGGATAACCCTGTATGATTATTCCCAAATCCTTCTCCTGCTTGGATTTCCCTAACTCCGTACCATTTAGGGTATAAATTGCTTGTGTGTTCTTCACTCCAAAGTGCATAACTTTACATTTATCTAGATTAAATCTCATCTGCCATTTAAGTGCCCAGTCCCCCAATATATCTAAATCCCTCTGCAGCGAAGTAACATCCTGCTCACATTGTATTACTTTTCCTAGCTTTGTGTCATCTGCAAACACTGATACATGACTTTCAATGCCTATCTCAAGGTCATTTATAAATAAATTGAATAGTATTGGTCCTATAACAGACCCCTGAGGGACACCACTTACCACTGGTGTCCATCTTGAAAATGTACCATTTATGACCACTCTCTGTACCCTATCTTTTAGCCAGTTTTCTATCCAAGAACAAGTATTTTCATCTAGACCATTTTTTCTTAATTTAAGTAGTAACCTTTTGTGTGGAACTGTGTCGAAAGCTTTGGCAAAATCTAAGTAAATCACATCCACTGCGACCCCCTGATCTATACTTCTACATACTTCCTCATAGAACGTAATTAGGTTAGTCTGACATGATCTGTGTTTCATGAAACCATGCTGATTTTTGCCAATTACATTATACCTCCCAATAAATTCCTGAATATTATCCCTTAGTAACCCCTCAAATACTTTCCCAGCCACAGATGTTAAGCTCACAGGTCTATAATTCCCAGGCACAAATTTTAAACCTTTCTTAAATATAGGGATCACGTCAGCTTTTCTCCAATCCTCTGGTACTATTCCTGAAAGAAAAGAATCTTGAAAGATTAAGAACAGAGGTTTACATATTTCAACACATAGCTCTCTTAGTACTCGCGGGTGAATTCCATCTGGCCCTGGGGCTTTATTAGCATTCACATTGTTTAATTTGTGTAAAACCTTGTCCTGAGTCAACCAGTCACTTTGTATTAGTAAGTTTTTATTAATGAATTTCATGTCTCCTGTTATAGGTTTCTCTTTGATAAATACTGAAGAAAAATAATCATTTAAAATTTCTGCCTTATCCTGATCTTCAGTTAACAATAACCCTGACTCAGATTTTAGTGAACCTACATTTTCACTCTTGGGTTTTTTAGAATTTATGTACCTAAAGAATCTTTTAGGGTTGGTCTTGCTCTCTTTGGCTATTTCTTTTTCATTTTCTAGTTTAGCCCATCTAATCGCATTTTTACATGCTTTATTGGCTGCCCTATATGCTTTATAGGATGCCTCAGATTTATCAAATTTAAAAGCTTTAAATGCCTTCTTTTTATTTTTCATTTCCTTAGTTACCTTCCTACTAAGCCACATTGGTTTCAGTCTGTTTCTTTTATATTTATTAACCAGTGAATATATTGTGACGTGTACTTTTCTAGTGTTAGTTTAAAGATATTCCACTTATCCTCAGTGTTTTTCCCGTGAAAGAGTTTCTGCCAGTCAATGACATTGAGAGCTTCCTTTATTTTAATAAAGTTGGCCTTTTTAAAATTATATATTTTAGCATGCCCCTTATGAATGTGTTTTTTTTGAGTTTATATCAAAAGTCACCATGTTATGGTCGCTATTTCCCAACTGTTTTTTACATTAATATTTGAGAAAAGATCCACATTATTTGTTATAACCAGGTCCAGACAGTTATCCTCTCTAGTTGGTGTTTCTACCAGTTGTGACATGAAGGTATCATTTAAAATGTTCAGGAACCGGATTCCCTTTGCTGAATTACTAGTCCCACTATCCCAATTTATGTCCGGGTAATTAAAATCTCCAATAATTAAAGTGCTGCCATGATGTGCAGCCTTCCTAATTTGCTCTAACAGTTGTTCTTCCTCATCATTATCTATATTAGGTGGTTTATAACATATGCCAACCAATAATTGACTTCCCTGTTTATTCCCCAACGAAATATTTACCCATAAGGATTCCACATTTCCCTCATCGCTTTCCAGTTGTGTAATATTAGGCTTTAAATCCTGATTTACATATAAACACACTCCACCCCCTTTCTTATGTTTCCTATCCTTTCTAAACAATGTATAACCATTTAAGTTTACAGCCCAGTCATGCGTTTCGTCCCACCACGTTTCTGTTATTCCTATGTCGTATTGCTTAGTGTATGCTATTACCTCTAGTTCCCCCATCTTGTTATTGAGGCTCCTTGCATTAGCAAGCATACATTTAATGTTGTCTCTACCCACACATGCTGATTGCGACTTTACATTACATGCCTCCACTGTTCTTACATTACCCATCCCCCCAGCTCCACCCCCCTTAGTCCGAGCTGAAACCCTTCCGCTATCTGCTCTGTCTCCATTTTGTAAGATACTGTATCCCTCCCCCCTTCCACTAGTTTAAAGTCTCCTCCAACCTTTTAACCATCCTCTCCCCTAGCACAGCAGACCCTCTTCCATTCAGGTGCAATCTATCATGACTATACAGATTGTACCCCAGTGCAAAATGAGCCCAGTGCTCTAAAAACCCAAAGCCCTCCTTCCTGCACCAAGCTTTAAGCCACGCATTGACCTCCCTAATCTCCCGCTGCCTTTCCACTGTAGCACGTGGCACAGGTAGGATCTCAGAAAATACTACCTTGGAGGACCTCTTCTTCAGTTTACTTCCTAATTCCCTGAAATCATTCTTCAGGTCCTTCCATCTTCCGCTTACTTTGTCATTGGTACCAATATGGACCATGACAGCTGGGTCATCTCCAGCCCCTCCCAATAATCTATCAACTCTGTCAACCACATGCCTAACACGGGCACCCGGCAGACAGCAAACTGTCCGGTTAAGGCGATCAGCGCGACAGATTACCCTGTCTACTCTCTTAATGATCTGGGTTCATAGTCTGACGACCAGTCACTTATAGGACGACACATCCAGTGTCACCCCATCCCTGACCAGATGCAAAACTAAGAGCCAGGGACATCTATGGGGTCTACGATTGTAAGGTTTGAGTGCAGGGGGGGGGGTTAAAGGTGGATTTTTATTTCTTGACGTTACGTTTTGTAAATCACAATGTGAGAGAGGGGAGATAAGGATAAAAAGTGAGCAGAATATTCCTGTGTAATTTCAGACACATTGCGCTTCCTCTAATCGTTGCTCCACAAGATCCGGGCGTCCAGGTAACCTGTGATAATGAATCCACACACAGCCAGGGATCCGCTGAGCCAGAGAATCCTGGATCTAACTCTGGAGATGATCTTTCTGCTGACTGGAGAGGTAAGAGATTCCATGAGATTGCCATATTCCTGCTGATATTAAATCCCCCTGGAGCTGTGTGACCCAGGAGACATTTCAGAGGCAGATCAGTAGTAGATTCATGTGTAAATAAAGGTTCCAGCTCACCATACAGCACACTATGGAGATAACACACTGACACATACACAAAAGCATGGGGGGCCCAGGGGGCGACATGTTTATACCCCTCTATATTGGGGTCACTCTCAATGTTTAGGATCATATGGTGGTGAAGATCCATGAGATGGTCAGTGACAGCAGCCGTCACCAAATATCAGAAGGACACGGCCGGAGCCAAAGCTTCAATATGGAGCCTCCACCTCACTCAGAAATCCATGAGCAAAACCATGAGAAGATCCTGGAGCTGAGCAATCAGATCATCCGTCTGCTGACTGGGGAGGTGAGGCTGCTGGGAATGGGACATTATATGCAAACATAAACTTGCATTTAACTATTATTATTTATTAAGCGCAAACTCATTACGCAGCGCAGTACAAAAGATGCAAAGGGTAAAGACAGGACAATTCTACAATACATACAGGAGACAGGTCAGTATTCCTGCCAGCAGATACATGAGGATATGAGGACCCTATTCCTGTGGGAATTTACAATGTCGATGGGTGAGGGGATTAGAAACAGGAGCTACAGTGATGAGTTAATGCAGGGAGAGGTGAGGACTGTTTTTCGGTCGGTCGGATGCTTTGTTACGGAGTCGGGTGGTCGGCTTCCCTAAACCAAAGGGTCTTTAGGGAGCTTTTAATAAAGCCAGATTTGGAGACAGTCTGATATTGCGAAGAAGCGCCTTCCATAGGGTCGGTGCCGCACGAGAGAAGTCCTGCAATCTGGCATGTGAAGTGGTAATGATAGAGGAAGCCAGGCGCAGGTCATTGTTGGGTCGTAGGGGACGGGCTGGGGTGTATTTGGTGATTAGTGAGGACAGGTAGTGAGGGGCGGTGTTAGTGAGGACAGGTGGTGAGGGGCGGTGGTAGTGAGGACAGGTAGTGAGGGGCGGTGGTAGTGAGGACAGGTAGTGAGGGGCGGTGGTAGTGAGGACTGGTAGTGAAGACTGGTAGTGAGGACAGGTGGTAGTGAGGACAGGTGGTGAGGACAGGTGGTAGTGAGGACAGGTAGTGAGGGACGGTGTTAGTGAGGAGACAGGTAGTGAGGGGCGGTAGTAGTGAGGACAGGTAGTGAGGGGTAGTGAGGGGCGGTGTTAGTGAGGACAGGTAGTGAGGACAGGTAGTGAGGGGCGGTGTTAGTGAGGACAGGTAGTGAGGGGCGGTGTTAGTGAGGACAAGTAGTGAGGGGCGGTGTTAGTGAGGACAGGTAGTGAGGGGCGGTGGTAGTGAGGATAGGTAGTGAGGGGCGGTGGTAGTGAGGACAGGTGGTAGTGAGGACAGGTAGTGAGGACAGGTAGTGAGGGGCGGTGGTAGTGAGGACAGGTGGTAGTGAGGACAGGTAGTGAGGACAGGTAGTGAGGGGCAGTGTTAGTGAGGACAGGTAGTGAGGGGCGGTGTTAGTGAGGACAGGTAGTGAGGACAGGTAGTGAGGGGCGGTGGTAGTGAGGACAGGTAGTGAGGGGCTGGTAGTGAGTGACAGGTGGTAGTGAGGACTGGTAGTGAGGACAGGTGGTAGTGAGGACAGGTAGTGAGGACAGGTAGTGAGGGGCAGTGTTAGTGAGGACAGGTAGTGAGGACAGGTAGTGAGGGGCGGTGTTAGTGAGGACAGATAGTGAGGGGGAGGTGTTAGTGAGGGGCGGTGGTAGTGAGGGGAGGTAGTGAGGACAGGTAGTGAGGGGGAGGTGTTAGTGAGGACAGGTAGTGAGGGGCGGTGTTAGTGAGGAGACAGGTAGTGAGGGGCGGTGTTAGTGAGGAGACAGGTAGTGAGGGGCGGTGTTAGTGAGGAGACAGGTAGTGAGGGGCGGTGTTAGTGAGGACAGGTGGTAGTGA